>VBSM01000361.1:14979207-15049148 GCA_008086735.1 Cheirogaleus medius
TGCTATAAACATTTGAGTGCAGGTGTCTTTTTCATAGAGTGACTTTTGTTCTTGATTAGAAATTTTTTGTATGTATATATATAAAGTTCAGCAATAACCATTAACATGTTACCTAATTAGCAGACAAACAGTTTCACAAACAGGGCAATATCATAATTTGTATATTAGTCATCAAATGTTCATCAGTTAATTCCAATAATGTTTTGGTAATTGCTAAGTTAAATACATCAAGTAAAATAGCTGACATCATGAAAGCTATTATAAATTTAGTTAAAGGTTCAATATTGATTTTTTTTCAGTAATAATATAAGTACTAATTTTGTGGTGGCATAACTCTGTAGTCAAAATAATATTCTAGGTAAAAAAAAAGAAGCCCAGGGAGCAGAAATATACTTTGTGGTGTGTATATAATTCATAATTATGTTAAAACAAAATGCAATATTCTATGAATAGAAATAAAGTTAAAAGACTTAAAAGTAAGGCATGCAACCATAAAAATTCTACAAGAAAACATAGCTAAAACTCTCTAGACATCAGGCTAGGTAAAGAATTTATGACTAATACCCCAAAGGCAACTATAGTAATAATGAGAATAAATAATTGGGACTTAATTAAATTAAAAAGCTCCTGCACAGCAAAGGAAATAATCAACAGAGTAAATATACAACTTACAGAATGAGATCAAATATTCACAAAGTATCCTTCTGACAAAGAGCTAATATACAGAATCTACAAATAACTCAACCAAATCAGTAAGAAAAAAGCAAATGATTCCATCAAAAACTGGGCAAAAGATATCAACAGAAGTTTTCCAAAAGAAGATAGACAAATGGCCAGACGTATGAAAAAATGCTCATCACTCATCATCAGGGAAATGCAAATTAAAACCACAATGAGATACTACCATACCCCTATTGGAAGGGCCATTGCTAAAAAAAGTCAAAAAATAGTAGATGCTGGCAAGAATGCAGATAGAAAGAAACATTTACACACTGTTGGTGGGACTGCAAATTAGTACAATCTCAACAAAAAACAGTATGGAGATCTTCAAAGAAATACATGTTGACCTCCCATTCAAATCTAGCAATCAACCACTGGGTATCTACCCAAAGGAAAAGATGTCATTTTATTTAAAACAACAGCAACAACAACAAACACCACCTGCACCAGAATGTTTATCACGGCACAATTCACAATTGCAAAAATGTGGAACCAACCTGATGTCCATCAACTCATGCATGGGTAAAGAAAATGTGAATACACACACACATACACACTCACACACACACCATGGAGTATTGCTCAGTCATAAAAAGGAATGAAATAATGTCTTTTGCAGCAACTTGGATGGAAATGGAGTACATTATCCTAAGTTACTCTCAGGAATGGAAAAACAAACACCACATGTTCTCACTTATAAGTGGAAGCTAAAGGATGGGTGCACTTGGGCAGAAAGAGATTTAAGGGATATTGGAAAATAAGAAGGGGGGAAAATAGGAGGAGGTGAGGGATACAAACTTACCTATTGGGTACAATAAACACTGTTCTGGTCATGGGCATGCTAAAAGCCCTGACTTAACCATTATACAATTATCCATCTAACAAAAACATTTGCACCCCCTTAATATTTTTAAATAATTTTTTTAAGTTGTCAAAATTTATAAATATATTAGGTATACATATAATAACTAACCACAAAGCTGTTTTGCAAAGCCTGGTGTTGAAAACAAACAAAAAATTTGCATGATTAATTCTGTCCCTTTTCTGTCCATCAACAAGTAAATTTTAGAAATGCATGTACCTTTAAAGTGATACTTTCAAAATCAACCTAAGTGTGCTACAAAAGTTTTAAATTTTCTACATGAGTCTATTATGATTTTATTTTTGGTTTTTGTTCAAAATCAGTTGTAAAACTTTAATCAAAATATTAAAGTTTATAGCAAATAGAAATTATTTTTAAAAAGTGCTTGCAAACAGACATTCAAATTTAACCCTTCTAAAGCAAAGGTATATTGAACAAAACAGACAATGAAAGCTCAAATAATATCCTAAATTTAATTTTGAAATTTTATGATTGATTATACTTTGAAGCATCTTGAAATGTGGGAAGAATTATTTGACAGAGTTACTATTAATATTTTTAATTGGCTACATTTATATTCTTAATGGAATGAAATAGAGACAGTCTAAAATATTGCAACATCTAAATTTGGCAAAAGACTCAAGAGAACCAACATAAAACTTACTTGATGAGTTTCTTCCTTTGAGATGAAGCAGAAATAGATGATATTCACACAACTTTGGCACTCTAAACATTGGACTTCCTATTCTTACAAATGAGTTGATTAATGTGTGAGGAAAAAGAAGATTCAAGCATTGGTAATTTGATAATAACATTTGGCACTCTTTCTTTCTCTCTTTCCTTCCTTCCTTCCTTCCTTCCTTCCTTCCTTCCTTCCTTCCTTCCTTCTTTCTTTCTTTCTTTCTTTCTTTCTTTCTTTCTTTCTTTCTTTCTTTCTTCTTCCTTCCTTCCTTCTTTCCAAAAATTTATTTGACATACAAAAAGCTGTATGTAATTAATGTATGCAATTTGATGGCTTTGGAGATAAGTATACACCTGTGAAATCATCACCACAATCTATGTAAACCTATCTACTACCTCCAAAAGTTACCTACTGCCCTCTTATTTATCATTATTGTTACTAGTTTGTGATAGGACCACTTATTTAAGTTCTACCCTCTTAGCAAGTTTTTAAATATATAATACAGTATTTTTAACTGTAGGCACTATGCTGTATAGATCTCTAGGACTTGCTTTCTTCTACAACTGAAACTTTGTACTTTTTGACTAATTCCTCCCCACTTTCCCCTTCTCCCAGCCCTTGCCAACCACCATTCCACTCTCTGCTTCTATGAGTTTGACTATTTAGATTTATCATATAAGTGGTACTTTGTCGTATTTGTCTTTTTGTATCTGGCTTATTTCACTTAGCATAATGTCCTCCAGTTTCATCCACATTGTTGGAAATGGCAGGATTTCTTTCTTTTTTAAGGCTGAATACCATTTCATTGTATTTATATACTACGTTTTCTTTATCCCTTCTCCTGTCCATGGACATCGAGGTTGCTTCCATGCATTGGCTATTGTAAATAATGCTCCAATGAACACGGAAGTGCAGGTATCTCTTTGAGATCCGATTTCAATTTACTTGAATATATACCCAGTAGTAGGATTGCTGGATTACGTAATAGTTCTATTTTTAGATTTTGGGGAACTTCCATACTGTTTTCTATAGTGGTTACACCAATTTACATTCACAGCAAGAGTACACAAGGGCTCCCTCTTCTCCATATCCTCACTAATACTTACTTTTTTTTTTTAATAATAGCCATCTTAACAAGTGTGAAGTGATCTCATTGTGGTTTTTATTTGCATTTCCCTGATGATTAGTGATGATGGGTATCTTTTCATATACCTGTTGGTGGGGAATACTTGTTACTCAACAAACTTTTTCCATCTCTTTTACTGATCCTCCCCATTAAGCTTGGTGCATAAAAACACATCACATTTCATAATCAGTGTATCAATTCACACACACACACATACGAACTAGTAGAAAATTTAGAAATGAAAGAAAATGTCAGAACTCGAAAATAGTTTGTCCTCAGACAAGCATCCTTTCAATTTGGCAGACACCCTGGAGGTTAGACTTTAAAAACAAATAGTCATGTATAATTTGAGAAACTCTAAGATCTTTTACAAACATTACATATATATTCACTGTTCTCCATATCTAATATCTCCAAATGAGTCTATCTAATTGGTTAAGGAATAAAAGTTTTACTATAATGTAATCTCATATAAGTCTTCGTATTGAAAGAATCTAACCCAAAACACTCCCGGCAAACATTCTGAGAAATATATTTCTCAGGCTCTCTAGCTCTGGTGACACAGGAAAGAACATAGATAGTTAAAAATATCACTGAGTTGCTAATAATAATTGCCACATAGGCCTTTACATAATCTTTTGAAACTCACACAGTATGCCATATATTATTCATGGACACCTCATTTTTAAGAAAACCCTCATCATGGAATGGAAATATACACAGCAACTTTAAGAGCTTAATTATCTGTGAGAAGGCAGTGGATTTCAACTTTATAGTATTTTTATTTTGTTAAAAATCCTAAGTCTGAAGCAGATGTATGAAAATGTTCATTTTTGTGTAATTTCAATGGTGACTTCAGGAGTACTCACACATTTTTAGTTTTTGACATTTTGAAATACTTCATAATTATTTTCATTTATTGAACAGAAATGGAAATTGGAAAAGAATCAAGAAAAAAAAATGTACCTTCTTGAAAGTATTTCTACGTTCAGCCCTAAAGATGCTCGTAGGACATCTTAAATTGAACATGACAGTTACAACTATAGAGTCTCTGCAGTCTGAGCTATAGAACCCTTCACAACACAGAGGTGAATCATAGTTTTAGATCATTGTGCCAAATATCTTTGACACAAGAAAGTGGACCCCAGAATTATAGTCCAGGATTCTTGGCTTCATGCAGAATTCAAGCATAAGTCTTAAGTTGGAAACAAAAACACAATTTACTAAATAAATAAGCGGCAAGCAGGCTACTCCACAGACAGAACAGCCCCTGCACATTGCTGGTGAACTCTGTTCCTGTGTGTCTTGATTATATGCTACAGAAGGGGTGAGATTTCTGAGAAAGGGGCGGCCAGTTCCAGGAATTGGGGAGAGGGGGTTCTCCTGTTTTCATACCATATAAAGTAACTTCTGGAGTTTGTCATGGTGATGGTGGGAGTTTCTTTTAGCACGTTAATACATCATAAGCAGGGTATGATGAGCAACTTGGCAAGTAGTAGTCGGTTTCATTGCCATTTTGGTTCTAACTGGTCTTAACCAGTTTCTTCACTCATCCTTTTTTTGTTAGGGACCTTGGTTTGGGTCTTACGACTGTAATGAGCACGGCCTGTCAGTTTCCTATCTCATCTTCACTAAATTCAATAACCTCTTCCTCCTGGAAAAGGTTTGTGGTGCTGCTGTACAACATGAATGCTTTTATTTTTATTATCACTTCAAGAATAAATATTTTGAAAATTCTTTTTTATACGCTATCATATTTGATCCTCATAACAACATTGTGAGATAAAAAGGGTGGTTGTTATAATTCCATGTTAAAGACTAGAATCAAGCTCCCTCCTCCCTGTTCACCTTGTGAGCATGTTATCACAGCTAATCTGTGGCAGAGCAAGCATGATAATTCAGGTTTTCTAACTTTAAGCAATTTGACACTTTTCCTACCATACTATTTTGAGCCCTTCATTGGATGTCTTTTAATGCTGTGATTTTTCTTATCAAATTATCTTGTTTTTTTTTAACCAAGAATATTTCAGTCATCTGTTATAATTACAATAAAAAGATTCCCATCCTAAGAGAAAAAAATAAATGAAAGCACTTCTGTGAGTCACTGTAACTCCAAAGTTCTATGATTACCTACTTTCCTATAATTTCCTAGTGTCCCAAATATATGTACAAGCATACATATATTTCTAGGCAAATTTCAGTGCTATATAATTGTATTGTTTTCAATAAAGGGGATAATTAAACACATAATGGACTGTGATTTAATTTTATAATATTGTAAATATCTTCACACTCACAAATTTATGCTTTTTAAAAAAATTTCAGACACTTATATGTGGTTTTGGTTTAGAAAATATAGTCAGACAGCAGCCTAGAACTAAAGATAAATGTTAACAATAAAATAATAAACATATACTGAGTCAGAAATGTGTAAAAATCGATTCGTTATTAAATTTTTCATAACGTTTTTCTTTAAAAAGATCAATAAGTTTTTTTCAAATTTCCCTTAACTTTGCTTTTTACTTTTGTGCCTATCATTTCTTAAATAAAACTAAGCTCTGAAGTAAATATGTGATGTCAAAGTTTTCAGTTTTCAGTTACTTTCGCTCTACCTCACCCTTAAAATGCCTACATACTTTTCTATTAATATCTCCATCCTTTTCAAAATTGTCAAGTTTCCTTTAATTTCTCTAACTGAGGTGTCTTTAATATAGTTCCTGATTCTTACCTGTGCCATGAGACAAGTAGTGGAGGAAATCTTCCAGGAGAAAAAAGGCAGAGGAAACAAGGGTGATTAACTTTCTTATGCTAATTGGCTTTAAAAAAAATAAATAAAAGGACTAATTCATTTAACTAAGTTTAGTTGAGGAGAAACATTTAAAGACCATGCATAACTTGTGATAATACCTCAAAGAAATGCAAAATCAAAGCATTTGTTTTATTAGTGGTCTATACTTATCACTGTTTATTCCTGCAGTAAATATCATCAGAACCTGCTTTCAACAGAGTTGTTTCCTTAGATGATTGCATAATCTATAGAAATAATAGATTAGTCTAGCAAATAAGATTTGTTTCTAATAAGTTTAGGATGGCAAATGCTATTTCTAGACTTACTCAATGTAACAGGCATCTCTTCTAATGAAAAATCAGTTCACTGTCAACTCTTTGCCAGTTCACACTCAATTGTATACAAAACGGTATACAACAAAAAACAAAACAAAACAAAACTAGCTCCTACTCATCCATATCCTTTCTACCTCATTATTCTTTGGCCCACTTAGATAGGCATTGTATTAATTTCTTTTTTTATCTTGTAATATGTCTTTGTTACATATATGCACACACAATGATTGTGGAAAGATCAACAATATAGTCTCTTGGAGATTTTAAATACTTCATATAATTTTTTTTCTATTTTTTCATATAGTTGCTTTATATTTATATACATACACAGGCACATGCATATGTAAAATTTTGCATAAATATCTTTCATGCTTTGTCAAGAATTCAGTCTCTGTAAATGGAAAAGTCTTCCAAAAGAAAAAAGAACATACTTTCTTAAATAATAGAAGGATACTCTTTTGTTTAATTTGTGGCTGTAATCTTTTTGTATGTCAAGCTTGACTTCAGAATTACAGTCTAAGTTCCACTATGGCAGTAATTTTATCATACTATTTTTTTTAATCCTTTGTAGTCCCGATCATCAGTGCTGAAAACAGTAGGAGCTAAAACATGTTTGCTCGATATGCTTCAGGGTTCTTTATTTTCAGAAGAGACCAGGTGATCCTGATCTCCTTGCTTAAAAACTGCAATTTTAATGGGAAACAGGTAAAGCTTGTATTGTAATCATGGGCTCTGTTTCCTGTTGTGCCCTGAAAACTTTTTTTATTTTTAGTTAGTGATTTGAATGAAGCCAAATGGAGCATTTCAAATCCTTACATTCTATTATTATGCTGTATGATGATCTGATGGGTGGTGTTTGGAATTACCAGTAAGATTCATAGGTAGGTGACCAAGGCTCAGTAACATCAATGAGTGTGGAGAAACAGGCCTGTAGGTACAAAAATGAATGAAACTGACAGTGCAGAGAGTACTAAAGATGAAATGGATGATATGGCTCTATTCCTTCATTCAATAGCCATTTAAGAACATATTTTATATGGGCATTTGCTAGGTGCTTGGGAAACAATAAACTTAGCAATTATGATTCATGCCTTCTGAGAGCTTTAGGTCACAGTGAAACAGATATAATAAGCTGATATAAAATAAATAAGCACACACATACAGTAAATACATAATTAATTGAAATTCTGTCAAGTATCAGGAAAGCAAAAACACTTGAAATGAGGAAGTATAACAGGAGAAAATACTTTGGAGTGGAAGCAGTTGGAAAAGGGAAAGCTGTTTTGAAGAAATGCTCTTTAAGCTAATACCTGTAGGTGGAATTTCTTAGAGAGAAGCACCAAGTATGAATCCCCTGAAGTCTCTCTCCAGACTCTGGTTCAACTCCTTCCAGGGTCTAGGTGCACTCTTTCCCTCCTTGTTCTGAGAGATGCTTCTGTGTCCTAATTATAAACCCCACTTTGGTCTAAACTAGAGGAAACAGATTTCTATTACTTGAGACCAAAGGACTTTAACTAATATACATTCACAAATTGAGCTGATACTGAGATGAGTCTATATGTGATAGTGAATATACAAATGCATTGTTTTGGGCCTGATCTTCTTGACATTGATACTCTAGCTGTAGGCATATTGATAAATTTAAAATAAACGGAATATGCTCACATTTTCTAATAGCCTTCTTTCCTCAAAATAACTTATCTACAGTATGGACTTTGTAATCAGTTATAAATGTGTAGAATTTTCAGAGACAGAAAAGACCTTAAGGAAACTGCGTCAATTTGAAGAAAACAGACAGGGGGAAAAGAGATTCAAGGATAAGGTAAGACTGTAGAATGAATTTATATTAATAATATAACCAGGACAAAGTATAGTAGTATGATTGCTGTTTTAATGCTTTCTTCAAAAGTACTAATCAAGTCATTCTCCAAAAACTAGCAGGCAAGCCTAAAGACATTGATGACTCCTTAATTACATCCTATCATTTTAGAGACAGGCACAAGTCATCAGCAAATGAACACCTCACATCCTATAACAAAGATTATTGTGGTAAAATGTGCATACTGCAACAAGAGTGAGGCCAATTCCTCACAACAATTCTGGAATCGAATAATGTTATCTTGATTTGAATTTGCCATTTATAGATTAGTAGTACAAGTTAAACTTGGCTGAGATCATGCAGGACTAGGAATGCCAGCAATTATTATCTAGACCAACTTTAAAATTGGGCTAAGTGGCAGTATACTCCTGGGTACCACTTTGTACCTAAAATACATCATGGATGCCCTTAAGGCTAAATGATGGCATCAAATTGATTACATCATTCTTTGGCAGTAGAAGCTGAAGGACATTGAGATCACTGCAGCAGTGCCCACTGCCAAGACCTGGACCAACAACTTCCTGGTCTCTTTCAAACTCTTTTGAAGTCACGACATAAGAGAACTTCAAATTCATATAAAATGATTACATATTGAATTTATAGAGAGTATGAAGATTTAATAATTCATCATTACTGCAAAAAAAGCCATACCCAATATGCCAATTTGCAAATATTTAGTATAATTCATTAAAATAAGATTTAAGTATACATACTAGTAGAAAAAGGAAAGCATGTTGAAACCAGGAAAATTATTTTGAACATAACGTTGTTCATAATAGATAAAAATTTAAAAATTTGTCACTGAGAAAAAAATTTGTTTAAATATCTAAAGGCTGACTTAGCTGGAGGATAAGTTTCTCAACCAATAAGTTTCCATAGAAGCCTTAGTAAACACATAAATCAGGGCAATTGAGGGCAAAAGGTAGTAAAAGGAAAAACAAGGACTTGTTTTTTCAGGGCATAAAACCACTTCTCACTTTAGTAATATTTAAACTGTGATCCTAGATTTGTGCTCTCTAAATTGAGGACTTCAATTCCTAATCTCAGAGCTTCTCAGTTGTTGATAATTGAATACGCCCTTCCTGTTGCTTAGTTGACATTGTGTGGTCACCACCAAACTTAATAATTCTTTCTCCTCATAGGTTAAGAAATAATATACATAATTATAACAAAACTTAAGATAGAAAAATAAAATCTAATGTCTTTTTCATAGTCTGTGTTTAGACTTCTTAAGCAGAATGCATGTAAAAATTTTTTAAGCTTTTCATACATTTTCATAATGGTCTTTTAAGTGTTTCATTTCCAAATAATCACATTAAAATATTCTAAGATTAAAATATAATACTTTTTAAAATGTATGTGGTTTAAGGGTGCCGAAACCATTTATCCCTTAAGAGGCCTTACATTTTTTTCTTGACAATGTCAAAATACTTTGTTTTCTGTTAGCTGTTCTAACAATTCTGAATCATATAATAAAGTAAAAAAAGACAGAATTATCAGTGTGTATATTTCTTCCTTGAATAACATCAGTGAAATACACAACACGCACACACGTATCTTCCAATAGACATCTTTTTATAATATTTCTGAGTTTCTATGGTACTTGGAAATTAAATTAATTGGAAGTATTCATCACATGGAGTCCATTCATTTTAAAAGCCAAACCCTATTTTTAAGTTATTGTAAAACTACAATAAATATATTTAAATGTTACTTCTGTAGACTTAAAAGAATGCTTTGCTTTTAAAAATAATAGCTGTATTTATATCCACCATCATATAGAGAGAACTCATTATATATATATACATATATATGGAGTCATATCTCTATATGGATATATAAATGTACATGGCTAAAAATCGAAGCATATATGTTTGTATCTATCTATTATCTCTATAATATTTAAAAGCTAAGTAATATAAGCTTTTTTGAAACTTATGACATGCCCTACTTGGATTATAACAAAAGATAAGGCTTCTATAAAAGGAATATCAAGCACTGTTCATTTCAATATGCAAAGTATTTGATAGGCAACTCTTCTCAAGCCAAATGGGAATGTTTGTCAGCTGATTTTTTTCCTTTGACCTAATTTCCACTGGAAAAACAATGTCCTTTTTACAGGTGCAAGCTTCTATTCAATTATAAGATGTGGGTGGATTAAATAGGATGATGGAAAAGGAATAGGATTGGAGAGTTAGGTGAGTCTAGTGAAATATTGTTTACAAAAAGAAAAACTTGTGGAAGTTTTTCTCTGAGCTTGGTATACCTGATGCATGTGATGGGAAGTTATGCAGCCAATACAACATAAATTACTGCTTTTCAAAGAATCTTTTATTTCAAACTCCTTTGCATTTCAAAAAGGAAATATCTACAGGCATAAGGGTCATAGTTGTTATAGAAACTTATTCTAGTGTTCCGGCAAGTGTTAACAGCTCTTATAATAGCTCTATGTCGGCAAGTGTTAACAGCTCTTGTAACAGCTCTTGACTAGGGAAATAACCCAGCAGCATGTGGAGAGTGGAGAACAGCCTTTATTCCGTCAGCACGCTCTGCTGACTTCTGATCTTCTCCCCCCACCTTTGTTCTCCTCCAGTTTTTATACCCTTGGTAGGACTCAAAAAGCGTCCAATCAGCAACAACCTTTAACATCTAATCAGCAACAAGCTATAACATCCAATCAGGATAAGCTATAACATCCAATCAGCTACAAACTTTAACATCCAATCAGCAACAAGCTTTAACATCCAATCAGCAACAGTGTGATTCAAAAAGTACCCAATCAGGATCACGCAAACAGCGTGGCCAGAGGACGGGAGCAGGCGGCCTGGACAGGCACACAAGGCCCGGCCCCAGCAGCACGCACCTGTCCGCCACAGCCTCCAGCCACCCGAGCAGCACTGGCCCTCGGGGATGTGGAGCGGCAGGGAGGTGGCAAGCGGCCGCATCCCAGCGCCCGACAGTTTTCCCCATCACTAGATCCTCATAAAAACAGGATTTCTTTCTCTAATCTTGGTTTCTGATTTTTGACCAGAAGCAGAAAAAAGGTGAAATGATAAGAAATTACTTTAGAATTCTTCTTTAAGACTAAATAAAATTAGAACATTAAAAGGAAATTTAAAAAGAAAAATGTTTATAATGATATAGCAAGATAAGTATACTGTAGAATAAATCATGAATGTATAGTTTATTACTTTCTTATTTTTTCTATTATAAACCTTATTTTTTTATATTTAGGTATCACTTTGAATATATAAGCTCTTTGCTTCAAGATTAGAATATCACAAGCTGTACTAGAAGGATATGGAAAGAAGTATGGGCCCAAAATAAGAATGGCCAAAGCAAAACCAGTGCCAAGAGGTTACATTTCTGATAAAAAATATGAAATACAGGGATGACTAAGAGTTTAGGTGAGCCAGTATTCTTGCAAGTACCCTGTGGAATTAGGGATGAGCCACAGTTTCTACAAGTAAGCTATTCTAAGAGGAAAAATGGGCTTGAACTGGTTTGTGCACTAACCATCAGTTCATAGTGGTTGCTTGGATTACTATATTGATGTAGCTTCTGAGGCCAAGGTTGATGCTAGCAATAAAAACAGAGATGGAAGTAGAAAGTGGTGGTGGCGGCACACATTGCCTGTGTTTGCCATTTCTGTTCTAGATGTTGCTTTTCGTTGGCTGCAGTGGACTATTAGTGCAGTCAGTGAGTCCTGCCCTTTCAATTTCTGCTGGTCAGACAATGGGTGTCTAGAAGGCCAGCAACTTTTGCTTTAGTTGCATCCATCAACAGTGTTGAGACTGATGTTCATGGTAAAATATAGGAAGCTATTTCTCAGGATTAGATAGGGAAACTGTTTTATAATTTCATTCCAGAGGTTGTGTGCCCCAGGTACTAGAGTTTTATAGGGTTTTTTGTAAGAATAGTGTTGAGTTCTCGGTGTCACACTGTGACATCCTCTGTAAATGACTCTTGTCTAGAGGTAATATCTACTGAGTAAGGCTATCTCAGAAGACATCCAATTAGAGAACCAACATTAGTGAAATGAGAAAAAAGATTAAATAAAGAAAAAAATTAGACATTATGTTTATTAAAAAACAATATCTCATTTACTCTTTTGGATTGGTGGATTTTATAATATTTGTAGTAAGAGAAGGAATTGCAAATATTTTGCTTTTTAGTTATCTGAATTGGCCAAAAAATAGATTTAAAAGGTTTAACTGACTTATTATTTTTATGGATCTTTATTATAAAGAAAAAAATTATTCAGAGACCTGAAGTAAAAGATATGATTTCTGAAATCAGTAAGGCGAGAGGAAGTATTTTGAAGAAATGACATTAATCAGCAACTTAAGAAAAAAAGGTGAGATATAGTAACCAGAGATCGTGATATTTAAATATCAGTCCTCCCTTCCCATTGCATTTTGAATTTCCCAAGAACCCCAGGCATTTACTTCCTGTCCAAACATAATTCTCCCCAAAAAAACACACATAAAATAATATGGCTGAGATCGGCATAGACTTGCTGTGTTTATTATCGACGCGTTCAGCTCTGCACCGTCCTGTAATGGATGTCTACACTCTCTGTGCCCATTCCACATGCAAGTCCCTAACTTCACATCATGTCAGCATTTCGGGGACTTAGGGTTATATCTCTCTTGATTTCTGAGGAAGTCACCTCTTAGGAGAAATTATTTTTAGGAACATGGTTCAGCTCCATTTCCCATCTCTTCTACTTACCTCCTTCCACTCCAGTGATTATCTCCTCCACGATGAAGGACAGTTGTTTTATAAAAGAAATGTTCAAAACACACCAATTATTCCTACATCTTTTTCCTGAGAACTGGGGCCCTTACTTCGTGCCTACTTTTCTAAGGGAGACAACATTCTGAGTTCATAAGCTGCAGTTGTTTCCCTGGATATACTCCAATGTATCTGGTCCATTTATTGGTTTAAAGAAAAGGTAGCCCCAATGGAAAGGCACAGATCAAAAACAGTTTTAATATTTTACATCACTTTGTATTTTAAAATTCAATGTGTTTAAAAGTCTGTCTCTTAAATATATTATTTCTTTTTTAACAATAAAAGCTCAGCAATTTAAAAAAATATTGTCAGGAAATATGGAAACAACTATCTCCTTGATGTGAGTACTCTGAGTTAGAATATTGTAATGGAATATATTTTTGGAGAATAAAGAAGTTTCAACACCAAAAATATCCTTATTCATTATTTAATATAGTTTGAATCTATCAATCTAGAAGTGTGGCTTAATAGCAAAAGAAGCTGTGGCAAAACTTGGAGATAATCTTTGATATCATTGCTGCACCATCTCTCCTTCAGAGACCTTTTCGTCTTCCTTCATGCCTCAGCCACATCATTTGATGTATCTAGAGACTTATCCTGTGTTTCATCTTCCATTTTTATTCTCTATTCTCTGTCTCTGATCTTATTTGCTCAAAACTGTTCCTAAGGAAGTTTACAAATTTCTACCATTATGGGGTGGTTGCCAAGGCAAAAAATTCTGAGATTCAATGGAATTACCATAGAATAGAAGAAAGATGTGAGAAGTAGAATTTTAGACCTGACAAAGTGTATTGCTTAGCACCCGTTCTATAATATGGAATAGTTTAACTCTCATGAATAAGATCAGTTCTGATTTCAAAACTTTTACAATCTTACATGGGAAATGATGCCAAGTCTATCAAATAACTTAATGCCTTGCATGATTAAAAATATTTAATTACAAGTAGAGCTACTTATCTTGTGATGAAACTGCTAACACATGTTATTAGTTTATTATTAATAGCATTCACATGACAGTGAAAATAGATTTTGGCCAGAAGTTCAAATGAAAGACCTACAATTCTAAATACACTTAAGTGGAAATGGGATTTAAATCCATGAAGTCATAGCCACTTACACAGTTTGAACTATAAATATAAGTGACACTTATTATTACTAAAGATATTTAATAACCTGAAATTAGTCACTCTTACCTTCACAATATGTGTAAAAATGAAGACTGTACCTGTAGATGCCACTATCACATATAGAAGTGGAAAAGATCTGATAAATTTCAAAGTAGAAAACTGCCAAAAGGAAAGTAAATCTTAAATTATCTTTATGCTTTATGTGAAATATGTTTTTATTAAAATGTTTTTAAATCACCATTCTGCATTATTGAAAATAAACTAGAATTCCATAAGACTAACTCTGCTCTATATTTTAAATTCTTACCTTAAGAAAATTGAAAACACATTAGGTAGACTCTAAAAAAATGTGCTCTGTGCAAGACCTGCGATGTCCTGAGGAATATCCAAGACTAAATTTTTCACTATCTCAGAGAGGTGAGGCCTCAAATGGAATTTGATTCAATAAAAATAAAATACCACAATAACTCCTGCACATAAAAGTGTTTTAAGTGAAGTTCAACCCCTTATTTGAATAGCTACTGATCTATGTAGATGTCAAAATGTTATTAAAATATGGGCTTTAGATATCTATATCAATATGGACATAAATATGATATAGATGACTCTGTTAATATCACGTGCTTGAATAATATCTCTTTAGGGATCAGTATTTAAGTTAGAGGAATGGCATATGTGCAGTATAACTTTTAGCATTACCTATTGTGCATTCAGTTGACCACACTAGAATCCCTGAAATTATAAATCTTAAGTGGTTGTTGATTGCCCCATAAAGCTTTCTGCTTATTTAATTTTGAGATGGTGTTTCCCTCTCAGCCTAGGTGGTTCAGAGAATATGATTAATATGCCAAGTTTCCCTGCCTAAGAATAGCCTGTGTTCCTCTGGTTTATGTGGAACAAGGGACCAAAGCACCTGAGCCCTGGAGCAAGGCTAGGCACAAACCCATGACCCATTGACACCAGTTCTCAAGTTACCTTCCCTAGTTTTAAAAGTCTTTTTTTTTGTTGTTGTTATTACATAGAGATCTTGTAAAATGACTCTTTTAGATGTATGATTTCTCCTCTTTATGCTAATTATTCCTGACTTGGATTCTTTTCTTTATTATCTAAGTTAAATTGGAATAAAGATTTTGGCTAATTTGTTTGAAAGTAGAGTCCTAATATGGTGGAAAGTATGGTATGCAGAAAATTCTGAACTTTGTTGTTTAGCCCCAGCTCTGCTATGTGCTAAATTTATGATCTTGGATAAATTAACTTTCTGAGACTCAGCTTCCAAATCTGTAAACTGCTATACAAAGGTAAGTTATTATCATCATTATCTGTACTGCCATCTACTTTCAAATGTAAACTGATTCCAAACATAGTAGATTCTTGAGTTCTGAATCTATGTTCTAGCACAGACTTGAGATTTGAGGCCTAATCCTAACTGAGAGAAAATTTAATTCCATTTTTCAAAGTCTAATATTTATTTTAATTCAATTTGCAACTTTAACAGTTCTGGTAGTGTTTTGATGTCCAGCTTTGCTTTTATAGACACATTATCAATAGTGTATAAGCAATGTGTCTATAAGTTTATAAGCGATGCTAGAAGTTTATAAGCAATACTTTCTTACTCATAGAAAATATTTTATTGATATTTGTGGACAAAGTTAATGACACCCCTAAAATTTCTTTGAGGAATAAATGGAACAATTGTCCCACAGCACAGTTGTGTCTGATAAATAAAAATAATCTCTGTTAAAAATGGATAAACAACTGGTTTGCAACTACCAAAAAGAAGAAAGTTGGATCAAAAAAGTTGAAGTGATTTTTATGCATGCATGCAAATAAAGCAAAAATTGATTTTTTTGTACAACTGTAATATTAAATATTCTTTACTATCATTAGCATTATCTAAGCCGAGAGGTAAAGACTGATGATAAGCAGTAATATAAAATATTGTTGTTCCAAAATTATATTAATTACCACCATAAAAGTGAAAACAGTCATTATGAGATGATGACTAATACTATAAGAGTGTTCTGTACAAGATGTGAAATTATTTTTTAAAAAACCTCCAATTTTATTGGGTAAAGGAAACCATAATGTAGAAGTTTATAGGCATGTTTGAATTATTACTGCTTTACATAACAGTCCCTGTCCTCCTGTATGAAAACAACTAATGTAATAGTCTTTGTATATAGTAATTTATGGCAAAATGATAAAAAATAGTTCAAGGAGAGTTCTCTTTGACAATCTGGCATTATGAAGTTAGTACTTTCAGTATCATCTCTATAATTTCTGTAGCATCTAGCTCTACCTGGAATAAAACTTTGTGTCATGTTTTACAACTGCAAGGGGACCTTGAGTTTTCATGTAAAGAAATACCCTAAGTATTTTATATACTTTTCCAACACTTCTCTAAATGTTTTTAAATTTATCTTCAATATGTGTTTTCATTGCATGGGAGACACTATTATTATTTTTAAAAGGTAATGAAGCATAATATTCACATTGAAAATTGCACATATCATAACCATACAGCTCAACAAATGTTTAAAAATGGTTGAACTGAGCACCAGATCAAGAAGCAGGTCATCAACCACAGACCAGGAGCTCTCTTGTGATCTCTTCCAGTTAATACCTAGTTAATACCTACCTTACCCAGTAAGGTAACCAATCTGAGGACTTTTCAATATCTAAGTTAGTTTTGACTAGTTTTGCACTTTATATAGCCAATACCATGTAGTATATGCTTCTTAGTGACTGACTTCTTTCATCAATAGTATTTTTGTGCACAAGATATATAGTTATACATAGTTGTAAATCAAATAGTCTCACTAATTTATAATAGTCAACTGTATGAATAGATTACACTTTACTTATTCTATGATTGAGCATTTTTTTCCAGTTTGGAACTATTATAAATAGTTTTGCATAAAACATTGTAAAAATAACATCTGGTAAATATATGGAAACATTTCTTTTAGGTACTGGACCATATGAAATTGCCATTTTTATAACTCGCAAACAATGGGATATTAGCAATTTCATAGAATTTAATCTAATGTCTAGGATTTGAATTGCTAGGTTACATTGTATACATATTTTTTGGTTAGTAGATACTGTCAAATAATTTGCTAAAATTGTAGTACCAATTTACCTGCCTGCCAATAGTATATTACTGCTGGGTTGTACCACAATCTTGAATTTGGTACATTTCTTTTTAAGATTTTAGTTATTCTAATAGATGTATAGTTATATCTCATCATAGCTTTAATTTTTACCACATTAATGAAATTAAGCCACTTTTTATGTATTTGACAATTTGGATATTTCTTTTTGAATATGTGAAATATGTTAAGTCCTTTGAATCCTTTCTTTTTGAGTTATATCTTTTTCATTTGGATTTGAGTTTATGGGGTATCTGTGTGTAGTGTGTATGTAAATTTTGGATACAACGAGTTCTTTCTCAGAAATATGCATTGAGGAAGTCTTCTCTAACTGTACAGTTTGCATTTTCAGTAGCTTAATGGTGTTTTCTGCTGAACAGACATACTTAAATGTAATATGTTTTATCATTTCTTATTTTGTTAGTCTTAATGAGTATGATTTTAAATATCTTTACCTACTTAAAAATTGCCAAGATATTCTCCTATGTTTTATTCCAATAGCTCCACTTTTATGTTTTTCACATTTAAATGTTTGATTTATGTGCCATTTGTTTTTGTGTATGATATGATGTAGGAGTCAATATACATTTTTCCATATGGATATCTAGAATCATTTATTGAACAGATTATAATTTTCCTGCTAAACTACAGTGTTGCCTTTGTTATAAATCAGATAAATGTATATGTATGTATTTGTTTCTAGACTATCAGCAAGATTATCTTAAATGTCATAAGATATAGCAAAACCTCATTCTTTAGGAGTAGAGTGGGTTTGGAAAGAGTCAAAATTTATTTGAAACTATGTCTAGGAATGATATATATAAACAAACTGGATAAAATTAAAAATAAAAATATAGTAATTTTTTAAATTCTGAGATTAATCTCTGGTGTGGTATAAAAATCTCTAAAGTCAATCCCAAATGAAGAGTTTCAAAAATATTCAAGCAATGTCTTTGTCATTGAACTAGCATTCAAAGATGACACTACTAAAAACACTAGAATGTTCAAATGATTCTGTGTTTTGTAGCTGTATCTTAAAAATAACAGTAAAAAACCCTTTGATTATTGCCATTTAAGATTAGTAGTTAATTCAAACAATATATAAACCAAACATAATGTACTATTTAAAATAGTTCTAAATTTATTATGTAAATATGTAACTCTGCATTCATTGATATATTTCCAAATATTGCCATCTATATTGGCTCATTTATTCCTTGGAAGTGTCTTTTATAAAATGTATATAATTTACTTAAGTATTTTACTTACCCCAAATTTGTCTCAATCCTTGATTTCATAGTTTCTCTGTCTTTAGTTTCTTTTTTTTCCTTTCATTTTTTTATTACTACAACTTTTCTTGTTATGCCTACATTCTCATCTGAAGCTCTAACAGGTTGCAATCAGGAGTAGTAAATAAAAATTTAGGTTGGCTTAACCTCATAATTGACTTTAAAAAATGTTGGAGAATTTAAATATTCCATATTTTGTGATAACAATAAGAAAATAGATGGTTAAAATGTCAAAGTACATCATCAAAAGGGAGATAAATAGGTAAAGAAGCAAGATTTATTATGTGTTCATAACAATTATGTTTCCAGAAGCTTCCCTGTTTTTCACTACTCTCACTTTCAAGTCTTTTTCTACATTTCCTGAAAGTCCCACCAAATCCTTTCTTATAGCTGATATATTGAAAGCATTTATTTTAAAACAAAAGGCATTTTCATATCCATTTATTGACCATACTTCAACTTTCTTCCTGAGCTCCACAGGAGAGTCCAAAACAGTCAGCACACTCAACAGGGAAAGGTTCCATACATAACAAAGGGAGAAATTTATAAGAATAAGGCAGCATGTGATCATGATGGAGCCCTTCAATGAAGAATCTGGCTAAGTTGAAGGAGGAGGAAGTGTAGTTTGAGGGCTCTAAAGAATCTGATGAGTGTGGTTACAAACGAAAAGGAGGAGAGACACTCAGACAGGCATAGAGGGATACTTATAGCATTTTCATCTCTTTCTCTGCTTGGCCTACATTCCTGCTCTGCCTGCTAGAGGAGTGGAGAGCTAGAGGAGTGGATACTTCTGTATTTGGTGCAGATGGGCACACATAAGTGATCACAGTACTTCTTTGACACTTTGTGGTGATTTTCACCAGCTTTATATTAAGACTCAAACCCTGTAGAGTTACAGTATAATATCAAGAATATTTTTTTTTGGATAGACTATATTAAATTTAAGCACTTCTATTCAGCAGAAAATGCCATTAAGCAATTAAAAAAGCAAATCATGCAATTGGAGAAGATATGCCAGTACATATTTCGGACAAAGCATTTAATGTATTCAAAATACACATGTGACTGTGCATAGTTATTAACATACAATATGAGTAAGAAGTAAATATTTATCATTGCAAGTCACTGAAATTATAAACTTGTTAGCAAAACCTGCATTGTTTCCATGAGACATTGCAGGCTATAGTTGCATCTGGGAAGAATCTTACTGAAAATTAACTCTATCCATTTTCTCAAGACTTTCTCTCATATTAGTGATAGAGAGTACAACCCCACCACCAACCCCAAAGTGAAAAGATCTACTTCTTCAGACTAGTCATTCTCACATCTTGACTTAACTTTTATTGTCACTAGACCACAGGCTATTTTGCTCCAAAGTGAGATGAACATTAATAGTTCTCTGAACACATTGAGATTGAAAGTGAAGTATTAATAGATCACCTAAAACTGGATGTCTCTCTTACTATTAGTTAACTCTGGTAGCTAGAATATCTTACAAAAGTCATTATTTTTTAATTTAAAATGTTTCATTAATAGACTTTATTTTTTATAACAGTTTTAGATTTACAGACAATTTGAGCAGATGGTACAGAGTTCCCATACACCCTGTATACAATTTTCTCTATTATTAATATATTACATTAGTATGATACTTTTGTTACAACTAATGGAAAAATATTGATTTTTTTTATTAACTTTAGCTTATGCTTTATTCATATTTCTTTAGTTTTTAGTTTTTACCCGCCTTAGTCTGTTTGTGTTGCTATACAGGAATACAGGCTGCATAAATTGTAAAGAAGTGGGATTTATTTGGCTCATGTTTTGCTGATTAGAAGATGGGGCATCAGGCTGCTTCCATTCCAGGCATAAGGCAAAGTGGAGATAGTGTGTGCATAGATCACATGGTGAGAGAGGAAGCAAGAGAGAAAGAGGGAAGGGGTGTCAGGCTTTTTAACAACTAAATCTACAGGAAGCTCTCAGGGGAATTCTCATTGGAACTAATAGAGCAAGAACTCATTACTATGAAGACATTACCAAGCCATTCTTGAAGGATCTGCACCTATGACCCAAACATTTCTCATTATGCCCTACCTCCAACACTGGGGATCAAATTTCAGTATGAGTCTTGAGGGAACAAACATCCAAAATATAGCATTATCTAATGTCTTCTTTCTGTTCCAGGAATTCATTTAGGATACATGTTACATGTAGTAGGAATGTCTCCTTAGCCTCTTCCTGATGTGACAGTTTTGCCAACTTTCCTTGTTTTAGGTGAAAATTGACATTTTTTTAAGGTTGACAGATACTGGTCAAGTATGTGGTAAGATACCCATTAAAATTTGTCTAATATTTTTCTCATGAATATACTAGAGAATGGATTTTTGGAAAGAAGAGCACAGAAGTAAACTGCCATTCTCATCAAATCATATCAAGTGTATACTATTAAATGATTTAAGACTATTGACGTTGACATTGATTATCTGCCTAAAGTAGTGTTTGTCAAGTTTTTCTACTGTAAAGTTAATATTTTCCCCCTTTCCACACTGTACTCTCTGGAGGGAAAACACTATGCACATTCCACACTTAAAGAGTGAGGATTTATGCTCTATTTCTATAGGATGTAGTATATACATGCTTTATCTGGAATTATTCTGCATAGGCCATCTCTTTTTTCCCTATTTATTACTGTGTCAACCGTTTATTTACATAAGTCTAGACTCATGGATATTTATTTCATACTTTGAGTTATTATCCAATACTCCTTTACTTAGGTTCTTTCTCAAATGGTTTCTGCTTTGGCAATTGGGAGCTCTTTCAGTTGGCTTCTTTGTTCCTTTGAAATATCTCATTATTATGTATCATGAATTTTAAAAAATATTTCTGTGGTTATTTTTGTTTGTTTTTAGAATTCCTTACTTTCTGGCACTATAAGATGCTTCAAGTTCATCTTGTATATATATTTTTTTTATTTCCCACCTCAGTCCTAGAGTCAGTACTTCTCCAAGTAGCCTCTGTTCCCTTTAGTGGTGTTAGAAATCAAGGTTTGAGTGGTAGAATTCTTGTTATAAAGGAAAAATATAAATCTCACAAATATCCAAATAGAATTGGTAGTCTTGCAGTAGTATATTTTAGAGTTGATGTTGGGAGTAAGTATGATTAGATTAGAAAAAGAGTGCCTTAAAATTTCTAACACACCACTGGCAAGATGATGGTATTGTTAAATGAAATGGAAAATATATAAAATCTTAAACTTAAAAGAAAATGAGCAGAACTAAATGAATTGGAAGACAAAAAAATACAATGAAGTAATGAAACAAAAAGTTGGTTCTTTGAAAAGATAAACAAAATCAACAAACCTCTTGCTAGATTAACCAAGAACAGAAGAGAAAAGACCCAAATACACTGAATCAAAAATGAAAAAGGTGGCATGGCAACTGATACCACAAATATACAAAACATCATCTATGAATACTATGCATGAAATCTATACACGCATAAACTAGAGAACACAGAGGAAATGGACAAGTTCCTGGAAACACACAACATCCTAAGATTCAACTAGGAAAAAACAGAACTCCTGAACAGACCAACAATGAAGAGTGAAATTGAATCAGTAATACAAAACCTACTCTCCATCACCACCCTCACCCCCCAAAAAACCCACTGGACCAGATGTATCCACAGCCAAATTCTATCAGAACTACAAAGAAGACCTGGTACCCATGATATGTAAATTATTCTATAATATTGAAAAGGAGGGAATTCTCCCCAACTCATTCTACAAAGCCAGTATCACCTTGATACCAAAGCCAAGAAAAGACACAACAAGAAAAGAAAACTACAGACCAATATCCCTTATGAATGTAGATGCAAAAATCCTCAAAGAAATACTATCAAACTGAATTCAGCAGCAAAAAAATAATCCACCAGGACCAAGTGGACTTCATCCCACGGATGCAAGCATGGTTCAACATACATGAATCAATACATGGTATTCACCACATAAACAGAAGCAAAAACAAAGACCATATGATCATCACAATAGATGTAGAAAAAGCATTCAACAAAATCCAACATGCTTTCATGATAAAAACTCTCAACAAATTGGCATAGAAAGAACATATATCAGAATTGTAAAAGCCATATATGACAAACCCACAGCCAACATCATACTAAATGGAGAAAAATTGAAAGCATTCCCCCTAAGAATGGGAACAAGTCAAGGATGTGCACTTTCAGCCCTCCTATTCAACATAGAGCCGGAAGTCCTATCCAGGGCAATCAGGCAGGAGAAGAATATTAAGGGCATCCAAATCAAGAAAGAGGTCAAACTATTGCTTTTCACCGATAATATTGTCATATATCTAGAAAACTCCAAAGGTTCCACCAAGAGTCTCCTGGAATTGATAAGCAAACTTAGCAAAGTCTCAGGATACAAAAATCAGCGTACATAAATCAGTAGCATTTCTATATACAAATAACAGTCAAGCTGAGAGTCCGATCAAAGAATCAATACCATGTACAATAGTTATAAAGAAAATAAAATACCTTGGAATACACTTAAGCAAGGAGGTGAAGGGTCTCTACGAGAACTATGAAATTTGAGAAAAGAAATCACAAAGGATACAAACAAATGGAAAAATATATCATGCTAATGGATGGTAGAAGCAACATTGTTAAAATATCCATGGTATGCAAAGTGATTTACAAATTCAATGCAATCTCCCTCAAGTTATGAAAGTCATACATCAAAGATCTAGAAAAAATAGTTCTACACATTGTTTGAAGCCAGACAAGAGGGTGAATAGCCAAAGCAACCTTAAGCAAAAGGAACAAATTTGGAAACATCACACTACCAGGCTTAAAACTATACTACAAGGATATAGTAACCAAACAGCATTGTATTAATACAAAAATAGAGACATAGACCGATGGAACAGAATAGAGAACCCAGATATAAAACCATCTGCCTGCAACCAACTGATCTTTGACAAAGCAGACAATATACATTGGGGAAAAGAAGCCCTGGAAAATTAATGATAGGAAAATTGGCTAGCCACATGCAGAAGAATGAAATAGGACTCGTACCTCTCACACTCACAAAAATTAATTCAAATGAATAAAAGACTTAGGTCTAAGGTGTGAAACCATAAGAATTCTAGAGGAAAATGTAGATAAAACTCTTCTAGATATCAGTCTAGGCAAAGAATTTATGAAAAAGTCTCCAATGGCAATCATAGCAACAACAAAAATCAATAAATAGGATTTGATTGTTTTAAAAAGCTTCTTCACAGCTAAGGAAACAATCAACAGAGAAAACAGACACCCTACAGAATGGGATAGAATATTCACAAGCTTCACATCTGATAAAGGGATAATAACCAGACTCTACAAAGAACTCAACCAAATCAGCAAGAAAAGAACAACCCTATTAAAAAGTGGGCAAAACACATGAACATAACCTTCTCAAAAGAAGAAAGACAAATAAATGGCCAATAAACATATGAAAAAAATGCTCAACGTCATTAACCATCAAGGAAATGCAAATTAAAACCACAATGGGATGTCACCTTATCTCAATCAGAATGGCATTTGTTAAAAAGTCCAAAATCAATAGATGCTGGTGTGGATGCAGAAAGAAAGGAATGCTTATACACTATTGTTGCGACTGCAAATTAGTACAACCTTTATGGAAAACAGTATGGAGATTCCTCAAAGAACTAAAAATAAATCGACCATTTGATCCATCATTCCCACTACTGGGTATTTACCCAAAAGAAGTCATTTTACCAAAAAGACACCTGCACTCAAATGTTTATTGCAGCACAATTCACAATTGCAAAGAAGTGCCCATCAATTTATGAGTGAAATAATAAAATGTGGTATATGTACACCATGGAGTACATGTACACTATGCAGCCATTTAAAAAGATAAAATAATACCTTTTGCAACAATCTGGATGGAAATGGAGACCATTCTCCTGAGTGAAGTATCCCAAGAATGGAAAAGCAAACACCACATGTACTCACTATTAAATTGGAACTAACCAATGAGCACTTATGTGCACAGAGGGAAGTAAAATTCAGGGGAAACAAACCAAGAGGGGAGAGGAATAAACCAAAATAATGGGTACTATGATCACTCTTTGGGTGATGGGCACACCCATAGTCATGACTCAAGCATTACAAAAATGATCCATGTATCCTAAAATATTTGTACCCCCTTAATATTTTGAAATAAAAATAAATAAATAAAA
This sequence comes from Cheirogaleus medius, assembly GCA_008086735.1. NCBI lineage: Eukaryota > Metazoa > Chordata > Mammalia > Primates > Cheirogaleidae > Cheirogaleus > Cheirogaleus medius. Next base: position 15,004,222 of record VBSM01000361.1, read on the forward strand.
TAGTATATTCTTATTAAAAAAGGGAAAATGATTTCAGTTTTTATCTTTCTGGGGGACAGGGTAATATCTACGTGCATATATCTCATAAAGAGTTTGCTGTTTAGAACTCAGTAGAGAAATTAGGGCCAAAATGGTGATTTGGACCAAGTTGAAAATAAATATACAAAAATGTAATTACTGTTTTAAACAGGTTTTGGATGGTTCACTTGCTTTCTTTGAAGGTTTTTACATTCCTATATATTTATATTTAATTTTAGCACCTTTTTAATGAGGTTTTTCAATGAATAGAACAAATTCTTGACATCACATTTTATGGAAAAAATAAAAGTTATTGAAATCAAATGCTAACTGTAGGTTGATTAAAAGTCATATGTACTTTTCTCTATATTGAGAAAATGAGTCATCACAACCTACAGACATTCAGGTTTCATGAAGGCTCCACCAAGACATTTCAGCATTTTGGACAGGATCGCATGTCAGCTGCTGAAAGTTTTTTTCAAATGCTTCAATGAAGATGGGTGTTAGTACAGTGTTTGAGTATTATGTTTAAGACAGGAGCTCTGTATGGACATACCCTGAGACACATAAGGGCCATCAAAATTAAGTCATCCTTTACATAGTAAAACTACCAAATAGATAAATCCCAAATATCCATGTAGAACATATTTTTATCTGTTTCCTTTAAATATATGTTTAAATCCGTATTTTTCTATGTTCTAATTTTGTCTTGTGGAGCGATGAAAAACCTATTTTAGCACTGATTATATAAGTCAGAGAAAAATTGAATACATTATAATTCAATTCACTGATAATAAAAAGAAAATGTAACTCTTAGAGTTGAAAAGAAATATTAGATAGAAATTAGCTCAGTAGTATTCAACTCTGGCCTGGATCTTTGAATTACTTGAGAAGTTTCAAACAGTGCTTGGTCCTTAACCACAGATCAATTATTCCAGAATTCTTGAGAATGGGGTCTGGGAACCAGTAGTTGTTTTTTTTTCTGAAGCTTCTCATGTGTTTCTAGTGTACAGCCAGTGATAGAAACCACTGAACTAATTCCCTCTCAATTTCTAAATTAGAAAATTTAGAGCTGGAAAAGTTAAGCAATTTGCCCAAAGACTTACAGATATGAATAGTCAATAGATACATTAAAAATGTTAATCATCTCAAATCACCAGAGAAATTAGATTCATCTCACATCTGTTTGAATGGCTGTTATCAAAAAAAAAAACAAACCAAAAAACAAATGATAACAAGTGTTAGTGAGGATGTGGGGAAAAGATAACCCTTGTGCACTGTTGGTGGAAATTTAAATTAGTATATACATTTAATAAAATAGCGTGGAGGTTCCTAAAACAACTAAAAATAGAATTACCATATGATCAAGAAATCCAAGTTCTGGGTATATATCCAAAGGAACTGAAATTTGTATGTCAAAGAGATATCTGCACTATCATGTTCATTTCAGCATTATTCACAATAGCCAAGATACGGAAACAACCTAAATGTCTATCGACAAATGAATAGATGAAGAAAATGTGGTATAGATATTGCTTACAAAGGTTTAACTAAACAATTTTTGACTTTGAACAATGATATTACAAAATTGGATCATATACATTCTAAATTGGTACAAAGGTACAAAATGGTTATTAAAGTGCCATGATAAAAATAATTACTCAGTGCATTCAATATGTTCCTTATGCATTTGATATGCTCGACTAAGGAAATCTTTGAGGCCACCCAGGATCTTTTGTTATTCTTTGTTATCCTCTGTGATCACTCTGGGAATTTATCAAAATGCAATTTGGTAAGAAGCTCAAAGAAAATTGTACATTTGATACACAGAAGCTTGAAAGGCAAAGCAGACTAATATAAATCTGCCTTAGCAATAAAATAAATCTGTGATTTTTGTTTTAAAATCATTGAATTTGGGAGCAACAAATGGCAACAGAGAATTATTAAGGTCTCATAGAAGGCAAGATCATTTTGGATATTAAAAAATGAGTTTATAATGGAGAAAAATTTGCTTAAAAACAGTATAGGAAACCAAGAGAATAGTTACCTTTAACAAAAACATGTTTTTTTCCATCAAATATATATTTCCCACAAGTTTCAGTTTTTATTTTTCCCTCATAGATTTCAAGTTTATATTATAAAGATTCATGAAATAAAAATATATAAAGCCTTGACTTTCTATTTCTTTTCATCTGGTTAACATAAAGAAGAATCTCCAACTATATCATGGATCTTATACATTTTGCTTGCAAAAAAATCTAACTTTTGTAACTTTTATTTCTATGTGATAGATTTATAAAGCAATTTTCTGAGAAAAATGGATGCTTAGATTTTTTTTTGGAAGAGCTTTTATTCTCTCTAGGTAAGCATTACTTTTTCTTAAATATGTGATACAATTTGGCAGTGAAGTCATCTAGGGCTATAGTTTTTGTTGTGGAAAGGATTTTTTTTTATTTCAGAATATTATGGGAGTACAAATGCTTTGTTTACATATATTGTCTTTGCATCACCCAAGTCAGTGGTATAAGCATGCCCATCCCCCAGATAGTGCTTAGATTTTTGAAACAAATATTTGTCTTTGAAAACTGTATTTTAAAAATCATCTTAGTATATTCTCCTTATGTGACAATGGGATCATATGATTTATAAAATCATTCCAAAGTTATTATGATTTTGTCACATGCATCTATTTTCTTTTTCTAAGTAGAAGTATTTTCTCAGATTATCACAATATATAACAATAATAAATTTTTATAAAGGGGATAGAATTAACCTGGTTAATGACTTAAAATAAATATTAAAGGTCACTACTGTGTTTCTTGCTCTATTCATTATTTAACTCTTTGCTCCTTGTAACTTTCATTATCAAGCAATAAGTAAATATTGATCAACTGCAGTGTGAGGTTCAAGGCCCCTTAATAACCACAACTTTATAGAACAAATTCCTTATTTACATGAACCAGAAGAAGACTGTATATGCCTGAAGAGAAGGCATATGCTTAACTATTACAAGGGTATTGGTACTTTTAAAAGTTAAAACAATAAAACCCAAAATGTGATTAGGGAAAAAAACCATAAACAATCACAAACTTTTTATTCTATTTGATATTATTATTAGTGTTATAAATCAATTGAGGATGGGAGTGAGGCATATAAGAATGTTACCCTAAATAAGATATTTATTTTATATCCTTCCCCCCACCCATATTTCTATGACTGTCTGTTGTCAGATGGACTCATTAATATTGGAAAATAAGTCCCAAATGGTTGACAGAAACAAAATATAAGACATAAATGCACACATACATATGCATACACAGAGCAGGTGGAGATCATAGATGACAGAAATAGTGAAAAGGAAAAAGCCTGCATAACCTTAGGGCTGTAGATAGAAGTGGAGTTTGGGAAATGAAGGAATGAACATTGCAATTGGATATTTGGGGAATAGAAAGGATATGTATAAAGGAACAGAAATGGGAAGAGTGGAAAGGTTTATACAAGTCCAGGAAAAGCAGGTGAAAATGTATTTGAGACTTTGAAAAGCATTTGATAAGATTACTAAAATAGCACATATATTCCTTCTTGCCAAACTTTGAGAACAGTCCCCAAACTAGAAATCTTCCTTTGCATATTAGGGAGTTTAACTTATACTAAATAGTTAACTATTGGCCTCAAGTCAGAGATACATCTCTAGAGAACATACAAAGCATTTCATTAAGAAGTAGTATGTTAAACTTTCTTTGCCCAGCTTATAGCAGAAAATATTCTTATTTCCTTTACTTTGATAGAAATTTCTTTATTTATGAATTTTGCAATGTCAAGAACGAATTGCTTGCATAAGGGGATTCTAATTCCATCAATAGAAACCTGATCTATGAGAAATTGCCCAGTAGTATTCTGGGTCAATTTTTCTACAATGAAAGTGGTCCTTTTAATATTATGCTTTGTACTTTTCCCATATGGTTCTGCTGTGTTACAAGCCAAGGTTTGAGGCACTAGAACAGATTACAGAACTAGAACAGTGGTCAGGATGGCTAAGGAATTGTCATTTGAAGTCAAGCCAGCAATTACTCAACTCAACTCATCAGTTTCTTAAAGTATAGGACTTCACTTAGCAGATATTATTGAGTGCCTACTGTCAGCTGTGCACCACCAGATACTGGGAGTGCAACAGAAAATGAGATGCGTATGTTCCCCACCCTTGTGGGCTAGATCTTTTACTGAAGAAGTCATGAAATTAAATAGAAATTAAAATAGCATACTGCAATTCTTCACATAACAAGTAAAAGGTAAAAGGTCTAATGGGAATTCTTAACAGAGGGACCCAACCTAATACAATGGGACAGAGGATGAGAAAAGCCTCTTGAGAGATAAAATGGCAGATACAGTCAGTAAAAAGGAGGTGAATTAGGGTCACGGTGGACTACAAAAGTGTTTCAGGCAGAGAGAATGCCATGTGTGCATGTCTCGAGGCAAGAGAGAGAATTGAACACGTGAGGAGTCAATCCCTGGCCAAGAAGTACTGACATGGAGTGCAAAGAGAAGAGAGACTATGACAGAAATGTGAGGAACATAAATGCTTCAAGATGATAAGCAACAAGGTAGGAGTGGTGTCATAATAAAAACACATACTCTTATCCTACACACACATATACACACATACATACTCTTATCCTACACTGCAAAAACTGGATAATGTCTGTAGTCTAGGTAATAGTATTATTCCAGTGTCCATTTTCTGATTTTGATATTATACACAATCACATAAGATGTTACCATTTAGGGAAGCTGATTATGTTGTATATACTATTCTTGCAACTTCCTGTGAGTCTATCCTTAGCTCAAATAAAAATTTAAAAGATGAGAAGAGAGTGTTGAGAAGGGCAAGATTAATAGTGTTCAACAAAGTGAAGAAGAAAACAAAAACTAAAATATGTTCATTGGATTAGACCTCAAGGAGGTCGTTGATTATCTTTGAAAGAGCAGTTTAAGTGGTGTAGTGGGGTGGAAACCACAGTGTGTGAGTAGAATTCAGAGTTAGAGGTGAGCAAATGTAAACAACATGACAAATGATTCAAGACAACTCCTGAAGAGATGAAGGAAGGAGAGAAAAAGAAAATTAACTTGGAAGTTACCCCTCCTTTTTGTTTGAATATCTTTCTTCCTCATTTCTCCTCTGGTTCTTTCATTTATTTTCTTGTCAAAATGTTAAGAGTGGATTTGGATATTAGACTTTTCACCACCATTTTCATTATAATTTTTCCAATATATTTTCATCAATTCAATGTTATTTTTACCTAATAAAACATTTTACTTATTATAAAGTCTGTTAAGATTCTATTTTCTTTCTTAGCCTTTAGTTTTAGAATTTGGTTTAGAATGTCTCCTCCTCACCAAGGTGGTTCATATGGTCTTTTTAGATTGCTTATAGGTTTCTGTAGTTTACATTTAAGTATTTAATATATCCGGAATATGGATTATTTGGTGCATGAGATAAAGATGTGGTAAATTTCACAATCTTCAAATTTTCTTATTCAACTTCCATGTCCAACAACCTTTTTCCAGAACTGTTTTTATAATAGTAGCTAGAAAGCTCAATATATAATATTTTAGCAATCTTCTTTGCAGCCAGAAAAATAAAGCTCTAACTAAAGAAATGTAGGTAGATGTCCTAGAGAGACATAGCTTCCTTTTAAAAACAGCAAACCGTAACTATCGGAAAGCCATTTTTCTTTCGTGCCTTTCCTTTTCATCTTGCCTGGATCTCTAGAGTTGGGTAGCCAGTTTTTAACCATTATGAGTGGCAGGTAAAGTCCCTCAGCAAACCTGGAAGAGTGGAAACCTAGAAGAAAACTGGTTACTTATGACAAAATAGAGCATCTGCCTCAGCCTATGTACCGACTTGTAGACTTTTTGCCATGTGAGATGCATCAACACCTATATGTGACCATTCTGTTACTTATAGCCAAAAGCCTTCTTAACTGATACAGGGTCTGATTTTATTTTCTTCTGTATAAATAGCCAGTTGTGCCATGATAATATCTTAATTATTTCTTACTGTCTTGACTAAATTAAAATGCAATTTGTAGAGATATAGATTACTGTCTTATATAAATTGTACTCTATTGTAAGAACCTCTTTTTCTAAAAATTTTCCCCTTCATTTCAGGGCCATTAAAATATTAGTTTGATTCTTATAGCTTTATAGTTTCTTTTCATGCCAGGTAAGCAAATTCATACCAACAGTCTACATTTTTACATATTTTGGGGCTTTTCTTCAACAATTATTTTTCCTTATGAACTTTAAATCATCTTATAACAATAAAAAACCCATTTGTTGTGGATTAATATGGAATTACAATGAAATAATGTTAAGTTCCAAAGCCTTGGTGGATTTATAATTTTACGATATTAGAACTGGCTCTTAGAACATGGGCCTTGGGTCTTCGGACTTGTTTCCAAGTTTGATTCTTTAACTTGTCCTTGTTTTTGGTTCTTTGAAAGAAATTTCTATTATTTTCTTCATATAAATATGATGTCTTTCTTATTAAATTCACTATTAAGTATTTTATAGTTGTCCATATCCTGATTAGAATTTTTTTCTAATTTTCATTATAAAATTCTTACTCATAAATAGATAGATAGATAAAAAATAGAACATGTTTGTGGTACATATACACAATGGAATATTATTCAGCCACAAAAAGAATGGAATTCTGTCATTTGCAACAATATGGATGGAACTGGAGAACATTATGTTAAGTGAAATAAGTAAAATAGAGAAAGACTAATTTTGCATATTCTTACTTGTATGTGGGAGATAAAGATTAAAACAATTGATCTCCTGGAGATAAAGAATAGAATGATGGTTACCAGAGACTGGGAAGGGTAGCAAGGAGGTGTGGATAAAATGAGGATGGTTAAAACATAGTGAGATAGTTAGATAGAATGAAGAATATTTGATAGCACACTGGAGTGACTGTAGTGAAAAATTGTTATGTATTATATTATATTATATTATATATGTTATTATTATATACTTTTGCATAACTAAGTGGAATTGGAATGTTCCTAACACAATGAAGTGATAAGTATTTGAGGTGATGAATACCACAGTTACCCTGATTTGATTATTACACATTGTATACCTATATCAAAACATCATATGTACCCTATAAATATTATATATACAACAACTATGTACCCATAATGATTTTTTTGGTTTTAATTATTATGGGTACAGAATGGTGAAATAAGCCATGCACAGAGAGGTAAATCTCACATGTTCTCATTCATATGTGGGAGTTAAACATTAATATCCATAATAATTTTAAAATTAAAGAATTTAGAAAAAAGATTGACAGATTCTATTGAATTTTTTTTGCATATGCCATCATATGGTCAATCCAAAGATAGTTAACTATTGGTTTTCAAAATATGTGACAGTAATTTAATGTTTTACCTTATTTTACTCACTGGAATCTCCAAGATAATGTTGAATAACAATGGGGTTAGTTTACATACTTGTTTAGTTTCTAATTTTAACTGAAATAACTTTTCTTTAGATTTTTAGAATATTTCTTAATGTTTTAAAATAAATCTTATTATGTTTAAATAATTCTATTAAAATATATTATTAGACTTTTTAATGCTATTTTATATTTTACTTAAAGTATCGAATAGGTTGAATTTTGTTAAATTATTTTCAGATCTTTGATAAAGGCACAAGTATTCTTGAATTTTTTAACATGATAAAATAAATCAAAATAGATGACATTATGCATGCAAAATTTAGGAGATTTTGAAAGAGTAAGTTAATATTACTTGCAACTCTGTGCCAAAAATCCTTGAAACACTAAAGAAAATGGATGATTTTCTGGAAAACAATGTGAATTATTGAAATAGTAGCCTAGAATAAGTATCAAACATATATTTTCATTATTCTTTGAAATATTTAAAATCATGGGGAAATACTGGAAAGCTTTCTAATCATTTTATAAAGATGATATATATTTAGTAACAAAATATAAGAAAGTCAAACAAGTTGTAGTCAAATAAAAATATAGCTATAAAAGTAAAATAATCTAAATCATTTCCTACCAAATAGAATCAGACAATATGACAAAAATGTTCGATTATTGTGCAAGACTTGTTCTTTTAAAATCAAAATGTTGTTGGCTGTGGATTTGTCACATGCGAAAGCACTTAGAACTGGAACTAGACAAGGATGCCCACTGTCACCACTTTTATTCAACAGAGTGCTGGAAATCCTTGCCAGAGCAATCAGGCAAGAAAAGGTCATCAAGGGTATCCACATGGGGAATGAAGAGGTCAAGCTATTGCTCTTTGCTGATGATATGATCTTATATCTAGAATACCCCAAAGACTACACCAAGAGACTCCTGGAAGTGAAAATAAATTCAGCAGAGTCTCAGGTTACAAAATCAATGTACACACATCAGTAGCATTTCTATACACCAACAACAGTCAAGTGGAGAATCAAATTAAAGACTCAATAACTTTCACAATAGCGACAAAGAAAATGAAGTACCTGGGAATACATTCAACCAAGGAGGTGAAAGACCTCTATACGAAGAACTATGAATCATTGAGGAAGGAAATAGCAAAGGATGTAAAATAAAATGGAAAAACATATCATGCTTATGGATCAGCAGAATCAACATTGTTACAATGTCTATACTACCCAAAGTGATATGCAGATTCAATACAATCCCCATTAAAATAACATCATCATTTAGAAAAATAGTTCTGTGCTTCATATGGAACCAGAAAAGAGCCTGAATAGCCAAAGCAACCTCAAGAAAAAGGAAAAAATCAGGAGGCATCACTTTACCTGACTTCAAGTTATATACTACAAGGCTATAGTAACCAAAGCAGCATGGAAATGGCACAAAAACACAGACATAGATCAATGGATCAGAACATAGAACCCAAATATAAAATCATCCTCATATTGTCATTTGATCTTTGACAAAGCTGACAGCAGACAACAGTATACACTGGTGGAAAGAATCCTTATTCAATAAATGATGCTGGGAAAATTGCATAGCCTCACGTAGAAGATTGAAACAGGATCCTTACTTCTACCCACTCATGAAAATTAATTCAAGATGGAAAAGAAACCTAAACCTAAGACATGAAACTATATGAATTCTAGAAGAAAATGTTGGAAAAATTATTTTAGATATCAGTCTAACTAAGAATTTATGAAGAAGACTCCAAGGGCAATCACAGAAACAACAATCAATAAATGGGACTTGATTAAATTAAAAAACTTTTGCACAGCCAAGGAAACAATCAATAGAGCAAATATACAACCTGCAGAATGGGAGAAAATGATTGCATGCTATACATTCAGTAAAGGGCTAATAACCAGAATCTACAGAGAACTCAAGCAAATCAGCAAGAAAAAAAATCAAACAATCACATTAAAAAGTGGGCAAAGAAATGAACAGAAGCTTTTCAAAAGAAGATACACTAATGGCCAAGAAACATTTTAAAAATGCTCAATGTCTCTAATCAGGGAAATACAAATCAAAACCCCAATGAGATGTCACCTAACTCCAGTGAAAATGGCTTTCAGCAAAAGTCCCAAAACAATAGATCCTGGCATGAATATGGAGAGAAAGGAATACTCATACACTGTTGTTGGGACTGCAAACCAGTAAAACCTCTACGAAAAGTATTATGGAGACTCCTCAAAGAACTAAATATAGACCTACCATTTGATCCAGCAATCCCACTACTGGGTATTTATCCAAAGGAAAAAAAAGCCATTTTTTCAAAAAGATACTTGCACTCGAATATTTATTGCAGCACAATTCACAATTGCAAAAATTTGGAATCAACCCAAATGCCCATCAATTCATAAGTAGATTAATAAAATGTGGTATATGTATACCATGGAGTACTACTCAGCCATTAAAAAATGAATCAATACCTTTTGTAACAACCTGGATGGAAGTAGAGACCATTCTCCTAAGTGATGTATTAGAAGAATGGGAAAACAAACACCACATATACTCACTATTAAATTGGAACTAACCAATCATCATTTGTGTGCACATATGGTAGTAAAACTCAACGTAAATCATGAGGTGGGAGGCGGGAGGAGAGGAATGAGTAAAATCACACCTAACTGGTACAATGCATACTATATGGGTGATGAGAATACTTATAACCTTGACCCAAACTTTTAAAAAGCAATTCATGTAGCCAAAACATTTGTACCCCTGTAATATTCTGAAATGAACAATAAAAAAATAGAATAAAAGAAAAAATCAATGATTCAGTATCCAGAATGCTGACACAATTCATCATAATTACAAATTAAAGTATTTTCTGTAGACTATGCTAACAAAGTCAAGGTTACCCACATGCCTTACCAGATGTATTAGGGATTTTACCTTTATATCAGACTGATTTTTTGGAAAGCTATACCAATGATCAGAACAAATGGATGATAATTTGTGAGTGAGTGTAAATATATCTTTCTATTGAGAAGACTCCTGAAATGCATAATTTTTGATGGGCTTCCACATGTTTGAAAGTGAAAGAGCCTTGTTTTCCAAATAAATGTATAACAATTCAAATTACAAAAGTGGAATATATTTTCTTTTGAAGCAGCAAAGTTTAGGAGGTAGAGTGCTAGGATTTGAAGTCCAGTTCCTTCACTACCAAGCTGTGTAAACCCATGCAAATTACTCAAACTGTCTTTGTTTCTTCATATAGAAAATTAATGCATGTTAAGGTTTTATTAATAGCATAGTATCTGGCTCAGAGCAAGTGAACACAAATATTAGCATCACTAACATCACTAACACTATTACTACCACCACTATACCAGTGATATCAACTTGTCATTAAGTCCAGGTGCCTTGGTTTACAGAGGAGGCAATCAGCAACTATCATAATTTTATGAATAATGTATCTCTTAAAACATTCACTTTTTAAGTTTTCCAAAATTTCTTCATAGTAAAGAATGTATCTAGGAATTACATCTTGAAAATGAAAAAAAAGCAGTTTTTAGAACAAATAAGAGGCAATTAAACATATACCAGTTTATTTTAATTATTAATAAATGGTTTGCTGGCATCTAAATCTGTAAGTTTGTACCACATAGCTGGTCACTTTTGGATATTCTACAAAAGTTGAATTTATGAATCTTATAGTCTTTTCAACATATTCTAATTATCTAAAAGACTTGGATAAAAACAGTTTAAAAACCTTCACAAAGGTTTTCCTCTGCTTTATATTCATAAATAAATGTCAGCATAAAAGGTGTGCATGCCATTCATTTAATTAAATAATTGAGTTAGAGTTTTAATATAATTCATGATTTTATAATCTGGTTTTCTTAACTGTCAAATAATACTGGATATTATTAGACATTAAAAAAGAATAGCTGCTTGGACAAGGAGAGTTATCTGTTTCAAAATATATGAAATCTTTAGAATTTTGAAATCAAGAAATTCATGTCTTAGGTGGTCTAGGAGTTGGCTTTGGAGCAGCCAACCTCTTGGCAACATTCTTTTCTCCAGGGCATGAAACTGATAGTCGCTCACATTATTATTCAAGACTAATTTGCTTCACTCGGTTCCTTGATACCTAAATACCAAGCCCCTTACTCAGCATCTCTCTTTGATGATTCTTAATCTCTTCTGCTAATGTTCCAACATCTCCTTTCTCTTTTCTAGTTTTAAACATTATTGCTTAACTCTTTCTGTTTATATAGTAGCTGATCAAACCAATTAATTATTAATAGCACGTTTACCTTTTCTTAGGTATATTTACGTCACATCACCCTTCTAAAAATCTGAATTTGAAGGGAAGTGATTGATTTTATTTCATTTTCATTAGGTGGAAACTGGAGAGAAATTCAGACAGGTAGGATGCTCAAAGTCTAAATTTTCTTACAGTGACAAAACGTATATTTTAAAATATAGGAAAACCACTAAAAATCTTATAGCCCAATAGACACATTGTGTTTGTGAGTGTGACATATTTACTGGATCTTTTGACATTATCATGGAGTGGAATTTAGGGAGAAAAAGAATCAAATCTTAGCTCTACCACTTACTAGCTTGCCAGATACTAGACATTAGTTACTAGACACTAACATTACTCATATGACTGCTTTTAGGATTAATGTGACAAAGCACTTTAATTACTTGGCACAATGGCCTGCAACATACACATCCTAGCTCCCTCTGCTCTACTTTATTAGTCTCTACTCACTCATTTGCTTTCACTTCTTTCAGAAAGATGCAAAAATCTCTTATCTGATGGTATCTAACTCCTATTATTTTCTGTTTTTGTTAAATATTTACCCTATTTTATTCTCTTATTGTTACTGTAATGGAGCCTCAGAGGGAAAAGGAAATAAATGTGTATGCTTAATCTGTCATTATGGATGACAAACTACTTAATATAATTTTGTTACTATATAGATCAATCTTTCCTCTTTGCTAAGTCTATGAATGGTATGGTATACATCTAATCCTTACAACAGCCCTATAAACTGGGTAAAATTCTCACTTATAGTTAAAATTAAGTTTCTAGGTGGTTAAAAATTTTTGATTCTCTAACTGATCTAATAAATTCTAAATGAAGATTCAAGCTCACGTCTTTAACTGTGCAAAGTCTATGCTATTTTTATCCTCTCAAACACAGGAAACATCAATAGTTTAACTGGAATGCAAGATTATTTTAGCCATCAGTGAGCTATAGCAATAAAATATATTCCCCCAATTACTATTGCATTTATTTTCATACTCGTCATAAAAGAATGCCTGTAAATATATAAAATAAATTGCACAGTAATTGTGAGGCTTCTAGGTCACCAATTAGTTTCCCATTACTATTAACAATAATATGAGAGTCAACTTTTAGTCCTCATTTTCTTTGGCCTAAAAGCCACATTTAAAACATTTGATTATTCCCTCCATGGAAAAATATCTTTGTTAGTTGGCTTCTAAAGGGCCACATTTGCCTCATTTTCTTCCTGTCTGCTGATACTTGTCTCCAGTCTCTATTAACATTGGAGGCTCTTAGGATGTCGTATTCAGACCAGTTCTCTTCTGTCTGCAGTTACAATTCCTTTGGGGACTCATCTAATCCCCATAAATACCACATCTTATTGATGATTTGCAAATCTTTTTCATCAGCCTTCATTTCTTCCCTGAAATCCATACTTCTTTATCCTACTGCCTACTTGACATCTCCACTGTCTATAGACATCTAGACATTTCAAAATTAACGTGTTCAAACCAAATCTGATAATTTTATTCCCTAACTCCGTTTTATTTATAATTTCTCCTTTCAATTACTGGCAACTCCATCTTCCAGTAGTTCAAGGCAAAAATATTTCTTTCACCCACATGCTACATTCACTCCATCAGCAGTTGACTCTACCTTCAAAACACACTCAGAACCATCTACTAACTACCACCTTCACTGTTTCTATCCTAATTCTAAGCACTATCATTTCTGCATTAGCTATTACAATAGATTCCCAACTGGTATTCCTACTTCCATTCCTGTCTCCATGGAGTCTATTCTTAAAACATCCCATCAAAATATATAGCAAATTATGTCACACCTCTCCTCAAACCCCCCAATGACATCCCGTTTCTTTAAGAGTAGATATGAAATCTCAATAATGGTATTGGTACCACTGACATAATTCAATGCTATTCTTTCTCTGCTCACTTTGCTCCACTTTTGCTGCTCCTTGAACTTGCCAGGCACACTTCAATCTTGGAGCCTTGCACTGTATTCTCTCTGCTTCGAATATTCTTTCTCCACCTATCTACAGGTTTTACTTCCTTTGCTCCTAAAAATCTTTCCTTGGATTTCATTTTCTTATGAGTCCTACCTAGGACATCCTATTTACAATTGTAACCTCTCCCATAACTCTTCCAACTTCCCTATATAGTGTCATTTGTTTCTTCAGTACTTATCACCTCCTACTGTACTATATAATAATAGGGCTTTTTGTTTGTTTGTTTGGGTTTTTTTTTGTTTGTTCGTCTGCTTATATTTCTTGTCTTTTTGCCCCCACAAATGTGTTACCTTCATGAGGGCATGGAATTTTGCTTCTGGTCCCTGCCCACCCCCCCCCAGTAGATATATTCTCTCTGAGTGCTTGGAACAGTGCCTGGTTTATAGTAGAATCTCAAAAAACAATTTGTGGAACAAATGAATGAATACCATCATGGGACTCTAGATTTTGAAATAGTGGCTGATTGGGGTCAATTGCATAAAAACTTGAAGAACAATGACTTGAAATATCTTCTTACACTGTCTCTAAGACATAGGGGTCAATACCTCAAACTCTTTTTCTTTAAAATCATTCTTAAATGTTTAACAATGCTAAACATTACAGTCCCCATGAGGGTGAGAACAACCCTCTGCTAAATATTTTAAAGTAGTTTCAAAAGAGATAAACTTGAAAAAGACAAGGAGTAAAGTAATAGCACAAACCACATTTGCTGGCTTAAATGTGAGGAAATGTGAGGAAAAATACTGGGCATGACCAATTTTTCTCCTTTACATCATTAAAAAGAAAGGCTGGAGCCTTGGTTATATTTAAAAAAATATCCAAAATAGGTCAACAAGTTTATTGCCCTTCAGGACATTCCATAGCTAATTCCTTAGCCAATGTTCCAGCCCTTCAAACTGGGTGTTCAATCTGCCACTTTAAGAAGCACTAACATCTGCCTGCCATCTACTCCCCCACGCCAGCAGGTGAGCCAGCTTCCTAAACAGCCAGCCTTGCTCTAATGAACAGAAGTTACATCCCCCAGGATGTTCATTTGGCAGGGCTATTGGGCTGTTCTCAGCAATTCTCCAAACTTGCATTTCACACTTCTTTAGTTCTGAAGAGGAAAAAGGAAAAAAAGCAACTTCAATGTTTTTTAAAGCAAAATAGAAAATGTTATAGCATTAAGTGTCTACAAAATGAACTTCTAAGAGCTCTCTTGCTAGCTTATTGGGACAAATCAGCCACGATGATATCACTTTGAATTCCACGTATGGTTAAGTACTTTCAGCTTTCCTTCAGGTTTAGGCTACCTTAGAAAGAATTCCTGTTTTCAGCCTAGAGTTGATTCAGAACTGTTTTGGACAATCTGGTTTTGCTTGGATGAACTCTGAGAGTTTTAGTCAAATAGAGACTAGTTGTCTTCCCGATGTGGTTTGATATCTCAAGCAGATAATTTACATATGCTTTTAAAGTTACTGCTTCATTTAACTTATGTTTCTTCTGAAGTTCTTTGGAAAAATGTTGAATTTTTGGAAAAATTGTTTTATTTGTGAAAACACTAGGTTATTTAATAGTCACAAAATTAGTCTTTACTTCTTAGTTAAATGAGTAGGTTAAGCAACAACAACTGAGAAGAAAACAATTAGTAAAATTAGGTTTTATATTTCCCATTGGGAGGTGAGTTGACTTTTGCAACAGTTTCATGAATACAATTCACTCATAAAATATATGTACATTTTCTTTATTAATTCAAATGCTCAGGGGAATACTTATTTTCTTTCTTCTACTTCATTAAATTATTCTGTTTCCTTATATGAAAGCCAACTAAACTTCTTGGGTCTGTAGATGCTAAGCATTAGCCATAATTGAGATTGGGAACTGCCAGGCAATGCTTAACACAGAGTCAAAAGTCCCTAGCCACGCTGATCAAAGACAGGATGTGCTGACAGAACAAGTTAAGACTGGTTAGGACCAAGATGGGGAAGGAATTGGCCTCTTCTGGATCTTGCAGCTCATTATATCCAAGTTATAATATATTAGCTTGCTAAAAGAAACACCCACGGACACCATGACAGTTCTGGAGGGACCTTATAAAGAAAGGGTAGGGTTTTAGTTCTAGGAAAGCATCGTCCCTTTTTAAAAATTAACATGAATATTCCTCCCCTGCCTAGCTTATGATTAAGCCATTGCTTAAATAAAAAAAAAAAAATCAAGAAAACCACAGAGGCTGTTCTCCTCCTCAGGGAGAACTAGACTCTACTCTACAGAGTAGGTCTTTGATATACTTTCTAAATAAAACTTGCTTTCGCTTTACAGTGTTGGCTTGCTTTTGAATTTTCTCACACAAAGCCAAGGACCTGCTTGGACTTCAAGTGTTTCCCAGCATTGGGAATTACTTTCCTGTAACATAATATTTAATAAATATTACTAAGTAAACTAAGAATTTTCATTTGAAAGAAGGCCAGTTCTCCAGCATTTTAGGACTAGAGAATTTGTGTTTCTCTTATATTCTAAACCAGCGGTCCCCATCATTTTTGGCACCAGGGAGCAGTTTCATGGAAGACAATTTTTCCACAGACAGGTGCACACGGGGGGGGGGGCAAAGTTCTGTGGCCCAGTCCTTAACAGGCTATGAATGTGGTGCAGTTCTAAGCTATATTTTCCAAAAATATCTTCTCTGGCAATGTTAAGTAGTTATTGCTCTGGGAGCTATATTTTAGAAATATAAAATTCTTGAAATTAAAAGCAATATAATATATAGTCAAAGTAATTCTTTCTAACATAAATATATATTACAACAGATTAATCTCATTCTTTGAGATAATTTTCCGTCATCTTAAAGATTTTTAGTCTTTAATCTTTGGAGTGATTCTGAGAAATCTCATAAGATCTTTGGTAATTTAATAGAAAATACTTAATTATAAGAGTCAACATTGATAAAAAATGTTCTCTTTTTCACAGGGAGTAATCAAGACCATCAAGTTTTAGTCTACATATTCTCTATAGACAATCTCTTTCTTTCTTTCTCTCTCTCTCTCTATAGACACACACACACATACACACACACACACACACCCCAGAGTGCCTCTTCTGGAAAAGGCACCTGCCTAGATGAAGTGATAATAGCCAGAATAATAAAAAAGAAAAATACTTTTAACACCTGAAATATTTTAAAAATATATTCCCCTTGAGGTTTTGCACTTCAAAACATAAACATCTTATTTAATTTAAAAAAATCAATTATTATTCCTTTCTATGAATGCCTAGAACATTTTTTAAATCTGAGAAATAATATAATGATAATGTCATTATAATAGTGAAACCTAAGGAAATATGGCCAAAGTAGGGAAAGGGAGAAATTTGAATAGCTGGGGCTAACAAAGGATCCTAAAAAGTGAGCAATGCTTCTGATTCAGCAGTTTTTCTATGTAAATGGACTAAGCTCATCTAGTCCACTAGTCTAAAGATATCACCGTTCTGTGTGTGTGTGAGAGACAGAGCCAGCCAGACAGAGAGAAAGATACATAATGGAGAAGAGGAGAGGGAAAATCAGGAAAAAGCTGAGACTTACCAACTGAGAGGTATAATGAAAACTTGCGATATGTAATTTGTCTTATTTCTTTATTTCACTTATTTATTCATTAATATATGTGTTGATCTATCTCTTACTTTGTGAACAAACCATACTTAAACCTAAGTGGATAAGAAAGACATAATAATGTCAACCTTTCACTGGAAGTCCTTACTGTCTTTTATAAGATGCCTCATCTAAGATGACAGAAGATTTATTTTCCTAAATCAATCAACCTGACTTTAGATTCCTCAGTGTATAACATTCCTAGACCACAAATAAAAGGAAGACTAAGTCATCCATGCTTCATGATATTAGCTTTATCCTTTTGTCCAATTGCTTTGGTAGTATTGTTTCAAATGATATTCATCGGTTTAGTAAAGAAAAATAAATGGAGGTAGTGGTTCAACAACAAAATATGACTTTTGTGTGTTCCTACAGAATTTCCAGGTTAATATCAGCTTGTTAATTGTAGTGCAAATATGCATTTCTAGTAAGAAAATGAATTAAAACAAAATTCTCAAATAACTGGCTTACATCAGTGAAAAATAAACTATTTAAAAGGAGATAAAAGCAACTAAACATGAATTTTTGATTAGTCACACTGAACATGTTCTAGGAGATGCTTCTTGCCCTCTATACTTTTCTCTGCCACCTAACTCACTATGCCCCTGGGGAGTGCTAGCTTATCTGACACATGAGATTTTTTCAACTGAGCTCAGCTTTTACCCTTTCTGTCTTGTGAGCTGGCAGACAAACAGCATGCATTATTTTTCCCTCACATGGTAAATCACACCTGAGTTGCCTTCCCTACTCTCTGGATGGGAGGCCAGTCCTAGCCCAGAATTGCCTCTGATTGTCTGAGAGGATGGATTGACTTCCAGGCTTCAGGCAGAAAATCTACTTGGAACCTATCCTGTATCTATATTTTAGGTAATATTTTTATCAGCATTATTTTATAATAATAAAAACTATAAGTATAATATATGTAAAATAACCAATATTAAGCATATATATAAATAAAATGAGTTTTGACCATTGTATACAGTTGTTTAACTAACACAACTACAATATAGAACATTTGCATTAACCCAGAAAGTTCCCTTATGTCCCTCTGCAATTTTCCTTTGTGTTTGTTCATATATCAGTTAATGGATATTTCAGTTGTTTTCAGGTTTTACTTTTATGACCAAAGCTGCTATTTAATATACACATTCAACAACAAGACTTCTTATAAATGTATCTATTCATTTCTGTTGGGTAAATATATGGAAGTGGTATTGATGAGCCATGAGGTAAGTTTATATTTTACTTTATTAGAATCAACTAAAATGTTTTCCAAAGTAGTTGTACCATTTTGCATTTCCACAAGCAATGTATAAAACTTCAAATCTTCACCAACATTAAATATTGTGAATCCTTTTAATTTTAGTGTAGTTATATTCATTGTGATTTTAGTTTTCAATTCTTTAGTGACTATTAAAGTTGAATCTATTTTCATATATATATATATTGTTTGTTTGTTTGTGTTTTATTTTTGTGACAGGGTCTTCTTGCTCCATTGCCCGGGCTAGAATGCAGTGGCATCATCATAGCTAACTGCAACCTCAAACTCCTGAGCTCAAGCAATTGTCTTGGCTCAACCTCCTAAGTGGCTAGGACTATAGGTGCATGCCACCACACCTGGCTAATGTTTTTATTGTTTTGTAGAAACAGAGTCTTGCTATGTTGCCGAGGCTGGTCTCCAACTCCTGGCTTCAAGCTATCCTCCCACCTTAGCCTCCCAAAATGCTGGGATTATAGGCATGAGCCACCATGCCCAGCCTCTATTTTCATGTATTTATTTACAATTCATACATCTTTTCTGCTGAAATAGCTATTCAAAAATTTTTCCACTTGTTTAATAGAGCTCTTTTTATTATTGAGTTGTAAAACTTAATATATTCTGGATATGAATTCTTCATCATATATATGTTTTGTAAATATTCTCTTTCTTCTCTCTTTCTCTCCCTCTCTCTGTTGCTTGCCTATTCATTCCCTTAATTGTGACTTTTTAAAGAGTAAAACAGTTTCATTTTGATGAATTTCAGTTTATCAGTTTTTTATAATTGATGATTTTGTGTTCTATCAAATTTCTTACCTAATCCAAGGTTACAATGATTTTCTTCTATGTGTTATTCTAAAAGTCTTATAATTTTGTCTATTATATGTAGGTCTATGACTCCTTTTGAATTGTATTTTTGTGTGGCATGAGGTAAAGATTGAGGTTCATATTTATGTATATAAATATCCAGTGGTTCACTGACCATGTATTGGTTCTTTTATTACTTAGAATTACCTTGGTACTTTTATTAAAAAATCCTTTGAACATATATATTTGGATCTATTTCTGGCCTATTTATATAGCTATACTTATTCACATATCATACTGTCTTGCTTATTGTAACTATATGGAAAAATACTGAAATTAAGTACTGTTTATCTTTTACTTTCATTCTTCTTTTTAAAAATGATTTTAGCTATTCTAGGTACTTTACATTACTATATAAATTTTAAAATCAGCCTATCAATGTCTAAAGTAAATTACTGACATTTTAATTGGAATTATATTAAATTTATATATAAATTTGTGTATAATTAGCATCTTAACAATATTGATCCTTTTCCTACTTGAATATAGCATCTCTCTCCATTTATTTATGAGCCTAGAAAATAATATCTATCTCCATTCTCTTTACAATATTCAGTTATTTTCAATTACAGGTTCTTTATATATTTTGCTAAATTTATCTCTAAGTATTTTATTTTCT
The DNA here is from genome assembly GCA_008086735.1 of Cheirogaleus medius. Taxonomy (NCBI): domain Eukaryota; kingdom Metazoa; phylum Chordata; class Mammalia; order Primates; family Cheirogaleidae; genus Cheirogaleus; species Cheirogaleus medius. Next base: position 15,024,406 of record VBSM01000361.1, read on the forward strand.
GATGCTATTAAGAATGGTATTTTAATTGGCAGGTTCCAAATATTTATGATTAGTATATAAAAATACAATTGACTTTTGTTTATTGAGCTTTATTAAGTTGCCAATACCATTTAATAGTGGTTATTATAACTTCCTTAAGATTTTCTTAGATAATCATGTTATGGGTGAATAAAAATATGTTTTAATTTTATTTATAAGATAAATAAAAGATGTATGCCTTTTAATTATAGTTCCTTATTGCACTAGATAAGGATCCAGGAAAATATTGAATAAAAGATGAGATCAGATTTCCTTATCACATTGAAAAAGTTCCCTTCAATTAGCAGTTTGCTGCGAGGTTTTATCTGAATAGTTGATGTGTCTTTGCCAAATTATTTTTCTGTATTGATTAATATGATCATAAAGATTTTTTTAATTCTGTTAACATTGTAAATTACACTTACCTTGCTTGAGTTTTTTTGAACATTAAACCAGCTTTGTATTCCTCTCATAAATCCTACTGTTCATATTGTGTCCATTTTATATATTGCTGGATTTAATTTGCTAAAATCTTGCTATGCATCGTGGCATCTATGTTTACAAAGTATATTGGTTAGTAGTTTACTTTTCTCATGCTATTTTTGAATGATGTTCATATTAGAGGAATTCTAGATTCATAAAATAAAATGAGAATTCTGTTTCCTGGAAGACTTTGTGCAGAATTGCTATAATTTGTTTCTTATATGTTTGGTGGAATTCATCAATGAAGCTATGCGGGCCAGGAGTTTTCTCTGTGGGAAGGTTTATAACTAAAAATTTCATTTATTAATAGATATCAAACTACTCAGGTTATCTATTTCTTCTATAGTAGAATTCAGTAGGTTTTTTTCCCAAGGAATTTGTCCATTTCTTCTAAGTTATTCAACTCATTGAAATAAAGTTGCTATAATATTCACTTTATTTCCTACTAACATTTATAGGATCAGTAGTTACAGCCCATCTTTCACGTTTTTGTCTTCCTTTTCCTCCTCTCTTCGTCAGTCTGGCTAGACGTTTCTCAGTGTTTTAATCCTTTGAAAAAGCCAAGTTTTAGTTTTATTTATTTTAATTATTGTTTGTAAGTTTTCTATCTTCTATTCTTTATTTTCTTCACATGCTCATTTCAGGTTATAGCTAATTTGCCTTCTTTTCTAGTTTCTTTTTTTCTATTGCATATTATGGGGGTACAAATATTACAGTTACGTATATTGCCCACGCCCCCCCTTTTCTAGTTTCTTAAAGCAAAAGTATAGATACTTTACTTGAGACCTTTATATTTCTCAAATATAAACATTCAATGCTAGAAATTCTCCAAATCTGCTGTTAGTCCAATCTAGTATAATTTTATTTCTTTCATTTTTTAATGTTTTTTTTAATTTCAGCATATTATGGGGGTACAAATATTACAGTTAACTATATTGCCCATCCCCCCCTCCCCCCTCGAGGCAGAGCCTCAAGCATGACCATCCCCCAAACATTGCACATCTCACTCATTATGTTTGTGTATACCCATCCCCTCCTCCCCCCTCCCAGCCGCCCGACCCGACAGATGTTATTCCTATATGTCCACTTAGGTGTTGATCCATTAATACCAATTTGCTGGTGAGTACATGTGGTGCTTGTTTTAATCTAGTATGATTTTAACTTCATATATTGTAATTATTATTCTCTATAAAACTCATGTGTGTCTTAAAAATTCTTTTTCTTCCTTCTGTAATAGTACTTGTGCTTTCTTCCACCTTCTTAAACATATGGAACATATTTTTAAAAGTTCTTTAATTGTCCTTATCTACTAGTCTCATCATCTCTCATTTCTGGGATTGTTCTATTGATTGATTTTTCTGCTAGCTTTAAGTCATATTTTTCAGCATCATTGAATGCTTGGCAATTTTGAATTAGTTGCTGAACATTGTCAATTTACATTTTTTGGTTGTGAGAATCCGTGCTGAAATGCAGCTTGTAATCAGTTGAGTATTTATTCAATTGCTTTTAAATTTGTTACGGTTGGTCTAAAGCAGCCTTTATTCTGGGGCTAATTAAGTTATGCTATTAAGGCATGACTATTAAGGCAATAAACTTCTGGGGATCTTGCTGGTGCCCCACATCTTACAGAATCTTTACATTCTGTCTGGTGGGATGATAAACTCTTTATAGCCCTTTTGTAGTCCATGTATTGTTATGCCTACTCCTTTCTCATGGTTTTTCCCTGACATTTTCCCTGACCTTGGGTAGTTTCTTCTTGTGCAATGTCAGATCAGTGCTCACCCACAATCTCAAGAACCTTCTCATAGATCTTTGGAATCCTCTGTGTGTACAGTTCTCATTTTTAAGCAATTTTTTCCCAAGTCCTAGCCTCCTTAAACTCTGATCTCCTTCAACTCAAACTGATGAGACTGCTAGTGTATATTTGGCCTTTTCCGGCCTATGCTGCGACATTGAAAACTGCTTCAGAGAAGTATGTGGTAAATTTGTTGGATCTACCTTGTTTAATTTTCTTCTCCCAGGAATCACACCCTAGCTGCCCCAAACTATCCAATGTCGCGATCATGTTGTTTCACATATTTTTTAAGTTTTTTAGTTGTTTAAGATAGGAGGGCAAGTCCTGTTCCTGGTTCTCCATTTTGGTGAGGAGCAGCAGTTTCCAAAGAGGATATTTTTATATACCATCTGCCTGATTCTTTTGCCTAACATCTCAAAAACTTTCAGAAGTAGGTGGGAAATATGGGTGTTATTTTTTGGTTTTACTCAAGGAACTCAATGGCACCACCCAAATTTAGAAAAACATATTTTAGAAATTTTGAGGGATTTTCATCATAACATTACTTAAAAATCAAAGAGCATTAGTCACATAATGTGATAAGTGAAACTTACACAGAGAGATGAATAGAATTGGTTATTTCTCTTTGAAGGACAATTATTTCATAGGAAATATTTTATGGATATACTGTATGTGTGTATATGTGTATATATATATATATGTTTCAAAAAATTCTTCTTATTCTCTGAAGCCATTTGGATTGAAAAAATATTCTACACAGGCCTAGATGTGTATAAAGTTAATATATAAAATTTCAAATAAAAAGCACTGGGGGTTGCTTAAAGTTAAAGTTGTCTTTAAACTTGAAAATACATGCATTATGAGTGTCTGAAAAAAGAAGATAAAGACTAAGGAATCCAGATTTCAAGCATAATTGCAGTTGTTTTTCTTTCTCTTCTTTATTGTTGAAAAAAAGCACAATGTGTCAGCTTTTGCTGAATAACATACAACCTCAAAAATTAGTGACTTATTATAATAGCCATTTATTTAGTTCATACATCTATGTCTTGGTGATATTGGCTGGACTCTGCTAGGCTCACTCTTACATCATCTGTGAGGTTGGCTAGGGCTTGATTTGTTTAGAAGGGCCCAAGTTGGCAAGCTCGTCTCTGTTCCACTTGGTTTTCTATCATCCTAGTGTGGGCTTTTTCACATAGAGCATAGTTTATGAAAGCAGTAAAGAGACAGAACTCCAGTAAGTGAACACGTTTCTAGCCTTTGGTTGTTAACTTTGCTGATATTCCATTGGCCAAAAAAGTTACCAGGCCAACCTCAGACTTTGAGTAGGAGAGAGGATAAATATTATACCTTTTAGGATAAGTTACAAAATTTTGTGACTATTTTTGAAATCTGCCACATAAAGCAATCTGCTGTTCTTCCTCTTAAAATTCTTTTTTTTAATTTTAAAATATCAATTGGGGAGTACAAGTGTTGTTGTTACAAGGATATCTTGTATAATACTTAAGTCAGGGCTTCTGGTATGTTCATCATCAGAATAGTGTTCATTGTACCCAATAGGTAAGTTTTTATCTCACACCCACCTTCTAGTCTTCCCCTTTCTTGGTTTCTCATGTCTTTTATATTGCTTTTTGCTTTTGTGTACTGATCTATTAGTTCTCACTTATTAGTGAGAATATAGGTGTTTAGTTTTCCATTCTGAGATGCTTCATTCAGGATAATGGTCTCCAGTTCACTCCACATTGCAGGATATGACATTATTTCATTCCTTTTTACGGCCGAGGAGTACTTCATGGTATATACACACCACATTTTCTTTACTACTCAAGAATTGAAGGGTGCATAAGTTGATTCCACATCTTTGCAACCCTGAATTGTACTGTAACAAACATTTTAGAATAGGTGTCTTTTTATTCAAGTGACTTCATTTCCTTTTGGTAGATACCCAGCAGTGGGATTGCTGGATCAAATGGGAGGTCCACATATATTTGAGGAATTTCCATACTGTTTTGCATTTCCCTGATGATTAGTGATGGTGAGCATTGTTTTACATGTTTATTGGCCATTTGTCTATCTTCTTTTGAAAAACATCAGTTCATGTCTTTTGCTCCTTTTTGATGGGGTTGTTTGTTTTTTTCTTGCTGATTTGCTTGAGTTCTTTGTAGATTCTTGACATCAGTTATATGTTGGATGTATAGCTTACAAATATTCTCTACCATTCTATAGGTTGTCTTTTCACTCTTCTGATTATTTCCTTTGCTGTACAGAAGCTTTTTAACTTAATTACGTGCTATTTATTGATTTTCATTGTTGCTATATTTGCCTTTGGGGCCTGAGTCATAAATTATTTGTGTAGGCCAATGTGTAAAAGAGTTTTCCTACATTTTCTTGTAGAATTTTTATGGTTTCATGCCTTACATTAAGTCTTTAATCCATCTTGAATTAATTTTTTGTATGGCAAGAAACAGAAATCCTGTTTCATTCTTCTGCATGGGGCTATCCAGTTTTCCCAGCCCCATTTATTGAATAGGGCATCCTTTCCCCAGTGTATGTTGTTGTCTGGTTTGTCAAAGATCAGTTGGTTGTAAGTATATGGATTTATTACTAGTTCTCTATTTTTGTTCCATTGGTCTATGTCTCTACTTTTATATCAATATCATATTGTTGTGGTTACTGTAGCCTTGTAGTATAATTTGAAGTCAGGTAATATGATTCTTCCAGATTTGTTATTTTTACTGAAGAATGCTTTACTTAGGCTCTTATTTGGTTCCAAATAAAGCTTAGATTTTTTTTTATAGATCTGTAAAATATGACACTGGTATGTTGATAGGCATTACATTGAATCTGCAAATCATTTTGGGAAGTATGTACATTTTTATGATGTTGATTCTACCAATTTATGAACAGGGGATGTTTTTCCATTTGTTTATGTCATCTGTAATTTCTTTCTTCAGTGTTTTGTAGTTCTCCTTGTAGAGGTCTTTAACTTCCTTTGTTAAGTATATTCCTAGGCAATTTATTTCCTTTGTAGCTATTGTAAGTGGTATTGAATCTTTGATTTGACTTTTGCCTTGACTGTTATTAGTATACAGAAATTCTACTGACTTGTGTAAATTGATTTTGTAGTCTGAGTCTTTTCTGAATTTATTTATCAATTCTAGGAATCTGTTGGTGAAGTCTTTAGGGGTTTCTAGATAAAAGACCATATCATCAGCAAACAGGGATAGTTTGACCTCCTCTTTTCCAATTTGGATGTCCTTTATTTCCTTCTCTTTCCTGATTACTCTAGTTAGGCCTTCCACTACTATATCAAATAGAAGTGATGACAGTGGGTACTTTTGTCTTGTTTTAGTTCTTATGGGTAATACTTTTAACTTTTCTGTATTCAGTATGATGTTCACTGTGGGTTTGTTATATATATAGCTTTTATAATTTTAGGTATGTTTCTCTTATGCCTAGTCAGTTTAGGGTTTTTATCATGAAAGTTTTTTATGCATATGTTGAAATGATCATGTGATCTTTATTTTTGTTTCTGTTTATGGGGTGAATCACATTTATTGATTTTCAAATGTTGAACCATCTTTACATTCCTGAGATGAAACCCCTTGATCATGGTGGATTATCTTTTTGATGTGATGTTGAATTTGGTTTGCTAGTATTTTGTTGAGGATTCTATGTTCATAAGGGATATTGGTCTGTAGATTTCTTTTTTTGTTGTGTCCTTTCTTGGCTTTGGTATGAGTGTGATACTGGCTTCATAGAACAAGTTAGGGACGATTCCCTCCTTCTTGATGTTATGAAAGAGTTTCAGTAGGATAGATGCCAGTTCTTTGTAGGTCTGGTAAAATTTGACTGTGAATCCATCTGGTCTAGGGAATTTTTTTTTCTGCTTCAATCTCACTGCTCATTATTAATCTGTTCAGGGTTTCTATTTCTTTATGATTCAGGCTTGGGATGTTGTGTGTCTACAACAATTTGTACATTTCCTCTACGTTTTCTAGTTTGTTTGAATAGAGATTTTCATAGTATTCATTGATGATATCTTGTATTTCTGCTATATCAGTTGTAATGTCTCCTTTTTCGTTTCTGATTGAGGTTACTTGTGTCTTTTGCAATTGGTATATCAATTTTGTTTATCTTTTCAAAGAACCAACTTCTTATTTCATTGACCCTTTTTGTTTGTTTCCATTTCATTTAGCTCTACTTTGAGCTTTGCTATTTTTTTTCTTCTGCTGGCTTTGGGTTTAGTTTGTTCTTCTTTTTCTAGTTACTTGAGGTATGACATTAGGTTGTTAATTTGTGGTCTTTCTGTCTTTTGATTAGGCATTTAAAGCCAGGAACTTCCACCTTAGGGCTGTTTTATTGTATTTCATAGATTTTGAAAGCTTGCTTCCCTTTGTCATTCAGTTCAAGGAATCTTTTTGTTTCCAACTTAATTTCATCATTGATCCAAGTGTCATTCAGCATCAAGTGATTTGATTTCCCTGACTTTCTGTAGATTTGGGTATCTCTCTTGGATTTGGTTTCAGTTTTATGCCACTGTAGTCTAAGATACATGGTAAGATTTTGATTTTCTTAAATGTGTTGAGACATGTTTTATGCCCTATGATATGATCTATCTTGGAAAATGTCCCATGTGCGGATGAGAAAAATGTATATTCAGTATTTTTGAGATATAATGTCCTGTAAATGTCCATTAGGTCCATTTGTTCTACTATCCTGTTTAAGTCCACTGTTTCTTTATTCATTTTATACTTCAATGATCTGTTTAGTTCTTTCAGTGGAGTGTTGAAGTTTCCAACTATTAAGATGCTACTGTTTATTTCTTTGCTTAGATCTAGAAGAATCTGCTTTATGAACTTGGAGCACCTGTGTTAGATACATATATATTTAGGATTTTTATGTCTTCTTATTGAATTGCTCCCTTTGCCATTATATAATGACCAGCTTTGTCCTTTTTTTTTCTTTTTACCATTCTTAAAGCCTATTTTATCTGATATGAGAATGGCTAAACCTGCTCCCTTTTGGTTCCTATTTGCATGGAAAATCTTTTTCTATCCCATTACCTTGAGTCTGTGTGAATATTTGTGGTTTAGATATGTTTCCTGGAGATAGAAATATTTGGGTAGTGTTTTTTTCATTCATTCAACCAGTCTTTGTCTTTTAAGTGGGGCATTCAGACCATTCACATTGAATGTTAGTATTGATATATGTGATGGTGTTTTGTTCAGCATGTTAGATGATACCTCATTGTTTTGTGTTCTCTCTTGCACTACCATTTTATAAGAGCTCTAACTTTTGAGTATTTTTACACTGGTGAGTATTGTGCTGTTTCATGTATAATGCACTTTCTTAGAGCATTTTCAATGGGGTAGTGACAAATTCTCTTGGTGTTTGTTTGTCTGGGAAAAAAAATATTTCTCCTTATTTATGAAACTTACTTTAGCAGGATACAAAATTCTTGGCTAGCAGTTATTCTGTTTTAGGAGAATAAAGATAGGGCCCCATTCCATAATAGCTTATAAGGTTTCTCTTGAGAAGTCTGCTGTTAATCCAATGAGTTTTCTCTTCTAAGTTATTGTACTTGATGTTATCACCTCACAGCTCATAGGCGTTCATCCTTCATGTTGACTTTGGCCAGTGTGATGACTATGTCTTGGTGATTCTCTTTTGGCAACGAATCTCCCAGGTATTTGTTGAGCTTTTTGTATCTGGATGTCTAAATCTCTAGGAAGACCATGAAAGATTTCTTCAATCATTCCCTTAAATAGGTTTTCCAGGCCTTGTGCTTTTTCTTCTTTACCCTCAGCAATGCCTATAATTATTAGATTTGGTCATTTTACATAATCGCATATTTCTTATAGACTTTGTTCATTCCTATTGATTGTTTGTTATTTTTGAGTGACTGGATTAATTTGAAAGAGTTGCCTTCTAGCTCTCAAATTCTTTCTTCTGCTACTCTAATCTATTCTTAAAACTGCCCACTGAATTTTGTATTTCCCCAATTTAATTTTTTATTTCCGTAAAATTCTATTTATTTATTTTTTAATAGATCTTTCTCTTTAGTAATTTTTTCCTTCATTTCCTGAATTGTTTTTCTGGTTTCTTTGAGTTGGTTTTCCATTGAGCTTCATTACAATCCATAATTATAATTCCTTATCTGCCGTTTCAATATTTTCATTTTGGTTGGGATCTAATGCTAGAGAGCTGGTGTGCCCCTTTGGGTGTGTCCTTTCACTCTGATTTTTCATACTTACAGAGTTCTTCCACTGATTCCTTCTCATATGAAGCAGGATTGTTTTTGTATTTTCTTTTGTTTAAATAGGGCTTTCCCCTACCTACTCTTAAGGGTGTGTCTTGCATTTTTTGGGTAAGAGATTTTGATTTTGCTTGTGGGTGCTTTGATGGGGGTCTAGATTTTGGATATATACCCTTGTTATAGATATCCATGGTGTGATGGTTTTCTTAATTACTAGTTATTTATAGGCTGTAGCAGTGGTGTACTATGTGCATGGGTGGATTTCCTGTCTGTTGTTGACAAGGGAAGATGGAGGTCTTTGAAATCCTCTTTCTTTCCCCAGCCCTGTGGTCTTCTTAACTGTATGAATTATATTGGGATGCCAAGTTTAATCTCTAGATGGTAAGTGGTAATTGTGGGTAAGATCAGTAAATGCTGTAATGGGTTGTACAAGTTGTACAAAGGGATTCCAGTAGGTGGCTCTTGCAGGAAAAAGTGAGCTTCAGTGTTGTTTTTTGGGATCTGTGACCAACTTAGCCCCTCAGGAGAAGCTTGAGTGCTCCAGGCAGTGGGTGAGGTCCTGGAGCTCTCAAAGGACTCTTTATTCTGCACCACAGCACAGGCAAGTGGAAAAACTTGCAGCCTCACCAAGCCACAAAATCTGCTCCTGTTGGTGGTGCTGTCTAGGATTCACAGACTGGCTGTCAGAACTGGGTTTTGCACTTCTCCCTCATCCCTGTCATGGGATCTCCTTCCAGTGTCTGACCACAAGCAGAATCCCAAACTAGCTGAGCTCACAAATAATGTTGCTGCAGCCTAGGAGCTTCCTTGCCCAAGATCCTGCTCTTGCCCCAAAGTATGGCTTTCTTATGTGGGGAGGATGTTCTGTGAGTGTGCTGTACCTCAAACACACTATGCATTCTCCTTTCAGTTTTGCCCATGTGGGCTCCATTGGCTCCCAAGATTAGTTCAGAAGTCTCCCCTCTGTGCCCCGACCAACATGATTGAGAAGTGGGAGTATGGGGTCTGGCCTGCAGGTATGTCCCCTGGTATCCTCAAGTTCAATCCCTGACTGTGCCAGGGAGAAGCATGCTGGTCTTAAGTTGCCTGTGAAGTGCTCAAACAGGCTTAATGTCCCTCTGTTTTGGGGTGTGCCCTGTCCTACATAGGTGAGCAGCATTAAGGAGGGCTGGTGGGCAGAGAGCTCACAGCTCAAACACCCCTTTGTTTGTTGCAGGTTTTTAAGATAAAAGGTGTGAATCCCACACTCTGTGGGAGCTTTAATATAGTGGATGTGCCAGCAGAGGGGAAGCAGCTGTTCCTGAGAGCCCCAGCTCAATCATCCCTTGAGGCATCTGTGTCAGTTGACAGCGGTGGGCAGGGGAGGGGAGGGAGAAGAAAAGAGTCTGCATGGAGAAAAGCTGGCACTCTGGTCATCTTTGTTCCTTTCCCTGCCAGGCATCCAACCCAGAATGTCCAGGCTCTCAGATCACACAGATCGCTCAGGACCCACCAGCCCCTGTGGCTGCTGCAGTCTGGGCAGGAGTTGGGAAATGTTTAAGTGGGAAAAGTGACATGAAAAGTGAAGAGCTGAAGCTCACTGGGGAGGACAAAGTCACACAACAGGTGGAGAAGTAATATGGTGCCTACTACCTCAGCTCCAGTCTGTGGTGACAGGGAGTGACCTCAAGGGGGCTGGCAGTTTGATGCTTTGTTTTCAAGAAGCTCCCAGTTCACTGGCAGAGGCACCTTTTGGGCTCATGAAGGTAGAAAAGCTCTCCAGCCACTCAGTAGCCTGCTGACTTCCACAGGTATGAGTGAAGGAGAAACAAAACCTTCACCTACCCTTTCCACTAGGCTCCAAGTTTCTTAAGGGTTGATCGGTACCAGTGTCTTGCTTCTTCTTGTTTTGCTCTGCAACTTCTTCCTGAGTAATCTCTGGTAGGTTCCAGCACTTTTCCCTCAGAATTACACCTGAGCTAATTTTTATCCATCTAAAACTTTTCCTTGTTTCTATAATGATCTGGCAACCAGTGTCTCTAGTCAGCCATCTTGCCCACAACCTTAGTATTCTTTGATGGCTTATTATCACCTTCAGGATGAAGACTAAGTTCTTTACCATGGCATTCAAGGTGATCTACATCCTTTACACTGATCATCAGTCTCTCACATGTGGACCAGACTCCAGGCCATTGTTCATTGGACAAACCGGGCCCAGGCTATAGAAGGGGATTCGGTTTCTGAGCACGCCTTTTCATGGAGCCTACACATACGCTTGGGGTGAAGAATGCTTTAACTCATTCCAAAGCCATCTTTAGCAACAATTTTGGAGTGCAATTTACAATGACTTATTTAGCTGTATTTACCAGTCTCAAATTTTAGGAACTATAAATCTGGAAGATATAGAAATAAGGAAAGCACAATATTTCAGAAAATCATTTTTCCAGATGCACAATTACTCTTAGATCTGGTGAATATCCTATTTGGTTGACCTAATGGGGACTATGGATATTAATCATTCAAAAATAAAATAAAAAAATAAGGACTTTTTCTTTAAATAATATCCATCGCTACAATTATTTGAATATTCCCAGTGTATCAAGCATTATATTAAATTTATAGCTTATATTAGTTCCTTAATGTTCGCAAAAATCATTGAGTATAAGTATTTTATGCCTGTTTTATAGATGAAGAGACTGAGGATAAGAGATGTTATTTAAAGTTATTCAAATACTAAATTAGGGTTGCTGGTGATAGAGCTCAGGCCTAATTTTATGCCCTCTTCTCATAACAGCTAAATTATACTATATTTTCTGGTCTCTTAGGTTGTATTAGTTTTTTATTGCTATGTAACAAATTGCTGTAACTGTTTTTTTGGATTTGAAGTCTGGGCACAAGTTAGCTGAGATTTCTGCTCATGGTCTCACAAGGCCGAAATCAAATTATTGGTCAAAGCTGTCAAATCATCCAGAGTTCAGGGTCCTCTTTCAAGCTTATTTAGGTTCTTGGCAGAATTCAGATACTTAAAGCTATAGCACTGAGGGCACCATTTTCTTACCGGCTGTCAGCTCTCAGAACCTAGAGCCTTCCTTCATATTTTAGCCACATGGACCTCTCAACACAAAGCAACTTAAAATCTTCAAGTTCAGCAGGAAAACGTCTCCTGAATCTTCACTCTCTTTTAAAGGGCACAAATGATTATGTCAGCCCATCCAGGATAATCTGTCTCTGATTAACTCAGGGCCAGTTGATTAGGGACTTTAATTATATCTGTAAAAGCCCTTTTGCCATATAATTAACATATAAAAGGAGTGATTATTCTATAATATTCACAGGTCCCTCCCACTCTCAGGAGAAGAGGGTTATAAAAGGGCATATATCATTAGGGTCATCTCAGAATTCTTCCTATCACATAGGTCATCTATCTGTCAAGCATAACTGATGTTCTATGTAGGTGGAAAAGACATATCGATGATCATCTTTGCAGAAAAAGGAAAATTATCTCCTTTCCCCAGTAACCTCCTTTTTCACTTACACATACTCACACATACACATATACACCCCACCCCAACAGAGGAATCTACATAATCTGCCATTTCTCTCCAGCCTACTGTTTGAGTTCCAAACCCTAGCCCAGGGATTCACAACATTAAGTATACAGTAGAAGAAAAAATGCTGTATAATATGTTAATTAGGTTAAAATTTCTAGGGAGAAGGCTTAATACATTCCATATGAAGACAACTTTTAACTGTAGGATACATAAATGAAACTTAAAGTAAATGAAAAAATACTTTTTTTTTTTTTTTTTGAGACAGAGTCTCACTCTGTTGCCCGGGCTAGAGTGCCGTGGCATCAGCCTCGCTCACAGCAACCTCAAACTCCTGGGCTCAGGCGGTCCTTCTGCCTCAGCCTCCGGAGTAGCTGGGACTACAGGCATGCGCCACCATGCCCGGCTCATTTTTTCTATATTTTAGTTGGCCAATTAATTTATTTCTATTTTATTTTTAGTAGAGATGGTGTCTCGCTCTTGCTCAGGCTGGTTTCGAACTCCTGAGCTCAAACGATCTGCCCACCTCGGCCTCCCAGAGAGCTAGGATTACAGGCATGAGCCACCGCGCCCGGCCCTAAAGTAAATGAAAAAATACTTTTAAATAGAAAGAATAGATATCATGAAAAAAATTAATCTTCCCTAAATTAGTCTATAAATTTAATAAAATTCTTATAAAGTTAATAGCACATTTTTAACCATGGGAAATTATTCTAAATATTACATATAAATTCTGATAAGAAGTAATAAAGAGGAAAGACTACCCCAACAAAATACTAAAATGCATTATCAAGCTAAAATAATTAAAATAGCCTTAGTACATGAAAGATATACAGGTCCATGGATCCATACAGAAAAACCAAAAACAAATAAAAATACATGTGGGAAATTTATAAATGACAAAAAGCATATTTTTGAGTCATGAAAGAAAAATAAATTATGCAATGGGTGATATGCAATGGGTAGTTTTGATATAACTAGATCACCAACTGGAAAGTGGAAGGAAGCTGATGACTTAATCAATTAAGGCCTGAAATGAAATAGGTTTTAGATAGAACCAAAATTTAAATACAGCTGTGAAATCAGATAAAACACAAATACATACATCTAAACATAAAATGTTTTCTAACTAAGAGGATGCCAACAAACTACAAAGAAAAAAAAATACACCGTAAACTAAATATAATGAATCATTGCAGAATGCTTTAAATTATCATAGATAAAAATAAGATTCAAGGAATAAACTTGGAGAAATAATATTTAGAGTTAAAGAATAGATTTTTGGCCAGGTGCAGTGACTCACGCCTGTAATTGTAGCACTCTGGGAGGCTGAGGCAAGCGGATCAGTTGAGCTCAGGAGTTCAAGACCAGCCTGAGGAAGAGCGAGACACCGTCTCTAGTATAAATAGAAAGAAATTAGCCAAACAACTAAAAATAGAAAAAAATTAGCTGGGCATGGTGGTGCATGCCTGTAATCCCATCTACCCAGGAGGCTGAGGCAGGAGGATCACTTGAGCCCAGGAGTTTGAGGTTGCTGTGAGCTAGGCTGATGCCACGGCACTCTAGCCCCAGGGCAACAGAGTGAGACTCTGTCTTAAAAAAAAAAAAAGAATAGATTTTTTAAAAACTTACTATGTCACAAAATTTTAAACAAATCAATGTCAAAAAATGGACAATTTATACGAACTGGCATTGAACAGATAAATAAATGCAGATGTCTGTTAAATATTTAAAAAGATGCGTCACTAATAATTAGATACATGTGTATTAAAACCATAATGATAAATGGTACTTTACTACATGATTGAGAAACTTCAAACATTTTCATAAAGACAGTTTGTCTGGGCAGAAGTGGATGGAGAGGGTTTAACATAAGACATGGAAACTTTTAGACTGCCATTGCTACAGATCCATAATTCTTTATCTGAAACTACTGAGGCAAATTATCTCAGAACATGAAATTTTTCAGTTTTACATAGTCATTACTTCCAGCATGGTCTAGTTATCAAAAAGTGAAGCAAATATATAGTCAGAACAGAAGTATGAAATATAGACCACAGGTTCTGGCCAGGTTTTCCCTCCAAATAGTTTTGGGCCAAACTTTGGATTTTTAATACATGGATAAGGATTATGGAACTTTAATGTAAATTGATTCACCCTCTTTGGAGGGCAATTTGGCAATATGTATCTGTTAACCTAGGAATACATCTTCTAGGAAATTACAGTTATACTCAGATATGTGCATAAATATGATAAAATAATATTTATTGCAGCATTATTATTAATGTCAAAAGACTGGAAACAACCTAAATGTAGTTAACAAGATATTGTTCAAATAATTTATAGTATGAGTATAAATGGAATATTATATACCTGTTAAAATAAATGGGTCAATATGTAGTAGTGTGGAAAAAAAACTTTACAAATTATGAATTGTTAATTAGAAAAGAAAAACCTTTAGCATGGAACAGTGTCTTATATATTTGTAGATGCAGTACAATTTCTTGGAAGTGTAAACAAACTGTTAACACTAGTTTCTTCTGTAGAGGTAGCTTGGAGTCTGGAGTGGGAGAGATGTTTATCACAGCACAATTCACAATTGCAAAGATATGGAATCAACCTAAGTTTCCATCAACTGATGAGTGAATAAATAAAATATGATACACACACACACACACACACACATACCCCTACTACTCAGCCATAAAAAATAATGAAATAATGTCTTTTGAAGCAACTTCGATGAACTAGAAGCCATTCATTATCCTAAGGGATGTATCACAGGAACAGAAAAACAAATACACATGTACTCATTTATAAGTGGATGCTAAACAGTGGGTATACAGGGTCATACAGGTGGTATAATAGACTTTGGAAACTCAGAAGTGCAGAGGGTGGAAGGATGGTGAGGGATCAAAAATCACCTATCGGTACAATGTGCATTATTTAGGTGAAGGATACACTGAAAGACCTGACTTCACCACTATACAATTCATCCATGTAACAAAAAAACACTTGTACCCCTAAATCTATTGAAATAATAAATAAATACATGAATGAATAAATAAAAATAAATTTCACATGTATCTTTTTCATCCTGTTTATACTTTTTGCCAAGTGTATTTGTTAGTTGACTTTTAAAATAAAATCTTTTTAGCATGAGAAAACTGCCTTTCAAAATAAAACAAAATATTTCTCCAAAAAGCATTCCAATAGTGTATGGGTTGATGAAGAAAGAAGACTAATTCAAAATATCCATATGACAGAACAGGCAAAAATATTCTATACAAGAAATGTGTAAATAACTCATAATGAATTTCACAGAAGTCAGAAATCATCATTTAGTTGGGGAATCTGGAACAACTTTCTGAAGATGGTTTTTAAGGTGAGTATTCATGTTGGAGACAGGAGAGTGGGCTGGGAAGTGGACACACTGATAGAAGTAGAGATGATGGAAAGATCTGGCACCATGGATCATAAAGGTATGGATTAGGACAAAAGATGCCAGGCTATGGCATCCTTGCTCCCCCCTTTACAAACATTAATTTTGTTATAGAATGATTAATTTGGTAATGATTTTAGATTGGTGGGAAATATTAGAGACCAAAGTTAGAAAACTCTTGCAATAGATAACACTTTCATAGGATACCACTAATAGGCAAATAAAGCCTTTTGATGAACAGAGCAGACACCTGGGGTAAGATGAGGCTCTAAAAGAGGCGAGAGGAGCACTAAATGAGAACACAAAGAAAATCTATAATCAAATTGTTTCTGAGTTATAACCTTGCCTGCAACACGACGTAGGTTCAGAGTTTAGTTTGCCTCATTAATGATTTGGTTAGTCATTTCATTGCTCACCCTCTGAGACCTGGTGCTTTGGAATGAAAGCGAACATCTAGACCTCCACAATAGAGTCTATGAAGGGAGAACTGCTCTTCTATTGATTCAATAGTAGAGAAAATTGGCAATCAGTACAAATGTCCCAAGGCTACCAGTGCAGTCTTTTTCTACTCAATCTTGGAGAGACTACTGACTCTGTGACTGTTATCTTTGTTCAAGTTGTTCTTTTGGGAGTACTAAGGCAAACACACAAGCCTCTGGAATTCATTGCAATCCAAGTAAGCAAACAGATGCCGAACACATTCCTGTATGACACAGGAGAAATGGAAGACAGTCTACAACTTACTCTAAAAGCTACAAACAAAATTAAGTCCAAGAGTAAACCTGTGAGGATTCTATGCCTACAGAGATTGGCTTTGTTAATTATTAATGGGGAAATTAGGAACAGGACAATTCTACTAGTGCTAGTTTACCAAAGGATTTTTTTTTAAAATGACATCTTCAAGCATATATTCAACAACTGACATAGTTAAAACATGAGACTATGTTTGGTTCCAGATGTGGCAAAACTCTATGAAAAATTTTGCAAATATTTTAGATAGTTCAAATGTTTTTGTATAATGAATCTTGTCAAAATAGGGGGATTTACTATATGATATGAATTATTTCAAGATATGAATCTAAGTATTAAACCACATTCTAAAGTTTCAATGGCAATAAGTATGATTAATCTTTGCAGTTTTTATATCTGTTTTCAAAATTCTGTTTTTTGTTTATTCTTTGATTACTGTTTCTTTCTGAGACTGGCTTCTAAACTGAGATTTACTTTCTTGCCTTTTAAGAAGAGAGATCTTCCTATGGTGAAGCAAAACTTCGTGTATTTCCTTAAAATCCCTTAAAAACACTGATTTGAAACCAAGATCAAATATCATAGTTGCAGCAGATTAAAGATGGCTATAAATTATTTGCTACTCCTTGCATTAAGAAGTAGAGTTCAATTCCTTTCTCTTTGGGTCTGGGATGGCCTAGTGACAAGCTTGACTAATAGTTTGTAGCAGGAGTGACATTGTAGTGCTATCAAGGTCAGGCTTTACAAAGCTTCCAGTTTCCATTTGGGCCTCCAAGATTGCTACTCTCTTTGAGAGCTCTGAGAGAACTTATAAGAAATCTACATACTCTGTCAGATCTATGCTGGAGAAGCCACATCCAGCTGACAGTCAAAATTTAGTCCAGGCTTTCAGCCATCTCCACCAAGGTGTCAGGCTCGTGCATCAAGCCCTCTTGGATACTCAAGCCAGCATACCGCACAGTTGAATACTACTGAATCATTTCAACTGATACAAAAAAAAAAACACTCAACTTATACCCTGCCTGATTCCTACCACAAAACATCTTGTGATATAACACAATAGATGATTTAAGCCACCGAGTTTTGGGATAATTTGTTACACAACAATAGACAATTTAAACAATGCTTATAATGTCAATGTGTGCTCATAGTTATGCCATGATAAGTGTTTGTCAACGTGGAAAAATTACTGATCAGGCCTCTGAAAAAAATTGTAAGGTGAATTAGACTTAGCTATATGTGTTCTTTTCTCATTTCTTGAGGCCCATGCCTTTCAGGAATTGTATTATATTATTATATTTACCTGCTCTTGAAATCTCTGAGACCAGCTGCTTCTCTAATAATATGAGAGGGCATATGACCTTTTTAGAGGCATTCATTTTTTTAAAAAATAATTGATTTATAAATTATTTTTATTTTTAATTATTATGGGTACATAACAGTTGTATATATTTATAAGGTGTATGTGAGGTTTTGATGCAGGCCTACAATGTGGATTAATCAAATCGGGGTAATCGGGGTATTCATCACCTCAAGCATTTATCATTTTTTGATGTTAGGAACAATCCAATTCCATTCTTTTAGTTATTTTAAAGTATAATACTAACTCTTGTTGACCACAGTCACTTTGTTGTGGCTATTAAATATGTTTCATTCTATCTAATCACCTAACTATATTTTTGTACCTATTTACCATCTCCCACTCTTCCCCTTCTTCTCTGCTACCTTTCCAGCCTCTGTTAACCATCATTCTACTTTTTGTCTCCGTAAGATCAATTATTTTAATTTTTTCTCCTGATTTTTTCTTTTTTCCTTCATTTTTAATTTTTATGGGTACATAATAGTTGTATATCTTTATACGGCACATGAAATGTTTTGATAGAGGCATATAATGTGATTTAATCAAGTCAGGGTAATTGGAGTATCCATCACCTCAGGCATTTATCATTTCTTTGTGTTACGAACATTCCAATGCCACTCTTTTAGTTATTTTAAAGTATACCTGAACTTGTTATGCTATCAAATATTTTTCATTCTATCTATCTAATAAACTATATTTTTTCACCCATTAACCATTCCCACTTTATCTCCCCCTACCTCCCGCTACCCTTCCCAGCTTCTGGTACCCATCATTCTCCTCTGTCTTCATGAGATCAATTGTTTTTAATATTTATCTCCCACATATGAATGAGAACATGCAAGATTTGTCTTTCTGTACTTGGCTTATTTCACTTAACATAATGTTCCTCAGTTCCATCTATGTTATTGTAAATGATAGGATTTCATTCTTTTTTATGGCTAAATAATATTCCATATATATGTACCACATTTTCTTTATCCATTAATCTATTGTGGGATACTTAGGTTGATTCCATATCTTGGCTATTGTGAATAGTGCTATAATAAACAAGGGAGTGCAGATCTTTTTCATATACTGATTTCCTTTCTTTTGGATATGTACCTAGCAGCAGGATTGCTGGGTCATATTGTAGTTCTATTGGTAGTTTTTTGAGGAACCACCACACTGTTCTCCAGAGTAGTTGCACTAACTTACATTCCCACCAACAGTGTACAAAGGTTCCCCTATCTCCACATCCTTGCCAGCATTCATTATTGCCTTTTTGATCAAAGCCGTTTTAACTGGAGTGAAATAATATCTCATTGCAGTTTTGATTTGCATTTCTCTGACTAATGGCGTTGAGCATTTTTTCATATACCTGTTGGTCATTTATATATCTTCCTTTGGGAAATAATGTCTATTCATATATTTTACCAATTTTTTAATTGGATTATTTGATTTTTTCCTATTGAGTTGTTTGAGCACCTTATATATTCTAGTTATTAATCATTTGTCAGATGGTTAGTTTGCAAATATTTTGTAACATTCTGTGGGTTGTCTCTTCCCTTTCTTGATTGTTGACATTGCTGTGCAGAAGTTTTTAGCTTGATGTCATCCCATTTGTCCTTTTTGCCTTGATTGCCTGTACTTTGGGGGTATTACTCAGGAAATCATTGCCTAGACAAATGTCCTAGAGTGTTTCTCAATGTTTTCTCTTAGTGTTAATTTCATAGTTTAAGGTCTTAGATTTAAGTCTTTAACCCATTTTGATTTGATATTTGTATAGAGTAAGAGATAAGGGTTGAATTT
The DNA here is from genome assembly GCA_008086735.1 of Cheirogaleus medius. NCBI lineage: Eukaryota > Metazoa > Chordata > Mammalia > Primates > Cheirogaleidae > Cheirogaleus > Cheirogaleus medius. The sequence goes on from VBSM01000361.1 coordinate 15,043,822, forward strand.
CATTTTTCTGCATATGAATATCCAGTTTTCCCAGCAGCATTTATTGAAGAAATTGTTCTTGCCCCTGCATTGTTGCCACCTTTGACAAAAATTAATTTATTATGGATACATGTATTTATTTCTGGGTTCACTATTCTGTTCTATTGGTCTATGTGTCTGATTTTATGCCAATACCATGCTGTTTTGATTATTACATCTCTGTAGTATAATTTGAAGTCAGGTAATGTGATTCCTTCAGTTTTGTTTTTTTCGCTCAAGATGGTTTTGGCTATTCTGGATCTTTTGTGGTTCCATATAAATTTTAGGGCTTTTTTTCCTATTTCTGTGAAGAATATACTTGGTATTTTGATGCAGATTGTATTGAATCTGTAGATTTTTTTGAGTAGCATGGACATTTTAACAATATTGATTCTTCCATTTTATGAGCATGCAGTATCTTTCCATTTCTTTGTATCCTCTTTAATTTCTTTCATAAATGTTTCATCATTTTCATTGTAGAAATCTTTCACTTATTTGCTTTATTCCTAGGCATTTTATTTGTAGCTGTTGTAAATGAGATTACTTTCTTGGTTTATTTTTCAGAAAGACTTTCATTTTTCCCCATTCCACATAGTACTATATGTCTATCATATATGGCTTTTATCATATTGAGGTAAGTTCCTTTTATACCCAGGTTTTTGAAAGTTTTTATCATGAAGGGATGTTGAATTTTATCAAATGTTTTTAGCATCAATTGAAATGATCATATGTTTTTTGTCTTTTATTCTATTGATATGATGTATCACATTGATTAATTTGCATATGTTGAACCATACTTGTATCCCTGGGATGAATCCTAATTGATCTTGCTGAATAGTCTTTGTAATGTGTTGTTGAACTCAGTTTGCTAGTATTTTGTTGAGGATTTTTATATCTATGTTTGTCAGAGATACAGGCCTATAGTTTTCCTTCTTTGTTATATTTTTGTTTGGTTTGATGAAGCATTCACCCTTTTGAACTTATCTTTGAATTAGGGATAAAAGTCATAGTTTCCCAAGAAGGACATTTTAGGAATTGTCTGAAAAATAATTTCAAGGGAAATATCTACTCAAGAATTACAAGAGATAGTTTTGTGCTGACATTACATGTCATATGGCATACCTCAAATTCAGTTGCAATTCTACGGGGCTTTGATTCATCTTTTACTGATAATGTCTCACCTCAAATTTTACCATGCAGCTTTCCTCATTTTGCCTCAAGGTGTTTCATAACATGAGATATTGCTGCTCTTGCATGCTAGAATGAATATTCCATAAGTGCAAGACAATGAGTGTTCTCAAGAATGATCCTTGAACAATTAGAGATCAGAAATAGAATGAATATTTAGTGTGTTATCCATCATGTGAACAATTCTGGGTGGAATTCTATACATTTCTTAGAAATTCTAGCAGAACTTATATTAATTCTCTCTCTCTCTTTCTCTTTCATTTTGACTTTTTCATTTTGTTCTTTCTTTCTCTCTTAGATCCTTACTCTTGTTTTGTAGGATCTCATCCTAAATAACCTTCCAGCACACACATTCTTGCCTCTGCTCTGTTTTGAGAAAAATCCAAACTAAGACAAAGATAAAACACCTGCATTTTGAATTTCTGAGTGAGGTTGAGATAGCAATATATGCATTTGGATGTCAGTTGACTAAATCCAAGATGTTGGCTTCATTAGTACATCATAGCAAATAATTGAAATGAGAAGCTTGGATATATACCTACTACTGCAGATGTAGTCTTTTGGCTAAGGCCACCACTAAACTTGATACAGCTTAGAGGGAATGCCATTCTGATGTCAGTATGGACTCAACCTAAAACAAGCTAACTCAAGCTAATTTCAAAATTTAATTAAAAATTAACCAATAATGAAGCATTATGTAATTACATTAGGCAATAATCACACTAAAATCTGGGCAACAATTTATGTGATTTCAAATATTTCACTTCAGCCAAGAGATAAATGGCATGGTACCTAGTCTAAGACCAAAGTAAAGTTACCGCCTTGTTCAGAGTTAGTGTACTAACTTAATTAATAGCAAGAGAAAGCAAAACAATTATTCTGACACAACAAAAATACTGACGTACCAAATATTTAATTTTGCAGCATACATCAAATTAATATATGACGATTAGGAAAAAAAGGTAAATATGCTCTCCTTCTGGCAAGGAGTAGAAAAACATTAACATATCCTCTAAAAAGTGCATGGACAGCCTGCAAACTGACTCGCTGTGTAGAAAGTCCCTTAGAGTTTGAATATTTTCAAAGGTTCAGGAAAACTCCTAAATATAAACATGTATGAGAGATTTCTGTAAACATATCACATTTGTTCTAAATTTGGGCCAAATGTGATCCTGTGTTATTTTTGAAATCTAACCTCCTTGGAAATATAGATTTATTCAGCTTAATGAATAACTTCATGAGTATCTTAAAGATGAACTGTGGAAACAATAAACTCACATTAAAATTCCACTGGCCTTTGGATGTACATTCAGTAGTGAGATTGCTGGATTATATGGTAGATCTTTTTTTAAAATTTTTTTGAGGAAACTCCATAAAATTTTCCATAGTGGTTATATTGGTTTACATTTCTACTAAATGTGTAAAGGTTTCGTTTTCTTCACATCTTTACCAACACTTGTTATCTTTTGTCTTTTTGATGATAGCCATTCTGACAGATTTGGGGTGATAATTGCACTCCCATGTTTATTGCAGCATTATTTACTATAGTCAAGATACGGAATCAACCTAAGTGTCAATGGTTGAGTGAATAAAGAAAATGTGGCATATATACATAATGGGATACTATTCAGCCATTAAAATAAAGAAATCCTGCCATTTTCAACAACATGGTTGAACCTTGAGGACATTATGTTAAGTGAAATAAACCAGGCACAGAAAGGCAAATACCACATGATCTCATTCAAGTGTGGAATCTAAAAAAGTTGATCTCATAGAGTTAGAGAATAGAATGGTGGTTACCAGGGGTTGGAGAGGTTGGTGGGAATGTTAGGGAGATGTTGTCCAAAGGATACAAAATTTCAATTACATAGAAGGAATAAGTTCAAGAGATCCATTGTACATCATGGTGCCTATAGTTTATAACAATATATTGTATTTCTGAAAAATACTAAGAGAGTGGATGTTCAGTGTTTTCACCACAAAAATGATAACTACGTGTGGTAATACATATGCTAATTAGCTAGATTTAGTCATTCCACAATGAATATATATTTCAAAACATTATATTGTACATGATAAATACATACAATATTATCTTTTAATTTATAAAACATCTTTTATTTCCACAGCCCTTCAAGAGGAAATAAGAAACTAAGGCCTCAGCTCCAGTAAGAAGTTAAAGTGTTTTTGTGAACTATGTCTTACTGTGCTGCACATAAAATCAGCTCTCTTATGAGTGAAAAATATCCTATTAGGCTCTGAGAAACAATCAATTAGAGAAAGTAGTGGGGAAAAAAATGTATGTTTGCCTGTATGAATTTGTGTGGTGGGTGGAAAAGATAGGGAGGAAGTAGAGAGAAGGTAATTGATATTTGAGAAACTATTACAAGGTCTCAAGGACACTATATTCATCACAATATACTTATCAAAGCAACACTGAGAGGGCTCTTGTAATCTCAGTTTCACTGATGAGAAAACAGATTCAGCGAGATTTAGAAACAAAATAAGTTACAAAGCTGGTACATTATAGAAGCAAGATTCAAATTCAGATGTTTTCTAGCTTCTAAGTTCTTATTCTTTATTCTACAGCACACTACCTCTATTGAATTAAGGCAAATTAGCTTCCACATGACAGATATTTTCAGCTGCATGGCATCATTTCAATAAGGCAAAATATTTTTAGCTTAGCTACCATTCTTTATGAATTAATAGGCACTATCTATATTCTCAGGAAGTATATGGAAAATTCAACTGGGAGGAGAGCAAAAAGGGTTCTTTTTTATTCTTACATTGTAACATTCACATCTGTCTAATGAGGCAACATTGCAAGGAGACTTAAATAGAGTAAGCAAGAAATAAATGAGAAGATTTGAGAGAGTAAGGACAGAATAAGGATACTCTGGTCGTCCCTCGATTGAATTGTAATTTTCCTATAGAGCTCTTGAATCCTTGTGCAGTACTAGAAAACCAACATCATCATATTCTGCAAGCAAATTCTTTGCTCTTATTTATAGATAATGGAGAATATTTATCATGCAATGGGGAAGATGCTCCGCATGGAAAAAGCTTTCTAATAAGATAGGAAGTTTGAGTTTCTCTTTGCATATCTCCTCCAATGTACTGCAATTATTATATGACTATTTATCAATACCAATCTACATGCTTCTGGATTGTTTCTTTTCTTAGTCCTAAATGTGAGATTCTAATGTCTGCCTTTCCTCTTCCCCCCAGCCCAGGTATGTATATTAGTTATCTATTGCTACATAACAGGTGATCAGCCATAAGTTTAGCAGCTTAAGCTCATGTTTCTTATCTCACAGTTTCTATGGGTCAGGAGTCCAAGCAAGGCTTAACTGGGTCCTCTACTTGAGGATTTCTCATGAAGTTGCAATCAAGGTGTTGGCCACGGCTGAGGTCCTACCTAAGACTCAGCTGAGGAGGATACGCTTCCAACTATGCAGGGTTTGAGGCTGACTTTAGTTCCTCCCAAACTGCACTGAAGACTCCAGTTCTTCAGTTTTTAGCAGATTTTTGTCTAGAAGCTGATGTCGGTTCCTTGGCACATAGACCTCTTTATAATAGGGGCTTGCTTTATCAATGTGTAGAAGCTGAGAAAATCATGGGGAGTCTATTGGTGAGATGATGATATAGGGCAGGACATGAAAAGCACCAAATGTGTGGTAGGTATACATTCAGACACACACACACACACACACACACACACACACACACACACACAGACAGTCAGAGTCTCAAGATTGGGGAGATCACAGGGGCTGGGACATTCAGAGAATGGTTTAAATAGCAGGTGAGACTTCAATATGACATTGGAAAATATGTGAATGATATGAAGTATAGAAAGGAAATCCGTGTACTCAACAAGGGAAATTAACAAAGGCAAAAGTATAAGGGTGTGAATTCCAATGGCATGTTCTAAGAAAATTGGAGCACTGGGCTACTGGAAGCAGAGAAATTGTTTTGAGAAGTAACAATAATTGATCCTATTACACAGAGGTTTCAATATTGTTAGAGTGGGGACTCGTAATGTGGGATGAGAAAGAGTTCTCTGCACAAAGATTAGGATAGAAAGAAGTAAAAAGTTTATTTTACTTTCCCTGGGG
>VBSM01000361.1:15049248-15081958 GCA_008086735.1 Cheirogaleus medius
CAGTGGTGGCAGGGAGAATAAGTGGCTTGGACTTTTTAATGAGGGTAAATAGAGAAGAAAAAAGTCATTGCTGCCAGCTGATAGTGAAAGGGCTGTCAAACAGCTGTCTCTGTTTTACCCTTTTTTTCTCTCTTCTGTGAGGCTGGATCATCAGAGTCCTTGGAATGTGGTCTGGCAGAAACTGGGGTAGGGAGTTCTTCAGGGCTATTAAAAACAAAACTCTCAAAAAAACCCCAAGTTTTAATCTTAAAGACAATGAGTTGAGCTACAGGTGGTTAATCTTACAAGGGGCTGTTGGGCACTGTTATCTTTCCCTTTAAAGGGGCAATTATGTACTGTGAGTTTTCTCCTTTTTTTCACCTTTAGATAGTTTATTAGCAAGACTTGCGCTATCAAATATGTCAGGCACTGCTTTAAATACTTTACCTACATTAACTCATGTAATCCTCACAGTAAACTTTTGAGATAGGCAATATTACAGAGTGTCCCAAAAGTCACCACACACAGGGAAAATGGGAAATTGTAGCTAAATGTACCTTTATTTACCAAAATATTCACTACAAAATTTTTTTCTTTGTATGGAGACTTTTGGGGATCCTTGTAGTATTCACAGTTTGCAAATGAATTCTTGAAAGCTTAAGTTACTTGCCAAATTTACACAGCTAGCAACCAACATAAATTGGATTCAAGCAGGTATTCTGGCTCCATAGCTCAAGCTATAAAGTAGGTTAAAGTCAGTTTATGTATTTCTACTAATGCAGAATCTCTGTAATCTTTGTTATTTCCTCTGTGACTTTGCTGGTTATAATTATGTGACCAAAGAGAAGTCATAGAACCTACAGACTTTAGTTTTCTATTCTTTAAAATTAAAAAGTTGAGATAAATAATTGTAAACTTTTCCTAAACTTGAAAACTTTATGGTTCCAGTATTTTTGCAGGGAGTTTATAGTATTTTTAAAAGTAGTTTAGCCTATTTACAGCAGGCATTTATAGAAGATTTACAGAAAAGAGTCATGAACCAAGGAATATTTTATGAAACTATTCTGGTAAGAAGTGCTATATAGTCTCAATTAGAGAAAGAATTTATTCAGATGACCAGGTAGGAAACCATTACTTTAGGCCAAGCCTTCACAGACTGTCAATGTAGTAGCAGGAAGAATTTTAAAAGAGATACATATTACGGCCTCACAGAGTATAAAGAATTTAGTGGGAGGCAATGGTGGTGTAATAGAAATCCCATGAACACGGAAGCCAGATTTGGGTTTAATTCCTGGGTCAGTGGCATACTAACTGTAAGTCAGGGAAAGTTATTTAGATTCTCTAAGCTTCAGTAAGATGGAGTTAACAAGACAGTGTTGGTTAGGGTGGTATAGCTATAGTGTAGTGATAAATGTTCCTTAAATAACAGCAACTTAATACAACATACTTTTATTCCTTTTACACTCAAAATCTGCTCAGGTTCTATAAAACTCTCCAGGTATTTGAGTTCTATATGGTGCTTAGTGAACCAAGCTAGTCTGATCTTGTCCTCCACATGTAAATACAATGCCCTCTAATAACCACAGCAGAGGGGAAAGAACGAACAGATTATTTAGAGTCTTTACTACTTCATCTTGTTAGGCATCTCCACTCCCTGTGAATTGGCCAGAAACCCATGATTCTGCCTGACATAAGGGTCTGGGAAGTCTAGTCTTCTTTATGCTCAGGAAGAGAAGGGAACAGATATTGGTGATCATTGGTGACATCTACAAAAGACACCCAATTTACCTTACTATAGTATTATTTCCAGCCCATGATAGGTGTCCTTGGTGATGTCTTTCACTTCATTCTTCTTGACAGAATTGTGTATAGTAAGGTTAGAGAATAAAGAAGGAAAAGTTTAATTTAAAGACAACTTCCTAAATATTAAAGGTATCTTTTTCCTTTTCTACCTCCTTTTCACTTTCTTCCTCTTTCTCTTTCTCTCCCTTTCTTTCCCTCTCACGTGTACACACACACACACACACACACATGCATGCACACGGAGGCATGCATGCACACAAGCACACACACAAGAGCTATTTAATCAGAGATCACAGATATATCCTAAGCACACTGAATCAATCTAGTTTGTCAAATTTCAGCTAAATGTCCATTGATTTAGTTAAAATTTGTGAGATTAACAAATTGACTAGATTTCACAGGTTAGTCCCAAAGTTAACTTTTTAAAATTTTTTCTTGGTTCTGATATTTTGGGGAGTCAGAAAGCCTACATTTAGATTGATAGCTGTTAAACTTCATTTCTGACGTTCCTCTATGGTTTTCCACTAGAGGATCACTGGTATTTTAGGTGTGACAATTTCTTGTTGTGCTGAAATGTCTTATGCATGTCAATATTTTGTCATCTTTAATCCATGCCTCTAAATTCTTCAAACCATCTTAATGGTTGTGACAAATTTGCTTTGCACATTTCCAAACGTCCCTGGTTTTGTAGTACTCTCTTGGTTGCAAAACACTAAGACTGTGAATTAGACTCTTTATACCTTGGATACCCAGGTGACAAAATGAATAGCCATGGTGTAGGGAAGAAAACAAGGGTTTCTAAGAAGTGTTAGATATTATAGTTTAATACTCAGATCTTTTTAAGTTCTAACTAGACAAGGTAAGAAAGTATTCCCTTATAATCAAGAAGAGGAAAGCTGCAATTATTGGAGGAGATGCCATATTTTAGAAATGTATCATAGATATTTTATACCTGGAAATACCTTATATTTTCTAATTTACCTATTCAAAAAATATTTATTAACACTTCATACTTTGCTAGATACTAAATAACTATGAAAAAACATAACAATCACCTATGATAATGGAAAGGCTTCCTTTGAAAATAGATGCAATCTGAGGAAGAAAAAGTGCTGAGTTTAGACTGTTAAAGCTTAAAATATGTTAAAAGTTACTGAAGTTATCTGAGTTATCTGAAAGTGATCAATTTATTATATTTGTCACATCAGACTCAATGAAGTATATAGTAAGAAAATCTAGTTACAGAAAAAAAAAGTAGAGTAATATTTTTGCAGCAGAGTTTTTACATGGTCATTTTTGTTAGTAGACTTTATTTTTTAGAATAGTTTTAGGTTCACAGCAAAATTGAGAGGAAGGTATGTATTGCTCCTGCCCGAACATGTGCATAGGCTACCCCACTATCAATATCCTCTGCTGGAGTGGCCCATCTGTTACAATTGATGAACCTACATTGACTCACCACTGTCTTCCAAAGTCCATAGTTTACATTAGGGTTCACTCTTGGTGTTATATATTCTATAGGCTTGGACAAATGTATACTGACATTCTTCCACCATTATAGTACCAGACAGAGTAGTTTCACTACCCTAAACATTATCTGTGCTCCACCTGTTCATTTCTCCCTCACCCCAACCCATAGCAACCACTGATTATTTTATTATCTCCCTTATTTTGCCTTTTCTAAAGTGTCATTTAATTGGAATCATACAGTATGTAGACTTTTCAGGTTGGCTTTTTCACTTAGAAACAAGTATTTAAGTTTTTTCCATGTCTTTGCACTGCTTGATAGATCATTTCTTTTTAGCGTTGAATTATATCCCATTGTATGAACGTATCATATTTTATTTATCTATTCACCTACTGAAGAACATCTTGATTGCTTCCAAGTTTTGGCAATTATGAATAAAGCTGCTATAAACATTTGTGTGGAGGGGGATATAAGCATTTATTGGTGTAAATACTGAGGAACATGATTGATGGATTCTATGGGTATATTTAATTTTGTAAGAAACTACAAACTGTCTTCCAAAGTAGCTGCACCATTTTGCATTCCCACCAGCAATGAGTGAAAATTGCTGTTGTTCCACAGTCTCACCATCATCTGGCATTGTCATTGTTCCGGATCTAGCCATTCTAACAGATGTGTAGTGGTGGACTGAGTTTTTTTTTTACCATGGAATTTATTCTCATTCCATGGAGTTGTCCACAGTCTGATTCTGTGCTTCCTGAGTGAGCTTCTGATTATTTACTTTCCTCTGAAACCTGTAAAGAAGAAGGAATGAAAACATAAATTGATGAGTATATACTGTACCTGATTATTCTTTTTGTGTGTGTGACTGTATACATTTACATTCTTTTGTTATACATTAGTTTCCCCAAAGTTTTATTAGAGTGAGTCAACATCATTAGTCTTATCAACTCTGGGATCCTGAAGAAATTGCTTCTCTGGACCAGTGTTGCTGAGAACCATATATCAGACAGTGACGAATTCGAAAGAGAGATGCTGCCTCGTGAGGTGGACATCATCTCCTTGTAAAGGGCCCGCCTGCAGTATTTTTCTTATTTTATTTGCACTTTAGCTCAGGTTGGTTCAGGGTGAGTGGGCATGAAACAATGTATCTAACCACTCACTACACAGGCTAATTGGACATCCACAGGTATGTGAAACACTTGTACCATATGGACTCATATAGCTTTTTTCCTAGGGTTGCTTATTTGTTCCTTAGTATCCCTTTTATTAGTTGTGACTCCTCCCTTTCTCTAGCTATCTAAGGCAGGCATATGAGAATCCATCTAGTTTCCCCTTCTGACTACTCAATATGTAATCAATTCATTAGTCGATCAATCAAAGATATGCTGCTGGATCTGCTGTTAAATATGTCTAGAATATGCTTCCTTTACTGCATGTCTGCCACCAATTCTGGAATTCAGGCTACCCCCATTTTCACTATTGGGGGCCATGGGCCACCTGACTAGCTTCCCTTTAACTCACACTCCTCACAGTAGGCAAAGTACTTTTTTTTCAAGCCAGATAGGATCATGATATTTTCCAACTTATAATACCATAATAGTCCTGAAAGCTGTCAGCAAAAATTTCAACTATTTTAACTTAGCACTTAAGGACCTTTATGATTTGACCAATGCCTGCCTCTCTCCTCTCCATTTCTGCCTTGTCCAGATGCTTCTTCACCTGCCTGGGCCATATGTCTGTGCCCTGTGTTGTTATCATGCGCCCTGTCTTAGTCCATTTTGTGTTGCTTTAACAGAATACCACAGACTGAGTAATTTATGAAGAAAATGTCTTTATTTCTGACAGTTCTGGAAGCTGTGAAATTCAATATCAAGGTACCAGCATCTGGCTAGGGTCTTCTTGCTGTGTTGTCCCATGGTGGAAGATGAGAGGGTGAGAGAGGCCGAGAGACAGGAAGAGGGCAGAACTGATCCTTTTACTAGGAACCTACTCCCACAATAATGACATTAATCCATTAGGGGGCAGAACCCTCTTGACCCAATCAACTCTTAAATGTCCCGCTCATCAACATCGTTGCATTGGGGATTTTTTTCTAACATATAAACCTTCAGGGGTACATTCAAACCATAGCAGGCCCCACAGAATCAGTGGTCTCCATCCTCACAGGGCTTTTCTAGTTTATGAATTCTGAGATATTTTATTTTCCTAATTGTGGGACCCATTGAAGACCACCAACACTCTTCCAATCATCTCATGGGATAATTACAGCACTACTTACCTGCTGTCTCTTTCCCATGCTGGAGTGCACAGAACTCTGGGAGGCTGCTCTGAAGCAGTCAGCTACATCTTTTTCTGGGTTGAAATATGGAGAGGACAAATGGAATATCTAATCCAAATAGCTTGGATCTTCCAGATTAGATCATGAGCTCCTGAAAAACTAAAAATAAGATGCATTGGAAGATGTAATAAACTAATTTCTGGCTTATTTGTTTTGAATTGGCTGGATAAAAACATATACTTTTTATATTTTAAGATTTTAAGAAATTCCTTGATAATGTCAGTTTCTTTAAGAATTACTTGATTCTTGCACCCAGTACACAGTCCTGAATGATTATCCTCTATGATAGAGAAAAGGCAAGGTCAAAATGTCCTTATGATTTAGGTTTGACAGTTTATTAAAATAAAGATGAAAAAAATATTCCAATAGAACTTCCACCAAAATTTTGCAATCTACATTGTCTGAAGTCCTGGGTTAGTTTTTGTTTGTTTGATTGTTTTTGCCATAGTTTATGTGAACATTGTCTGGAAAAAACATTTTTTTAAAATTTATATAGTCTTACAGTGTAAAAGTGCAAAGATTCCTTTAACTATATAGAAATTACTATATAGAAATTGGATAAAGGATAGAAATGACTATCTTTTAACTATATAGAAATTGTGTGTTTGGTTTGGGTTTGCAGACCCAATTCTACCTGTATATTAGTTCTGTGAAAGAAACAGATTTTGATTATGGGTTCAAATCCTGGCTCAGATACTCACCAACTGAAATACTTTGGGGAGTGCTAGTAGCCTTTCTAAACTCCACGTTTTTATATTTGCAGATGAGTTTTCTCATTTGTATGGGAGCTCCCTGACTGAGGCTCTTTGTGTTATTCACAGATGTATTCTAGAACAGCGTCTGCCTCATAGCAGGTGCTCGATATTTACTGAATAAATGTATGAATGAATTATAAGCTAAATTTAGGGTTAGGCCCCCAAACTCTACATTTTACAATGCTAACCACCTTGACATTTCCTTTGGGTTCTCTATTCACGGAGGGAGTTTCAGTTGCCACCCGGGGACTAGAGTTCATGAGTAACTGCCCCATCCTCACAGGGTACTTGATATGCCTGTGCTCTTGGAAAAGGAAGGAGCTAAACTCTCCAAAAGTGCTGCCATAATTTAGGGAAGTTGAATGGAAAAGCCTTTGTAGTGTAAATATTTCTGAAGGCTTTATTAGGTTTATTCCTAATTGATTTTCTTTTTGTTCCCACTGATTAGTCTTGGTGGTTCTAGCCTCTGTTCATCTCTAGCTAATGGCAGAACATTTTGTCTTCCTATTCATTCATCAAAGCATTGTGGCCACAGGCAGATCTCTGCCAGGATATTGAGCAACTCTTCTTAAACATAGTCTAAAGTTTCCTAAACTGATCTTTATGGGAATATTTTTACAGAGGCATTACTAAAGATGATTGAGAACTGATGCTAATACCCCTACCCTGTAAAAAACTCCTGCTCTGTGAACCTGGAAGCATTTTCCTAGATCTAACATGCAGTTGGGCTCTCCCTGAAGTCCCTCATTGGCAGACAGAGACAGTGTTTTCAAAGGCATCTGGGGACTAATTGACTACTCCAATTATCTACTGGCCCATAAGGCACTGGGACCACATTAAACAAATTAAGTAAAGTTACCATAATAATATAAGAGGAAAACAGAGATAAAGTAGTTGAGAACATACAGAGCCAATAATTGTAGTGAGTCAACAGATTCTAGAAAGATGAAAAAAAGGACATGTAGTGGTTAGGAGAAACATTAGTTGCCTACTATTTCCAAAATATTTTTAAAATTTAGTAGACACTGCTATTCCTAGCCATCTATTTCTAGTCAGTTATATTTACATAAACAGACACATACTGATTAATTGGGCGTCTGTGGGACTTCAGAATCAACTATTTGAGAGTCTAAATATCTGCATTTTATTTTTCAGGTACTCTTTTAATTCATTCTCCAGCTTTGTGTTTTCAGCTGGTTTTTATTTATTACATTATGAACAGTAGGTTCACTGTGTTATAGATGTTTATGCTTTTGTATGTGACAGTAAAAATGAAACTGCTTATCAGCTAAAGACATATTTGTTCCACTATGTTTTGACCTAGTAAAGAGGAGATAGTGTCAGACACAGTTATGATTCACAGATATACTCAGAATCTACGCTGAAAAAAATTTGTAGTATGGCCCGTCTGCTAGCAAGGAGCAGATACCAAGAAAAGACAGATAAGTCAAAAAAGACGCCATGTTGCCGTGGCCTGATATATATGCTGATGAATTGAGCCAACAATATCCCTCCCACGTGGCTATGGTTACTAAGACAAGGAACCCTGAAACAGAAGAGTAAATAGCTTATCTTATGTAGATTATTTCAGGAAGAGTTATTAGGGCAATTGCTGGACTTGACTATTCTGAAAGAAGATATTTAGTGTAATTGTACATGAGTCAAAAATTGACTACAGAATGGAATTAGGACTCAAAGAAAGAAAGCTTTCTGTTTGTTTCTGGGAAAACTAAAGAAGAAATCTGCCAGAGTAGGAATGATAAAAAAAAAAAAAAAGGAAGAAACCAAAGTTCCTTAAGAACCTTAAAGTTCTCTGATAATATCTTAAAGTAGTGGAGTTCAGTAGGAACAATGTATGACTTGAATATTTCTGAAAATCCTATTGAATGCTATATTCTTGTTTGCATAAAACAGACTTGTGCAGAGTCAAATAGACTGGAGAAAATTTCTCTCAATGTTTACTGCATATCAAAATATATATGTTTTTTTTTCAATTATCCCCTGGTTCTTGGACCTTAATCCTGAATCCTTATTGAGTTTTAAGAATAAAGAACACTAAGAATTGATATCTAAGTATCTCTGGGAGTTTTAGAAAGTGAATATGTTAAAGCACATTTTAAATAATGTATCTTAAGGGATGACAGAGCAGCACGAACTGATAGAAATCTGATAGGAAGAAAACTCAGTTCTGATATGTTCATAGGAGTATCAGTATTATTAAAGTTAGTATAGTTGTTTGCAGCGTTCTTGCCCTTATGAGTTACCTGATCCTCATACTCTACACGTGTGCACACACACACACACACACACACACACTTGTGAAGTAAAAAGGACAGGTTTTGTTTTTACTTTGGGTCACTGTGGTCCAGAGGCCTTCTGTGACTTGCCTGAGGCACATGAACTCAGGTCAGTCTTCATCCAAACCACATAATTTTCCACCGTCCTTTACTGTCGTTCATATAGAGTTTGGGTCAGATATTTATTTCTTTAGGCGACATACCTTAGCCACGTTTTAAAGAGAACACCATTGAGTGTGTTTGGAAACTCCTGAAGCAGGGCCAACCTGTCTCTCCTATTTCAGGCGTCATACTGGGCCCCTTCCAGGGGAGTGACTGGCATCAATACTGCACTTACCGTACCTGACCACCTGCTGTGGAATGAAAGATTCATGTCACTACTGCAGCTAATTTATCCACACTATGTTAGGATAGTACCAAACGGAAAAGGAGATACTGTTTTAGCACTTAGCAGCAATTCCTTTTGTAACAAGGTTTGTAGTTTAACATCTATATGTTGCACAGGCTTCTGCATTGAGTGATTTAATTTTTACCACTACACTACAATGGCAGCAGTGCAGTTGTCCTGTTTGCACAGTGAAGAAACTAGTAGAGGTGCCGAGCCAGGACTAGCCCCAGAGCCCTGAAGCCCCTGGTTTCCATAGTTTACCACCCGGAAGGCTGCCCCTGTCTCGGAATGTTCCAAGAGATACTTCTTCATTCATAATGAGAGTCTTTGCTCCCCATTTCCATGGTTGTGCTCATGTTTTGTTCTCTCGCTTATACTTAAAACTCTCTTTCTCTTCCCCTCCACCCTTGGAAACCATACTCTACCTCCAAGGCTTGGTTTAAAATTTTCTCCTTTTCAAAATACTTCAGTCTACATTGATCTCTTTTTTGTTTTACTTAAGAAATATAATTATCTTTATAGCTTATAATATTTAGTGTCTGGAGCTCAATTGCTTTTTAAAAACACTATTTTCACATATTAATATTTATTATTTGTTTTGCTTTACTATTTTTACTATTCTTCCAAAATAAATTATAAAATCTCTGAAGGACAAAATATGTCCTTGCTGAGTACCAAATTGCTTAGCTCCATGCTGCGCATATCAAGGTCAACAAATAGATGATTGTGCTTAAATTATTTGCATGGTTTATCTATTTGAGGGAGATACATCTTTGAATTCCTCACTGTGCATAGTACATAGAGGGTGCTTAATGTTTACTCTTTGAATTAGAATAAATTTGTTTTTTCCAGTCACTTAATATTAGTTTCATATTTAGAGAGCTGCCTTAGAGTCTTCATGTAGATCTACTATTAAACTTTATTACTTTATGCATATTTTATGTAGTATTAAAAGCTATGTAAAAAAACATGACTTTAATATTAGCATAATAACAAAAATCCCTGTCCAGCTGATTAAGTATTAATTTTGCTCTTACTAGGGTGTAGTATCATAACATTGTCTCTTTTTTAAAATACTTCCTCTCTCCCCAATTATACAAGTTATATTGTTATATTCTCATTGTGATTATTTAAAATCTAGCAGTAAAAGTAAAATATGCTATATCCACTTGTATCATAATTTTACAAAAATATCTAAAATATCTCCCAGCTGCTCTAGCCATAAAATGATGCTGAATCAAAGAAAACAAGAGTCCAAAAAGGGCCATTAGCACATAGTTTCATCTCCTTTGTCACCCTAAGAACATTCACTATAATACATTCTGTAATGTGATGAGGAAATGAGTCAGCACTCCTACATAGAGGGAGATATCCCAGGTCTACTTTTCTTGTTGATTCACTGTCAGCTTCTGTTTGAATTAGACTTTGGGCCGAACGAAAAGCAGAACCTAATTCATCCCCCTAATGATCACTGCTAGGATCCCTGGCAGGCTGTTCGCTGCTCAGGGCAAGAGACATCCCCTATTGTACAAGGATCCCCTAATACACACACACACACACACACACACACACATATACTGAAAGCCTGGAGATTCTAGGGATGTAAAAAAACAATTTTAGGGGGTGTAAAGTACAGCAGAGCTGAATAATTCAAGAAGAAAAAAAGAACATTTGCAAAAGTGGTTCCACACTTTTTTGCTGCCCATTTTTTCACTGCCCTTCTATAGAGGGAGGCAGAATTAAGTAGAGTCAAACCAAGGGTGGCAGACATTATTTCTCAAAGCTGGCCACAGTAATGTTTTCTATGCTTTTCTATATCTTTACCAATCTCCTGCAGTAGATGAAATCTATATCTCTCCCCTGAACCCGGACAAGCTTTTATCACTGTCTCAATAATTAAAATGCAGTTGAAGTGACTGCCTGACTTCCAAGGCTAGGTCATAAAGTGTGATAGGACTTCCCCTGGATTGCTGATCCTCTCTTTCTCTCTCTTTCTCTCACACACACACACACACACACACACTCCTTTAGAGCTCAGTCACCATGCCGTGAAGTAGTCCACAATGACCCACATGGAGACACTCAAGTGGAGAGAAACTGTGGTTCCATCCAAAGCCCTCAACTTCCAGACATGAGTGAATGAACCTTCAAAGGACTTCAGCCCTCAGCCTTCCAATCTTCCAGCTGGGGTCACAGATAATGAGAATCAGAGAAAACCATCTCTACTGACTTCTCTCCAAATTCCCAATCATCAAAAGTCATAGTGTAATAAATGGTTGTATAGCTCCACTACATTTTAGAGTAGTTTATGCAACCAAAGTGAGTGAAACAGATGTTGGTGCCTTGGAATTACACTTTTAGAGTAACGAAAGCAAAACACACACTATTGTGAGAATATGATGGGTGGAAGCTGGAATGACAATGAGGGGAATTTTAGCAAAAGCCTAAAGGACCTCTGCAATGATCTGAATGTCTGTGCCCCACCCCCCAAAAAAATTCCTATGTTGAAATCCTGACTCCTAATTGATGATATTAAGAGGTATTAGGTCATGAAGCTAAAGCCCTCCTGAGTGGGAATAATGCCCTTAGAAAAGTCATGCTGATAGAGACCCCTCTTTCTTTTTGACAATGTGAAGACATCATATATGAACCAGGGAACAGGCACTCCCTAGACTCCCAATCTGCAGTGCTTTTATCTTAGTCTTCTCAGGCTGCAAAACTGTGAGAAATAATTTTCTGTTGCTTGTAAGCTATCCAGCTTATGGTGTTCTGTTAATGCATCCCAAATGGACTAAAACAGCCTCAAAGTGACTGTTAAAAGAGGTCATGTGGCCTTCCAAAAGGCAGTTAGGGAAATCTTAAAAGAAAGTGTAGAAAATATTATTGCAAGGTGGGGAAAGGGTGGGCTCCTGTTCTGTAGAGGTGGAAAGTTTGTTTGTGGTAACATGGAAAACGGAAACTATACCTAATGAACTGACAGAGCTAGTGAAGGAGATTTTCAGGCAGAATTTAGAAAGTACCTTCTAGCTTTTTCTCAATGACTATGATAAAATGAGAGCAGAAATAGGCTCAAAATTGAATTGTTCCATTTTCAATGCAATTTTAAAGGACTTACTGAGTTTGAAAATAAAGCATTCACATTTTTTCAAGAACTAAGGAAGAGCTTCATAGCAAAGATAAAACCTAGGATGTGGCTTTAAAATCTTTTGTTAAGACCTACGGAAGATACAAGGCAGTGCCCGAAAGAGCCATTCTGTCAGACATAGGCCAGGCCTCTAAGAATCTTCCAGGCATGCCTCACAAACCCTCTCTAAGAATCATAAGGGCAAAGCCCCATAGCAGCATCACAGGAGCTCGAGGTACAGAAAGGCTTTCATATAATGAAATGTATCATACACTGATTCATAAGAAACTGTCAACCTTTTTAAAGGAATTATATCACCTTGAATTGACAGGGATAGAGACAAAATGAAAAAGAGGTCTTATGTGCTCCCCTACCCCAAACTTCAATAGTTAGGAAATTGTTAGGAAACTACTCAGCTTCAAGTATGGAACATTTCTTGTAGAAAAAGTAGAATGACTCAGAAGTCAAAACAAAGAGCCCAGAAGCAGAGGCAACAGATACTGTAGAAAGTAAGACTGAAGCTAACGAAGGAACTGACACTATGAGTATGGCTGGATTTCAAGTTTGCTATAAACCAAAGACTGCAGTATGTGTCACACTTTTCCTTTTTGTAAACAGAAACCTGTATACTGGCTGGCCAGCCAAAGCCTGTCCATCACTGTAGATTGGCTGTGTAAGATGTAGATAACTTGTCTTCTTAGACACAGCTTAGAACACAGTTGAAGAACTGCAACTGGGAAGGTTGTCTGCCCCTGGACCTGGTGTAGATCACAAAATGGGATCTCCAGCTTAAGTCTGATGTTGCAACAGGATGATACATTGAGAGTTTTGGGGGAAATACCTTGCATGTTGGAGAGAAGGGGATTGTCATGACCAGTGAGTAGACAGTGGCAGATTATGTTTGTAGAAATGGCCACAGCACTATTTCAGGGCCATATTCTCTTCCAGAACTTTGCCACTCTTCATCAAGGGGTAGAGTCTGTTTTCGCGTCTGGATTCAATTAAATCATGTAGCAGATGATACCACGTGGTTTCTGAGGTTAGACCACAAAGGGTGATAGATATGGCTCTGCTGGCTCATTTTTTCTCTTTGTGTGTTTTCCCTTGGACCCCATCCTCCATATCCCATTTAGAAAAACTACAGAATAGTGGAGGCTGCTGGACACAAGCCATCGTGAACCTCTAGATGCACGAGGGAATGATCCTGTAGATCATTCTTGGCTCCAGGTTTTGTATCTTCTGTCTGAAGCCCCAACACAGTGGAGCAGAGAGAAGCTTCCTCTGCCATGCCCTGTCTGAATTACTGATCTACAGAATTCCTGAGTATGATAAATGGCTTTCTCATGAAATTTCATCTGCAACACCAAGGCACTTAAGATCTATTATAGCTCATCCATCTCTGTGGGGTAGAAAAGGCTCAAATTCCAGTGGGCTTTGTGGTCTTCAATATTTACAGATCGTCACAGCGTTACAGATTTCTAACCAACTGTTGCTTCCTTGCAAGAGTCTGGGATACATTATAAATGTTATTGGTGCTCAAATTTAAGGAATTATTTTTAAACAGTATGATCCAGCAATTTTACTTTCTTTGTACAAGAATCTTTCTTTCAAAAGGGATATGACAAATATTTATTTTATTAAGAATGAAAACAGACAAGTTAAAATTTTCATTTAAAGATGTTAAAGTGATTGCATGAGGTTACTGCTTGCTGGTTCTAACCACCCCACAGTCTGCTTATTCTAAGGTGAAGTCTGCCAGACTATGCACATAGAGTTTGCAGTCAGCCACCCGATTCAGGAACAAGAACTCTTGTGGGTGGAGGGAGAGGTTGATATATTTTCAGAGAACACCCCCAACATCTGTATTTATTAGTATAGCCTATTATTCATTAATATGTATTGACAACAAAGGGTCATTAGACATTTGAGAAAAGCAAATAGCCCAAAGAGAAAGACAGGAAGAACAAATAACCACTAGCACCTGAAGAAAATGATAATTAATGTAAAAGAAAAGAAGCGTAAAATTGTCAAGAAAAAAATATGCCATCAATATAATAGGCATTTCAGAAAAAAATAGAACAAATAATAAGAAATAAATAAGAAATATTAGAAAAGAAATTCCTCAGAGAGGAGTTATAAAAATAAAAGCCAGAAAATGCTTAAAAGATTCACGTGAAAAATATTCTCATAAATGTGTATAATCTAGGACAACAATGAAGACTCCATGGATTCTGAAGAAGGGGAGCAGGCGTTAGTATGCCATTAAAAGTGGCTAGGGTACCATTCGATGGAAAACACTTAACCGGTACCAAACTTCTTTGCAGCTGCTTTGGGTGCTGGAAGGCATTGGAGCAATGACTTTAGCACTAGAACGCTCTAGCAAAACTTCCAAATGTTAACATGAGAAAATGAAAATAGATATAAGTAGATGATAGAACTACACAGATGGATGATAGAAAGGTATAAATATAGATATAAGTATTAGCATACAAGTACTTAAGAAACCTCTAAATATTCTCTGGAAAAAAATAACTAGAATATTATTCTAACCATTAAAATATGCTGAGAAAGATGATGCCATGACATTCCAGAAAAAGCAGAAAACAAAATTCTAGCTCAGGAAAGTAAAATGAATAAGCCCCAGAATGACACATGTATATATGAGGCTACCAGATTTACCATAAGGTACCATAGGATCCTAAGAATATCCTTAAGAAGTTAGAGACTGTCTCCTAACATATAACACTGTTAAGAAACTAGAAGAGAATAATAAAATGAAAGCATATTCTTTACTTATTAAAAAAACCAAAAATAAAATAAAATGGAATAGTTATAAAATCTCTTGAGGGAAAAAATATTGAATAAAAAACTGTGATTCAAATATGAAGGGAGAAAAAAAATAACCTGTGTGGTGTGATTTTAATCACTTGATAAAATATAAGAAATTTAAAAAGTATTTGTTTTGTATGCAGGAAATATTCACAATTAAAAAGTGAAGATTTAGAGATATTGAAAATATATCCTTATCTATAGCTCTAATTTCCACATCTGCAGGTACAATTATTCATTCTACAGTGAAAATGGTTACATAATTATAATGTCGTAATTATCATGAACAGTTTTCATATTTTGGGAAGCATTGTAAAATAAAGTTTGATGGTTTTATTAAACCGATAGAACAGAATTAAAATGTGATTATTGATTACTTTTAAAAGTAATGCTATACCTGATATAAATAAGAAGGCTGGGGAAAAAATTTGGAGGCAAAATAATGTGCTGACTTCCTCATCCTTATAGTGTAAGTGATTTGATATTCTTTTAAAGTTGATTAATAAAGAAATAGAGGGTTTAATATATTACTTAAATTTAAAGAGCAACTATTATAAGTTAAATATAACTAACAATTTGAATGATGGCAAAGGGAAGAAGTTTTTATTAAAAAGTATACTAAATTTCACATATTCCATGGTGTAGAGTAAGTAAATCCTTTTTAAACTTTATAGATCAAAAAAGAGATATTTGAATATATTACTGAAAGTAACAAAGGTACTATTTTGTAAGGGCATGTAGTTGGCCGTAATAGATGTGGATAAAGTAGTCATAAAAATTAAAATTATATGTTTCCATTACACCAAACATCATAATGGTAACAAAGTATAAAGCAACAAACACATCATATAATACCGAAGATTTTTGCTTCCTATATGCATGAAAGAATTATGTTATAAACACATTGGTGATAACTTTTGTTCAAATGAATTACATTCTTTATGTAACTGGCATAGAGTAAGATATGTTGGATAAATTATTGCTGCCCAAAATGCAAGCAAATTATATGTGAAGACTACCTGCTGAATTAAAAAGGGAATACATTATTAAATTTTATATTTATCTCAACATAATTATTATGTTATTTTCATATTTCAAATGAGAAAAATGATGATTAGAATGGTTGTATCTTGCCCAAAGTCAGATAGTTATTAAGTGGTAAAATCCAATTTTGAACTCAGTCTCTCGGTACCAACAGCTTGTAATTTGAGATAAACACCCTAGGCACTTTCTGGTCATCATTATATGTACTTCACATTGGAGGAAGAAGTTTTCTGTGATACTAAGAAGAGAATTTAAATGATAATTCAATAGGAGATGGGAGAGCAAATTGTATTTCCCAAGCTAGGTTAACATAGAAGTAATTGATTGTTATTACTAAGAAAATGTATAATAAATTAATCATTGCCTTAACATTGTCTATTTAATCATAACATTAGAATCACAAACTTAAAATCTTAAATTTTATTTGTCAAAAAATGCATTAAAGTTTTTAAAAAGCATGATTATTCTAAACAAATGTTTATGACTTTGAAACTCATGCCAAAACAGTAGTAATTACAAAAACCACCACCTCTGAAATCATTTGTATTTGTGATATAAGACAATAGCTATTAAACTGAATGTAGCAAATTAAAAATGGAAGAAAACTAGATTTTTATATATGAATGAAAAATAACATCACAATGAGAGTCAAAGTGAAGTAGCTCACATTTTTCTGTTCAATAACTTTAAAGAGTTATATAGAAGATACATTAAATATAAAAATACTTTGCTCTCATAAAGAGATCTTAAATTACACTTCACCTAAAATTCAAATGTAATACAAAAATTACCAAGTAATTTTTACAAATTCATAATCTTAAAATCCCCTTTCTGTTTAGTGATCTAAATTCCTTCCTTCCTTCCTTAAGAAGTTAGAAAAAGGCCAACTTATGAGATAGAATAATTTAAATTATTTAATAAAATTTCCCTACATCTCTGAGCATCTAGCTAAATGCCTCTCAACCCCCATGTATACTGTAAAGTTTCTTTTGAACATAAAGTCATTGGGATACTTGGTTGATATCCAGTCATTACCAAAATGTTCTCTGATGTATCATATAAGCACCAAGGAATTAGAGGAAATCATCTCAATGAGTAGAATGCTTGAAGCTTACCTCTTACTCTGTCACCATTTAATGACATTGTTGGAACCATAAGCTAAGAGTTTTATATATTTAACTTATCATTTTCACTGGAACTCTGCCAGGTAATTATGATCTCTCTCATTGTGTAACAAATGCAAATGAGACTCAAACTAGTTACTGACTGGCCCCAGGACACTTAGGTAGTAACAGAAAGAACCAAGGATTAAACCTAAATCCATCCGATTTCAAAGTACATATGCTTTAAAATACAATTGCTTCTTTTAATAAAATGAATCACACATATTTAAAATATGCTTTGGAAATCACAATCATTACATCTTACATGAATTTTTAAAAATCCTCCTAAAGTTATAATTCATTTTACAAGGATAAGTTCTCTGACTCTATAGAAGACATGACCCATTATCTCCTATCTATGAGCATCACTCCCTTCTCTTATTGTGTTGAAGATATCATATGAATAAATGTTCTCTATTCTTAATGTGAGAGTGTATGCATGGTGGAATATTAAGAAATAGTATGTGTATATGTGTGTATACATATGCATGTGTGTGTATATATAGATATATATGTATATTTATCTTATAGGGACACAGCCAGCATGATGTAGGTACTGTGGTGTACAAACCTTTAACAGCCAAATTGTGATCAACACATGAAACCTGCTTTTTGTACCAACTGAGGATATATATTGTTATAGCAATGCCTGTCATGAAAATTTCATTGCTGAGTGAGATGTGGGACACACAAGCCCAGGAACCATTTGTGCACCTGAGAATTAAGACATAATTTAACATCAAGTTAGCAGTAAAGAAAGATGTTGGAGAACTTTACCTCCTAATGTGGTACAGAAGAAAACAGTGACACTGGAATTTCATAGACCTCAGGAATGGCCACTTGAATATTATGATGACTGTGGATGGTTTTATTGGATTGTGAAAAGACAGTTTACTCTGATGGTATTTTAGATCATGTAATTCCTCCATGTACAACCTCATTTTTTCCCTTATACTAAAATGTGATCAAAATTTAAAAAAATAGGTTGAGAATCATGGTTTTATCTGTACCTAAAAACATCATGTATATCTCCTCCTTCCCTTTCCATCATTTAAAAGACCAGGCTACAGACCTGTTTTACATAGGAATGGTCATAGCATTCTTCTCTTTGTCAGGGAGCACAGCAATGTTTGCTGATGTGGATGCAAATTATAGTGGCCTTGATAGTACTTTCTATGCTTAGAGTTGTAAGTCACTGCCCTTGCGCATTCTATGTCTTTATATAGCACAAAGCAATCTTTAAATTTTGTTTTCTACATGCACCTTTAGGTCATTTATCTTTTAAAAATCTTGAAATAATTTCCCATTTCCTACAAGAAAATGTAGAGACCTTTTAGGTTAACATTTGAGGACTTTCAAGTTTTTACCCCATCCTATGTTTTCAACGTAGTAGCCAACCTCTGAGGTTATCAGAGTATTGGATGCAGCCACCATTGCCTAGTTGGGCATGGCCACATTTAGTTGCACTATTTCTCCATTAGACTTCCTTATTTTCTTTTCTCTAAGCCGAAACTCATCTCCTTCAGGTTCCACTTCAAAATCATTCTCAATTCTGGCTTGTGGTGTTCTCCCTTACTCTCACCTCCTTTAGAGTTTACTTTCTCTACTATTCTGTACCCTGTCTAGTTTGACTGAACAATTTCTCATTTTTTTCTTTCTTCTATTGACATTTATTTTTATATGTTTGCATTATTATTATTATTATTGTTGACATATTGTAATTGCACATATTTATGATGTACAAGCAAGGACATGCAAATTGTAACTTTAGGTCTGCAAGCTATAACTAGCTCCTAAAAGTAAAGTCTGTTCTCATTCAACACTAATAATGAACTATAAATTTATCTTCACAGGTGCAAAACAGAGATAAGACAGGATCAGACATTCTTCCACCTACCCAGGGACAGCTACATAATTGATGCTTTCTTCACTCCTTTTTTCCTCCTCTAATATCGGCCTTATCTTATGTAAAGTGTAGATTTTCCTGGGTCTCACAAGAATGTAACTATTCCATCTCACACTCCTCCCCCACCTTTTTCTTTCTGTATGCCTTTAAATGCTGAAACTTCCAAATTCCCCTTCAGAAAAATAGCCACAGCTTTATCTGTGGTTCATGTTTTTCCTTGGCTGGTCCTCAACTGTCTTAATAGACCTTGGAGTTTTTTACTTCCATCACTTATTTTGGGTTGACATATATATTGCTAAAAATGCTGGAGCACAGATGACTAATCTCTTCCTCACTGATCATCAGCCAGAAAACCTGTACTTATAGAGATATCTGACCATTATCTTTGCCGCCCAAAGGTAACCATGGCTACAATAAGGCAAAATTGAGGGGGAAAATAAGTAAAGAGATAGGAACAAACCAAGTTTTTGGTAATGTCACTGAGGTAGCAGATTGAATTTTGTCTGAAGCTTTACCTCAGGACATACATTTACATAAACATATATGATTAATTGACTCTTTGTTAGGCAGTTTGAATAAAATAACCTCCTACTTGCATCTCATGCAATCAAACTGGTCAAAGAACCAAAGTTATTCCTTCAATTTTGGCAAACAGTCATTCTGTATGATTAAAATACAAATGTGTTTCTCACTTGAAAAACATAAAGTAGTATGAACATATGTAAATAGGATTCTTATAGGCATAATACATATAACCTTAGCAAGACTGGTGGGGATACCAAATATTCATCAAATTGAAAAGCTCACTGGAGCCACAGTTTAGGTTATTTTCTCTCTTAATGTTCAAATTAAGAGTATACATGGATTTTCCACTTAAAATATATTCTGTAACTTAAATTTTGATATAATAAGGTTTAATCCTTCATGATCTCCAATTCCACTTTTCATTATGGAAGGAATAATAGCAGCAACTAAGAATAAATAAATAAACAAACAAACTGTTCACTAACCAAGTATAATTTACAGGTATCAATGGAATTATGATCCAAAAAATAAAAATAAAAAAAAATGTTTTGAAGAGTGCTTTCCAAGGCACAATGCTACAAAGAGTGGATAAATGTCACAACATGCTTGAATTCTTGCTATATAACAAATTTATGCTTCCAGGGGAACAATGTCCAGCAAAACTGCCTAGCAGATGAGCCACAGAGGAAACAAACAAATAAACTGGTGAACTTTTACATGCAGTGGACTTTTTGCCATCCACCTGTAGCATTCTTACCTAACTGGAATTAGAACTAGCTGCAAGAAAAATCATCTGCAAACCAGTGCTCTGAGTAGTGAAGCAGTAAACATAAGGTTAAATGGTGAAGGTTACCCAGTCCATCTTAGCCCATTACTAGTCATAGGTTTGTTAGAGTAGGAGACTAGGAGACAGGGCTGAGACCATATGTGGGGGTAGACTTGAAGATTGGGTGCAGGTGTTAAATTAAACACCCTTAAACAAAAAATGCTGATAATCTCAGGCAAGAACTGACTTCAGCTGTCTTGTCAGCTATCTCTGTCACCTTACATGAACTTTAGCTAATTATAATATTATTTACACTGTGGTTTCAAACTTTCTCCACCCTTGAAATCAACATGACATTTCTGAGACAATCATATAAAGTATGAAAAAAAGAGGGAACCCAATTCTTGAAATTACTACTCAAATTCTTAATAAAAACCAACTCCTTGGCCTTGAATATTCCTCCTTTCAAATGGTAAAACTACAAAAGTTCTAAAACCACTTCCACCCAGTGCAACTGCTCTCTTTTGAGCCTGCCCACTATCTTTCCTGAGAGTGCACTTTCACTTTCAGTAAAAGCTGTCGCTTGACCAAACATGGCTGAGCAGAGCACCAGCTACCAGATCGTCTTAGAAAGAAGGAAAGATTTTAAATGAAAAACAAACAAACAAACAAACAAACATAGATTGGATGTAATTCCAAGGGAAAAGTGCCAGGACCTACAAGAGATTTCATGGGAAGAAGTTGTGGAGCAGAAAAAGAAGGTACAAGGTATTGGCAAAGATAAACCTCCAAGAGGCTTGGAGTTTAGCGAAAAGGGTAGGTGGAGTGATCTGTTTCTTCCTCCCTCCCATCTCTGGCAGTTAGCAGGCCCCGAGCTGCTGGAGAGGCTATCTACCCTCACTAGCCCAAAAGCTGCTGCCACAAGTGAACTGGGAGCTTCTTGAAGACAAAGCACCAGGCTGCCAGCCCCCTTGGGGTTCTTCTCATCACCATAAACATGGGCTGGAACAGCAAGCACCATATTACTTCTCCATCCACCATGTGCCTTTGTCCTTCCCAGGGGGCCTCTGCCCATCAGTTTTCATCTCTCTCGTTCCCACACAAACATTTCCCAACTCTGGTCTAGACTGTGGGAGCCACAGGGGCAGGTGGGTCATGGGGGATATGTGTGACCCCAGAGCCTGGGCATTCCAAGTGGGCTGCCTTCCAGAGAAAGGGAAAGAGATGACCAGAGTGCTAGCTGTCCCCTATCCAGACTCTTTTCCTCTCCTGTCCCTCCCTTGCCCATAGCTGCTGAGAGAATTGATTGAGCCAGGGCTCTCAGGAGTGGCTGCTTCCCCTCTGTTGGTACTTACACCACGTCGAGGTTTCCACAGAGAGTGGAGCTCAAATCTTTCCTCATAAAAACCTGCTGCAGACTAAGGGGTGCTCAGATTATGAGCTCCTTGCTCACTGGCCCTCCTTGGCGCTGCTTGCCCAGCTGCTCCATCAGAGCAGGGCACACTCTGAAGCAGAGAGGCATCAAACTTGCTTAAGCACCCAGTAGGCAACTAGGGACCGGCACACTTCTCCCTAGCACAGTCAGGGATTGATCTTTAGGGACCCTGGGACAGGCCCTCAGGCCAGAAACACTGAGGAAAGATTGAGGGAAGAAATCACAGATGACACAAACAAATGGAAAAACATCATGTTCATGGA
Source organism: Cheirogaleus medius (assembly GCA_008086735.1). Taxonomy (NCBI): domain Eukaryota; kingdom Metazoa; phylum Chordata; class Mammalia; order Primates; family Cheirogaleidae; genus Cheirogaleus; species Cheirogaleus medius. Next base: position 15,071,335 of record VBSM01000361.1, read on the forward strand.
TCAGTAGAATCGACATTGTTAAAATGTTCACACTACCCAAAGTAGTTCACACTACCCAAGATTCGATGCAATCCCCATCAAAATACCAATGTCATACTTCAAAGATCTAGAAAAAATAATTCTACACTTCATTTGGAACAAGAAAAGTACCCTAAAAGCCAAAGCAATCTTAAGAACAAATCTGAAGGCATCACATTACCAGACTTCAAGCTATACTACATAGCTATAGTAAACATAACAGCATGGCACTGGCACAAAAATAGAGACATAAGCTAATACAGCAGAACAGAGAACTCAGATATAAAACCATCCACATTTAGCCAACTGATCTTTGACAAAGCAGACAACAATATATACTGGGGAAAACAAACCCTATTCAATAAACGATGCTGGGAAAAGAACCAGGAGAGATGGTTCCAAGAATGCCATACTGAAAATGAAAGTTTTCATTGGAAGGTGACCCCTAACTGAGTCTTAAAAGTCAAGTAGGTATTTGTTAAGAGGATGGAGGTGGAGAAGAGTCAAATGTGTGGAAGTATCATTCTAAGAAATAAGAATAAGTGGAGAAGCCACATCTAGACACACTGTATGTGCTCACAATTCACAGTGCTTCTCACAGAGCTGGGAAATAAGAACCCAGGAACACATCTGTATCTTTAATGGAAACTCTATATCAGGTCAGGTATTATGAATTTTAGTTAATCATTTCTGCCACTGAGCTATTAGTTCATAGGAGGTAGCTATTGACATACAATAGAAGAAACCATTGAAAAAACATGTTATGTGAACATTGATGAGCATTAAGGACAGAGCTATGGTAGCGCCAACTGTCAAAAACAGTGGTGAACAGGAGGCCATGGGTGAAAGTTTCAAGAGGAAGGGAGTGATGAAGTGTCAAGTGCTTCATATTTGACACATAAAGTAGGGTGAAAAGAAGCCTTTGGTGATAAGGATATCACTGAAGTGGTCCCTGAGTATAGTAGCTTGAAGAGGAAGTGGAAGATGGAAAAGTAGAGCAATTGAGGGCATTTCTATCTTGAAACTTTTATTTTACAGGAAACAGAAATATAAATTGGTTGGCAACATCAATGTAGGGTTTTTTCTTCTTTTTTTAATTTATTTTGTTCTTCCTCTCGTTTTTGTTACATGGGAAAGAATTGAGTAGAGACAGGGGACTGTGAGAATAAGAAGAGCAAAGAATTTGAAAATATTTGAAATCAAAAGACATGGAGTAGAATTTGGACTCTTCTAGTTAGTTGTCCACCTTGTAAAAATCAGTAAATATCTGAGTTTCAGTGTTTGCATAAGAAAATAGGAATCTGCCCTCCCTTATTCATATGATTATTTAGATGACTATATGTAATAGTGCATTGAAAATAGATTATAAAACAAATTCATGATTAGCTTTTAATCACATTAGACCTCTGTAAAACAAAAAGAAAATGATAGATATCTTGATGATCAGATAAAAAGGAAATACACTTAGATAAAAATAACTAAATCAGAGAATGAATATTAACTTTTTTAGCTGGTATTTTGTGATTCCACTAAATTGAAATTTTTGATCTACCACTTATGTGAAATAGGTTTATATTTCATAGTATGAGCTGTATAAAAGTGCTAGCAATTCAAATTTATCTTTCACTTGCTAAGTGTGATAAAAGAATGTTCCATGAAATTAATTCTCTATTTTGGCAAAGGCTAAAACTGCAAATAAGCACAATGCAAATTTAATGTGCTCTGTTTATAGTCTCTCTGTCATTTCAAGGTCCTTTTGGAATACCATATGGGCTAGTTTATTGCTTGGGTGAAGTTTACAAATATAAATGAATAAGTAATTTTTGAGGTTTCTACAGAGTCAAATGAAGTTGGATGCAATGTCAAATACACAGTACACATATTATTATTTCACAAAGTAAATAAGGATTTATATATTTGAGGAAACAAATTTCCAAAGTATGCTTTACTGGATATACAAAAATGCTTGCTTGCATCCAGTGTATTTCAAATCTGTCACTTATTTATAGGGTCGTGCTTTGTATTACAATAAATAGATAAAATTTAAAATTTATTCATTTATCAGTGAGTTATTGTGTTTTCTAATATGTTAACTGATATTTATCCTATTGAATGCTCATTAACAAATACAGCCATGCTGTATTTTTATTCTTACCTAAAATAAAGTACTGAGATGAAGAACAACGTGATTAGCAACAGGCCTAGTTTTCAGCTTTTTCATAGTGATGTATTTAAGACAAGGCAGCCAAATGCTTTAAAACAAAATTTAATTTGCTCTCAGGAAAAAAACAAGGTTGGCCATCAGTTGATATGGAGTAATGCTTAAAAATTTTGCTCATCTCAATGTGTGTCTTTAGTAAGCCAAGAAACAAAACCAAACAAGAATATCACATATCAACAAGAATTTTTAATTAAGTTGAGAAAATAATTCAAGAAAATAGATAATGTCAGGTGGATATCATGTTAAACCATAGATATCTGAACCATGGATAATTTTAATAATAGACTTGTCATTATACTTCATCCATCTAATGTTACTGCTATGGTTTGGATATTTGACCCCTCCAAATCTCATGTTGAAATGGGATCTCCAATGTTGGCGGTGAGGCCTGGTGGGAGGTGTTTGGGTTATGGGGGCAGATCCCTCATAAATAGCTTGGTGCCATTCTTGGGGGAGCACTCACTTTTAGTTCCTGCAAGAACTGATTGTTGAATAGAGCCTGGCACCTCTTTTTTCTCACTTGCTTCCTCTCTCGCCATGTGATCTGCATATGCTGGCTCCATTTCACCTTTTCAGGTGAGGAGAAAGCAGCCCAAGTCCCTCACCAGAAGCAAATGCCAGTGCAATGGTTCTTATACAGCCTGTGGAGCCATGAGCCAAATACACCTCTTCTCTTTATAAATTAGCCAGCCTCAGGTATTCTTTATAGTAACACAAACAGACAAATACAATTACTAAAAGATAAAAAACAAGGATGTTCCGATTGACCTTTGTTTATTTACACATTTTTATATTACAAGACTAGTTTTACTGAGAAATATTTTCTACTTCTACATCAGGGAATTAGCTAACATGATGAACCATCAGTTATGATACCACCATCACCATTAACATTATTATTAAAGTAGTCCTCGTTTCTGGGAAAAATTTCAATTTACTGTGTACATTTAGATATAGTGCCTCGTTAACTTAGCAAAAGTTCATGAAGTTGATGGTGAAATCATATCATTTTCTTTTAAAGATTGGAATGCTGGAGGTAAAAGAGGTGATGTCATGTAGCTTGTGTGTCTCAGAGTAAGAAGTCACAGCATGGTTTTTGAAATTTAGATGATGTGTTCTTCTGTTGATCATGATTTATAGCTTAATAATAGTTTACAGCTAATAAAATATTGTTTTATGCATTTTCATTCAGTTCTCTGTACTTAAAAATCAAGCATAAAAATATCCCTTTTGCAATTGAGTATTCTATCATTGAGAGGAATTAAATGTTCTGGTCAATCTAACACAATTTGAATGTGCAAACGCCAGTATTGAATCAAAATCTATGTAATATTTCAACTCTACGATCAATTCAGGTTATCCATCGTTTTACTGTTAATCATTTCTTTTCAATTAGTTGGCCTTTGATTGAAGCAATTTCTCAGTTTACAAAACATCCAGAAATGTAGATCCATACAACCTAGTCCATTCTTCTTCCAAGTTTTTTAAAAGAATTCATGAGTAGATTAATAAAATGTGGTTTATGTATACCTTAGAGTACTACTCAGCTATAAAAAATGAGTTAATACCTTTTCTAACAATTTAGATGGAACCAGAGACCATTCTCTTAAGTGAAGTATCACAAGAATAGAAAAACAAACACCACATGTACTCAGTATTAAATTAGAACTAACCTAACAGCATTCATGTGCACAGATGGAAGTAAAACTCAATGGAAATCAAGCAGGTGGGAGGGGGGAGTAGGGGATGGGTGAAATCATACCTAATGGGTACAATGAACACTATCTGGGTGATGGGCACACTTATAATTCAATCAGTACAAAAGTAATCTATGTAACCAAATCATTTGTATCCCCCTAATATTCTGAAATAAAAATAATAATAATAATAATAAAGAATCCACCAAAGAGACATTAAGAAATTCAATGGAGGATTCCTTGTATAAATAGGGGAGGAAAAGCAAAATAGTGAAAATGGTAGTGCTGCGGGTGTTAAGGCTTGGCTCCTTCTTAGTTATTCATTTGATCTTAGACTAAGATCTTGGCTAGTCCACTACATTTTCCAAACATCCATTTAACCCATGCAAAACACCGAGTTCCATTAGATGAGCCTGAGACTCTATGCAATTCTAAAAAGCCCTAGTCAATAAAGCATACTTGATGGATTATTATTTTTTCTCTAGTGATGATGCCCTAATAAATTAAATATGTGGTGGAATTCATCCTATATAAGATATATGCACTAGTTATAGTCTGCTATTCAAATCTAAAACTCTAAATTGCACTTATTTGCTTTTATCAAGTCTGAAAACTGCAAGGATTTTTCAGGGAACAGAGATTAAGATAAAATTGCATTCGTGCTCACTCTAGGAATACCAATTCACACCATTATAAGATCTTAGTTTTAGAAAATAGGCAAACTGCCATTAATTTTGGAATTTTATTAAGCAGCTACTTTGTAGGAAAGGTTAACTCATAGTCATCACAAGCATAAGCATCACCCAGTACAAAATTGATCCATTACTGAGAAATCGGGGAATAGGGTATGCATTCATTGCTATGCACAAGAGCTAAGCTGTCTAATCTATGTCTTGGCTTCTGCAGTAAACTGACAATCGTCATTAAATATATTAATTACCAATCCCTGTAGATTGTAAATGTTACCTTATTTGGAAAGCAATCTTTGTAGGTGTGATCAAATCAGCGATTTTTGAGATAAAGAGAATACTCTGGGTTACTGGGTCCACCCTAAATGCAATTTCAAGCATCCTTATGACAGAGAGAGGGAGATCTGACACACACAGAAGAGGAAAAGGCAATGTGACCAAGGAGGCAGAGATTGAAGTGATGTGGCCACAATCTAAGGAGTGATGGCAGCCACTGGGAGCTAGAAGAAGCAAGGGACAGATTTTCCCCCAGACCTCTGGAGGGGGTACATCCCTGCTGACACTTTCATTGGTTTGGGCACAGTGATGCTGATTTCAGACTTCTGGCCTCCAGCACTGTGAAAAAATATTTATCTTTTTTTTATAGATATAATTGGCTTTTATTCACAATGCACGAATCCTGGCAGCCTCTATTCTGCAAAATAGAATGAGAGTCGCTACTGGGCAATAGTAGAACAGTGGGTTTTGTAAAGTGGGTACAAGGGGACAGAACAATAGGAAAAAAGCTGATTGATTAACAACAGTTACTTTGGGTTACATTTTTGTAACAGTTAAAGCAGACAGGACTTTCATATTAGGCTTCCTTATTAGGCTTTCCTTTTTTAGGAAAAGCTGGTCTGTTTGGGGATCAATCTCCTTTCTTAAAGTTTCAATTTTGTTATGTGGCATTTAGCATGAGGGATGCCATTTGGTTTGGTCTGGTCTACTGGGGCTTAGTGTAGGAGCTTAGTCCAAAACAATGGGCCCCGTAATTTTGTTTCACAAAATTAGAGACTATAGCTCTCATGAAATTTCACCATCTGTATAGGATCCAGTAGGGTGAAATACAAAGAACATTATTTTTACCCAAACAAGTATTTTTTTTTTGTTTAAACATGTGACTTTCCAGTAATAGCACACACATACATTGATATACAAAAGTACACACAAATAAAGACCAATTAATCTATCTGCACTCAATTCCAGGTACACATAGCCTTTCCTTCAATTCATTCTGGCTAATTTTCTTTCTCTCATTTTAATTAAAATATCTTGAGCTTATCAGTTGTCTGGTCAAAAGCACACATCATATTTCTCCTGTAGCAGTATTGTATAGAGGAATGTTTTCTTGAAATTTTATAAAGGAATCATTTATTGGTAGAAATTTTAATGCTGTGATTGCTTTAAAACAAAGATGTGATAGCCACAACCCAGTTTTGATTATTGCATTCTTAAACTATGTATATATATTTTTTGTTAGATACTGTGTCTCTAAGTTTTTATTGCCTCATTTAAAATGAGCATAAAATCTATCTGTAGGCCTTATCTTGTAGTTCATAGTTTTTTTCCCTGTTGAGCAGCACGTTCTTTTCTGAGCTCATTTCATTTCTGATGTAACCAGGTGACAGTGGCCAAGAGCAAATGAGTCATGATATTGATGTTTTGTTTTCCTTACTTTAAGGCACAAGAGGACTTGTCTCATTTATTGCTTCTAGGTTTTCACAGCTGACATAGGTTTATCAAAAAATTTACAGGGGCATAAAATGAGTTTAAGCCACCAAGGTTGTGATAATTTGTATTAACAATAAAATGAAAAGAAATCCCATTTTTAAGATGTTCCTTATATAGATGAATGTATGAGTCTATTATAGACATGTATAAGAATTAAAGAGATTTGCTCCTCTATCCTTCAATTCAATCAGGTTGATTCTGATTTTCTGGGTTAAGGTTCTGATTCTACAGTAAGAAAAAATAGTTGACTGAACATTTCCTGGTCATTTTGAATTACCTATCAATTGTTCATGGTCCGTTGTTTTAATTACATGGTAGCCAATTAAAATACTTTTTAAATTTTATAAAAATGAATCATTAATGGTCTTTCTGGATCAATCGCTAAATCTCACAGCTTTGTAAGTGATCATTTTCCTTATAAATATGCACTGTAATTTAAAATAGTCATTTACAGATAATAAGGTTCATATATTCTTCTGGCATGTTACAAGGAGTATAAAAGGTCAGACTTGAAGGTTTTAGTTCTGTTACTTAATTGTGTGACCTCACCTAAATCCTTAATGTTACCAGCTCCTCACAAAAATAAAAATATTGTATAGGATGATTTTTTTTCAAGGACTGTAGGAAAAATGGAATTTTGGGGATATATAGGTTGACTAAATTTTTCACTCAAGGAAAGGGACTGAGGGGCCCAAGTAAATCCAGTGTCTTTCTAATTCATCATAGATAGTTCCATAAAAGGTGAGACAATTTCTAATGTTTTCACTGTCTTACACCATGTGTGTAGAATAACATACTCTTTGGGTGGAAGGAAAGAGTAAACTGTAAGTTACCGCAATACTAAGGCTGAGAAACAGACTGTTCACACCTGCTCTGGTGATTTTCTTCGAAGTTAAGTGTTAGGATTTGAATCCACAGTAGAATGATGTGAAGTTAATAGTTTAAAAATGGATTATGTATGGTCATGAATTATGGATTACATCTCACTGAAGTTTTTCAGGAGCTTCCTCTTGATCAGTGTTCACAATTTTATCAGATATGACAACCCCAATTTATAACAAATACTTTAGCCCCTTTTACTAACTTAAAATGACATTAACAATTTGATCTACCCATATACATGATTTTTAAAAAATCAATGGAGTAATTCTGCTTCCATTTAGTACATAAAAATCTTCAGAAGAACTTATTCCTTAATAAAAAGAAAAAGCTGGATAATCTGTAGTGGAAACAAAATCTATCTGCCTCTGAGGGAGGAACAGGAAAGCTTCAGAGCCCAGGATTCTGCACTGACACAAAGCAGAGTTCAGCAACCATTGGAAGGGAAGGAAGAAAACATTTGCTATCAAGAAACCCACATTAAAAAGTCAGAGTTTAACTATCATGTGTGAGAGGCAGAAACACTAACAAAATCCAACCTGAAAGTCCACATACACAAAGACTACTAATGACTGAGGCCAGAGCAAGAAAACTAAGAAATCTCCTCTGACAATGAACCTGATACCAAGTAATAAGAGATAGTAGTCTACAGCTGAGGCTGGACAAAAGAGTCAAGAGACTCCTTCTGTTGTGAAGCAGGCATATAGGGACACCTGAAATGTGAAGATGAGATAGGAACACTGAAAAATGTGTTTGGCACTCCAGTCCTCACACTGAATACAGGACACAGCAGCCTAATGCTGGAGGAATTTAAAGTGTGTGGAGTATGCAAGTAATTAAAGCAACAGTATTATCAAAACCAGCTCAACATCTAACTAAATTGACACACCCCTACACTGACAATCTGACAAAAAATTCATGCCTATTTCTAGGTACAAATACTATTTGCCTCCATCTTTGTTGTTCTTTTACACATAATGTCTATCAGTCAAAAATCACAAAACACACATACTACAAAAAATTTATTACCTATTGTTGAGAGATAAACTAGTCAATAGAAGCAGACCCAGAAATGAATTAGATATTAGACATAAGAGCTATCAGACAGGAGCTTTAACATTACTCTGATTAATATGCTAGATGATATAATAGAAAATAAGAATCACTTCATGAACAGATTGGGAATTTTAAGAGTTGTATGGTCAAAAGAATGATGTCAGTTATGTCTCACTCTTTTCAAGATTTACTCTTATTTTAGTATTCAGAAGTTTGATTATGATGTTTCTAGATGTTGTTTTCTTCAAATTCAACCTAATCTATAAATTTATATTCTTCACCAAATTTGAGAAGTTACTTTCTCCAAATTATTTTTCTGCCTCAATCTCTTTTCCCTTTCCTTCTGAGACTCTAATATATATTATATAACTTTTGATAATGTTCTACATGTCTCTGATGATTTGTTAATTTATTTAAATATTTTTAAATGTTAAATATTTAAATATTTTTCTTTATGTTCTTCATGATAATTTCTATTGTTTTATGTACAAATTTACAGAAACTTTACTAGTCTTTTTGAGAGGGTATTTTTTATAATTTCTATATCTCTGCTGAGAATTTCTGTTTTCATTCATTTCACATGTTTTTAGCTTTACATCATAAAGCATCATTATAATAGTAGTAGCTTTAACGTTGTTGTCTGTAGTCAACATTAATTTTTATTTCCTTTGAAAATTAGTCACACTGCTTCCTGGTTCTAAATATGTAAAGTAATTTTGGATTATATCCCAGACATTGTCAAAAATTATGTACATACTGGATCTTGTTATAATCCTAGTAAAAATGTTTACTGTTGTTGTTTTATTAGGCAATCAACCTGATAGAGTTAGACCAAAAATTCTATCTCATCTTCTAACATCAATTATATTTTCGAACTTAATGACAGTAAAGTATGAGCATCTGCCCCTGATACATGCCATTAAGTGAGTAGCCTAAGATTTGCACTGTGGTCTCAAGATTATTAAAATATTTGCTATACTTATTTGGGTTTTTATCATGTTTGATCAGCTCAAGGCAATAAGCCTGAGATTTGTGCAGATTCATATACAGAATTTATATACTGAATAGTCCCCTTCTTATCTAGGTCTTTCTTCTATGGAATTCCCACCATGCCCCATAGTACACAACATACACACACACACACACATACACACACACATACATACACATGCTCATATATACACTCTGGCTGGATTTTATGTTTCTCTGATTCCTTTGGCCATAGAATTCTATATTGAATCCACACAAGGATTTTATTGGAGTTTAGATGCCAATGCCACTGTTTTCCCCCAGCTCTGTGACTGGGTCCCACCTATAAGATAAGCCATGAGAGGCATGGGAAAATAAAAAGTAATAAAACGTTTTGATCACCCTCTGAAATCTTCCTGTTTTTATTTACTGCCCAGAATTTTCAGAATAGCTGCTGTGTGTGTTTTGTCTAGAGTTTTTAGATGTAATTAGTGGAAGAGACAGGCTCTACCGAATTTACATCACCATAGTGGGACTGGAATTATGTATATTAAATATTTATATTAGTGAAGAAGAGGTATTTCAAAACAATTACCTAAGATTCAAACTTTAAATCTACAGAATAAAAGAGAAAATGAAATCCAAAGCTAGCAGAAAGAAGAAATAATAAAAACAATGCACAAATAAAAAATAAAACCCACAAACAGTAATGAAAATTGTTTAAAACAAAGTTATTTCAAAGGATTCATAGAATCAATTAACCATGAACCAGGCTACTCAGAAAAACATGAGGGAGGCCATAAACTATCAGTTTCAGGAATGAAGGAATGATCACTAGAGATCTCATAGACATTAAAAGAAAAAAATAAGGGGATATTTTTAAAAATTATGTAATAAATTGAACAGCCTAGGTAGGACAGAATAATACTTTGAGACACAGAAACATTTGCTCATAAAGGAGATAACCTGAATTACATGGTGTCCATTACAGAGTAGAATTTATAGTTAAAAACTTTCTGAAAAAGAAATCTTCAGACTGAGATGGCTTAATAGGCAAATTTTGCCAAATGTACAAGGAAGGAATAAAACCAATTAAACAGGGAAACTTCCTGAAAAGAGATGAGAAGAGAATATTTTCAACTCATTTTATTAGGCCTAAAATTATTCTGATACCTAACCAGATAAAGACATTACAAGGAAAGAAAACTACAGACAAATATTCCTCATGAGCAAAGATGTAAAAGTTCTTAATCAAATATTAGGAAATCATAGTCAGCAATATGTGAAAAGGATAATATATCATGACCAAGTGGGATTTTTTTTTT
>VBSM01000361.1:15082058-15155567 GCA_008086735.1 Cheirogaleus medius
CCTCCCAGAGTGCTAGGATTACAGGCGTGAGCCACCGCGCCCGGCCCCAAGTGGGATTTTTCAGAGGAATATAAAGCTTATACAATAACATTCACTTATGAATTTTACCATATCACAGACCAGAAAAGAAAAACAATTTGACCAGCATAATAGATGCAGAAAAATTTTTTTACAAATTTCAAGTTCCATTCATGATAAAAATGTTTATCAAGAAGATTAGAAGAAAACTTTATCAACCTGGTAAAGTAGTTTTTCAAAAAACCAGCAGCTAATATCATATGCAATGGTTTAAAACCAAATATCTTCAACTTGAAATTGGGGACAAACTAAGGATGTCAGCTACAAAGAGGTCTTAGCAGTTGTATAAGTAAGGAAAACACATAATTTAAAATATTAAACATAGAAGAGGATACAGAGTTTGAAAGAAAAAATAAACTATCTTTATTTGCAGGATGTACAAATATCTACATAGAAAATATCAAAGAATTTACAGAAATAATTCTAAAATTAATTAGTGAATTTAGCAAGATTGCAGAACATAACATCAAAACAGAAGTTTTATTTCTATATTCTAATAACAAATGATATTGATATTTTAAAAATAGTATTTACAACAACGATAATAATAACCATAAATAATAACAATTATGTGCAAGATTTCCATGATAATACTATAAAACAATTATTGAGAAGAATAGAAAACCTACATAAATGGAGAAATTTATAGTTTTCAACATTTAGAAGACAGGATATTGTTCAGATATCAAATCTTCCCACTTTGGTATAGATTAAATACAGCCCACTCACAATTCAAACATGGTATTTTTAGTATGAAGAAAAGGTGAATGACTTTTGTTAAAATTTCAAAAAAAGACCATTGTAACTGCACTCCAGGAAAATTTGTTGTTTATTTTATCCATGCACAATTAATCTTAAGTAGTTTTGTTCTATATCATTATATGTATATATATATATATCAAATCATTACATATACTTTTTTTATTCCTGTCTATGAATGTCTACTTATGCACTGGACAATATTTTTCTTGGTTATAGTGGTCCCACATATGGAAAGATGATTAACATTCTTTCCTTCATCAGCTAAACACAGCAGCATCCTACCCAAATATTTCATGAAAAAACAAAAAAGTCCAAATAAACCGAACCAAAACAGAATACCATTTAACTATTTTCCAAATTATCCCCCCAAGGGATGATACTGTCACAACCAAAAATCATTGAAGTTTGGGGCCTGTGAGTCTTGGTAATAAGTGGATTCTGTAGTCCTCAATGTAATATTTGCTATTTGTATAAACCAGTTCCCTCATCTGTAAAATGAGGATAATGACAGTACTCACTTTATAGTGACTTTGTAGTATGGTTATTAATTTAAACAAAATAATGCTTCACACAATGAGTGATACATTATAAACATTCAATAAATGCTGGTTATAGTTTTTACAGATGGTAGGATTTTTGTCTATTCGCTTGTTTGTTGTAGTAAGTAATAGATTGAACTATTAGAAGCCTTCAGGAGATTTTCCATTATTATCATTTTTTATTGTCATGTGAGTAATATAGTCCTCATCATGCTCTCTGGTTCCTTCTGAACAATAGAGGAAGGAGAAATGATTCATCACTGTGCTTCCATTAAGAGTGTGTTTCGGATCAGCAGCGGTATTTGCTCTGGTATGAAAGGTGGTGTAAAGGATTGATACTTGGTTTAGCAAAGAGTTCCTAAAACAGAACTCCTGTTGCCTCCTTTCCTAAGCAGCATGGAGCTATCAGGATAGATGACTAAACAAATAAAGAATATGGAAGCATGAGAATGTTAGACTATTATCTGAAGAACTTATGACCTAAATTCTGAAGTGTCACTTCTCATTTTCATAAAACCTTTTGTGAAAATCACCTGGAAATTATAGTGATTTTATTTAGAAGCTGTTCAGAAGCATGGTAAGAATGATTTATAACTGGCTTCATTTTCAAATTGCACCTGGATAGAGTATTTCATCACAGCTCTTAAGTGCTTGATGATCCTTATTATTTTATTTCATTTTATCCTGGATGGCTAGGGTGAAGTTGCCTCTAGTTTGTCTGCCTTGTCAAATGTTTTAGGCACATTCATGCAAGCTGTTGATCTTTGTCTTCTCATTCCTGCATGTTTAGGCGATTTACCAAATCTGTATGCAAGCCAAGCCCCATCAGCTCTGTGAAAACCTCCATCCAATGGGCACTTCTGTGAAACTGGGACATCAACATTTTCAGCTTCTTTTTGTGTGTGAGCTGGAAGAAACTGAATTCCTTCTATCCTTACAAAAACGAATGGTGAAAATCTAAATAAGAATAAATAAATAAGTAGATGTCACAAAGGACTTGCTACCTGCAAGAAGAAAAAAATTTCTAATTTCCTATTTTTTCCCTTTTGTAGCCTGCATGTAGTTTATTTACACCGCTTGCATTTGGAGGAACATGGAAGGGAATTATGCCATATTGCATGACAACATAAAGATAAAAATGCCCAAGACATACAAACACCCCACCCTTTGTGTCCCACAGACAAAAGCCTTGCACACTCTCTCATATACTGTGAACTTGAAAAATAGGCAAATTTAAATCTTAACCCCTTATAGCTAGAGGAAGGGAAGGAGAAAGGAACACCTCATGGATCCTCCATGCATGACAGACCATATCTTTTCTAATATGGAAAATTACAAAGACAAATGTATAATGAACATTTATTGAGTGCTCAGTACTATTCCAGGTGATTTATATATGTCAATTCATTGATGCCACATGGAATTCTTATGTTTTCTCCCCTAGTTTAAACAGAATATAGCTAGATTTTACATGCCTGTTAAATAACATAATTGGTCTAAAGAACATAAAACTGATGTGCATGAAGAAAAAGATAAGGGAGCTCACAATTATTTAGGGGCCTAGGCATTGCCAAGCAGTTTTCCCATAGAACCCTGAGGACAGCATCATCACACTAATGTGGTAGATTACAAAACCGGGACTTCAAGAGGTTACTGATGTTGCCCAACAAGACCTAGAGTGAGTATCTGTGGGGCCCATGGTGTGGGAAGAGGTAGTGTGCTACAGTATTGCTTCCTGGAAAGCTTATTTTCTCATCAGTGTCATCTGAATTTGATATGTTGGTGAGGAAGGAAATATTTAATCATTTTTGGAATTTAGGTAAATCCTGTGCCATTCACTTATAATTGAGTAAGATGAATTTAGAAAGCACATGTTTTGTTTTGCTTTGGTTTGGGTTTTGTCAGTTTGGAGTTCTTTTCTTTTTCTTCTTTTAAGCAGTTTTTTAAATTAATTGTGTTATACACAGGAAGGTTTCTCAAATTTATTTGATTGAGTGACTCTAGTTTCACTGATTATAATAGATATGGTTAAGAAGTGAAGAAGTAAGAGATGGAAAAGATTTTAAATACCCTGACATATTTACTCAGATGAAACTTCAATGTGTGTATCCCTGTTCCTCAAAATATTATCACGGAGAAAGAAAACAGGCAACACTTTCACTGTTTGACTGCTTCAGAAATCAGAATGAGCAAAACAACGCTTGTTTCTGTCTTTAAAAAATATTTTATTGTGGTAAGAACATCTAACATGAGATCTACCTTCTTAACAAATTTCTAAGTAATTTCTAAGTTATACACTGTTGCTAACTATAGACACCATGTTGTACAACGGATCTCTAGAACTTATTAATCTTGTATAACTGAAACTTTATGCCTGTTTCTTACAGCTACCCACTTCCTCCTTCCCCAGCCACTGGCAACCAATGTGTACTTTCTGTCTTTATAAACTTGACTATTCTAGGTACCTCATGTAAGTAGAATCATGCAATATTTTTCTTTTTGTGACTGGCTTGTATCACTTAGCTTATGTCCTCAAGGCTCATCTATGTTGTCCCATATTACAAGATTCCCTTCTTTTATTAAAGCTAAATAGCATTCCATTACATGTATGTACCACATTTTTTCTCCACCCATTTATCCTTTGATGGACATATAGGTTGTTTCTACATCTTGGCCATTGTGGATAGCACTGCAACGAACATAGGAGTGCTGCTATCTTTTCATGATTCTGGTCTTCTTTTGGATAAATACCCAGAGGAAGGATTGCTAGCATATTTTTTTTCTTTAGTTAGCCCTAAACTGTTAAATCATTTGTGTTACAAATATAATGTATAATTTAATGTATGAATACATATGCACACAAGTTTTTACTTCCAGAATACATTAGTTTTGTATGTACTTGAATAAAACACCTTACTACAACATCTTTATGCTTTAAGTAAAGCTCTCTCCAAAATAGACTTTTCATTTTTTGCGTATATGCAATCTGTGAAACTTGCAGTATTATCTGGGAGAGAGATGCAGACAGGTTCTTTCATTCCATTGAGATTTATGATGTTTAAACATATTCCCCAATTAAAATATTGTGAGTTAAAAGGACATAAGTTAATTTTATTATTTCACAAAATAAAGCAGACAAGCAATCTTTCACAAGCTGTTAGTGGATCTTCATACATTTTTACCTACCCCATTTAGGGAAAGTGAACTAAACATTCTAGGCTGGTATATCTCAAATTTTAATGTGTACAAGAGTCACCTGGAAATTTTAGTAAAAAGTAGATATTCACTGACTGTAGAAGACCTGCTTAAGAAGTAAGTGAAGAAGGATAGGAGATGGAAAAATGTTCGTCCATTTAAATTGTTTCACAAGTTCTCATTTTGATAGGTTCTATTTGCTTTGTATAGGCAATACCTTAAAAGTAGAACCTGATTATTTACTTTAATAACACTGTTTTCCCTCTAGCCATCTGGTTCTGTTCTATCATCTTTATATATAAACAATTCCCTGAGGATTTTAAGAGAAACAATTTATCATATTTTGTATTCTCTTGTTTGAACATCTTTGAAATCATGCTGTCTTAAAAGCGATGGCATTCTGTAATTAGATTTGTAGCATATTTTTCTTTTCTTTTTTCTTTTATATTTTCTCTTATTTATTTTCATGACTCAGGAGTCATGTTTCTTACAGTCCATGGGATCCTAGATTCCAACAAGTATGGTTGCTGATGAGGGCGTCCCACATGTCGTTGATCATCTACTCTGCAGAGCAGCAGCTGGAGCTTGGATAGTTTGCAGTAGCAGGTGATATGCATTCTGCTCCTAGCTCATCAGTAGTAAAACCATGTTGGGTATGAAAGAGTGAAAGGTTGGAGACGTCATTCAGCATTCTTCATAGACTCCCCTTCTGGGACCATGGGGAGTGATCACGGACCTGCAAAATCAAAAAGGGTTTTTCTCTTGTCGTTCCTACCTGAGACTCTGCTTCAAATGCAACTTATGCTAAAAATAGAATTGCTGTAGGATCCAGCAATCCCACTGCTGGGTATATATCCAAAAAAACCCCAAAAATCAGTATTTCAGAGAGATCTCTGTACACCCATGTTTATTGCAACATTATTCACAATAAGCAAGATAGGGAACCAACCTAAATGTCTACCAATGGGTAATAGATAAAGAAAAGGTAATACACATACACAATAGAATGTTATTCAGCCACAAAAAAGAATGAAATCCTGTCAGTTGCAACAACATAAATGGAACTGGAAGACATTATGTTAAGTAAAATAAGCCAGGCCCAGAAAGGAAAATATTACATGTTCTTACAAATATGTAGGAACTAAAAATTTTTTAAAAATTGAACTCATGGAGGTAGAGAGTAGATGATGGTTTTCAGAGGCTGGGAAAGGTATTGAGGGAGTGGGGAGAAGAGGGGATGGTTAACGGGTACAAAAATGCAGTTAGATAGAAGGAGTAAGATCTAGTGTTTGGTAGCACAATACTATGACTATAGTTAAAAATAATTTATTGTATATTTCAAAATAACTAAAAGAGTAGAATTGGAGTATTTACAACAGAAAGAAATGAAAAATGCCTTCAATGATGGATATCCCAATTACCATGATTTGTTGATTACAACTACACATTTCTATGAACATATTACATGTATTCCATAAATATTTACAATTATGCATTCATAATAATTAAAAATAAAAAAATTAAATACATTTAAAAAAAACCTAATGTAACTTACACCCTGTGAAGAAGGGGATAAATGGCCAATATTTCTCTCTTTAGGAATGGCTAGTGGTTATTCTTCTTCTGAACATATATTTGAAGAACATTTAAAGACATTGTTGAACTTAAATAACAAAGGCCTCTCTGTTAAGCTGAGGGTGGGGGACTGGAGCTAAATGACAATGAAGAGTTTCTTTCCCTTCATCAACTAGTGTAGTTGAGAAGAAAAAATTTTGCAGGTCTTCCTTTTTTTTTAGTCAAAAATAAATAAAACAAAACATGAGTTTCAAAATTTTAAAAAATGAGTAATTTATTAATTCTGTGGGTAATTTGAGGCAAGTTTTTAAACTTAAGGCTGGTAATTTTAGGAAATTACTCTAAACTCATTATTTATTATTTTAAAATCACATTTGTCAATTTTAATCTGTGTTTGTTAAGCATGTCTACACACTATGAGTAATTAACACAATCTTAACAATCATCCTTATGATCTTTGGTGAAATTTTAGACTTTTTATGAATATGAATGATATAAACCTTGAAGGACAAATTACACGTTCTTTTACTCCAAAGAGCACATAGAAATAGATATTCTGAATGCTCTGAATTGGCTTTATTTCCTGAGAAGGACAAACTAGGCCCTTATTAATCTGCTGTTTTTAGGATCGTCTGTCATTTTTGGTCATAACAATATTTCAGCTAACTCTAATTAAAAGAAACCAATAGCAACAAAAGTCACATTGTAGTTTAGGAAGATAAAACAAAAATGTTAAAATGATAAGCTGGAATTCTACATTCACATATATGGGAGAACTATGACTCATATTTTAAAATGACAACCCAATAATAGGGGAAAATAATCGACAATCCACAGTTAAATATAAGTGAACCTCAGAAGCTACTTAGAGTTGACAAAATAATCCGAACTGACAATTAAAATTAAGAGACATTCATTTTCCAGATTTGTTTTTTTTTACTATTAGTATTTCATGCAACATATTGCATAACTTATTGTATTAATGCTCTCTCTTTTCTTATAATTTAAATCACAGTCTCTTAAATTTACATGGCAGAACTTTTATTCCTGTAGGCAATCCACTGTTTATTCTCCCCTAGATACGAAATGATTGCCCATAAATACTAGTCACTAAAACATTAGGAAATCTAGACAGAATTCCAAAAGTCTATTTCCAGTTTTGTACAACTATGGAGTAATACACATTATTAATGATTTTGTGTTTTTCCTTACCTGACCCTATAGTCAGCTTAATTAAGACCCTACTAATGCTAATTGAGAAACTCTTACTCGTTTCTTCCAACTTCCCTAACTTAGGTCTATTAATTTATTAGTAACAACACTAGCATTTGGAGTAGTATCTCATACTAGCAGTTGCATTTAGAGAAGAATCTTTAAAATTAAAAAAAAGTGTCATCAAGATTTAAAATTTTGCTATATCTTAAGATTAGGACATTTAAGTACTTTGAATATGTGTGAGGAAGCATGTGGACACGCGTGTGTGTGTGTGTGTGTGGTGTATGCGGGCACACGTGCGCGCGTGTGTGTGTGTGTGGCGCTCCCCATGTTTATAACAGGAGCCTAATTGTGACAGGAGACTAATAAGTAAGAAGAGCCCCAGTGTAACATATTTTTTTTAAAAATTCATATCTTGCTTTCGAAGTCACAGCAGGAGAGTTTTCAGATTCATGAGGACCTCTGGTTTATAAAGAGTAGATAATAATAGAAACTCTTTTCTCCTCACACCTCGAAGACTTTCTAGAGTGCTATATGAGCTAAAGTTACAGAATTGTCTGCTAAACGCTGACAGAAAGAGCCTGCTTGGTATTGCTTCCTGTTGTCCATCTATCCTACTAACAGGGAAATGACAGCTAATAGAGTCATGATACACATCTATTTGTGTCTTACCCATATAGGTGCATAGGAGCATGTCACAAAAAATTTTATTTGTAAGTTTATTTGCTTAACAAAGTAAACATTTGGACCAACTCTGATTGGTTAGAAAGCCTGATCTTCATTGGGCTAATTACTTCTAATATATATTTATGGCTTTGTTTTCCCTACATTTTGTCAGTTTGTGTTTATTTATTTTTTCCTAAATGAATCTTATCTTCTTGTCCAGTAGACAGGAAATAAGAATTAGGAAGCTGATCTAGTATGTCCTGAAATTATCTGTTCCTCAATGCTTCTGAATGTCTTGAGGTTTATGTTCTAATATGTTAGGGTGTCTATCTCCTAGTCCTTCATGAATATGTTCAGGTTTTGCAAAATATGAAAAACAGCAGATTGTTTATTGAGCCATTTATACATTGAATGCATGGATTTCTTTTAAATGTTGAAATATTACCCCAGGCATTGCAAAAGTTCATAAACTCACAACTAAGTGAATGAAAATAGCTGTAAGCTCTATCTGGAAAGTATTTCTTTAATACAAGGCAAACACACACACACACACACATACAGAATTATCATGTGACAAACAGGACAATCTCAGGGAAGCTCAGAAAAAGAAAAGACTTCTCCTTGAGGTTTCCATCTGAACTGACTTAAGTACATTTTTGCTGTCTCTCTTTCAAACATATAAAGTAAGGAGGAGAATCAATGATTCCTTACCCTTCGTATTCAATTCCCAGCGCTGTGCCTCATGTGGAGTAAGTCTTTAATTTCGGTTGAATATTTCCATGCACTGGTTATAATATGCTCAGCTTTCCCTTCTTCCACATCACTCCTTTCCTGAGGCAGTATATCTCCCTGCAGCATAGCACACTGGGGTCTTTCTCAGTTCACATATATTTTAGTCCTATGTAAAGAACTCATTCAAAATTATTCAATAATGAAGTAAGCTAAAAACATACAGGTATATATTCTCAAATTGCCTCCTTAAAATTTCAAATTTAAATACATTTTTCACATAATCTTTTGATTAAATGGTCTTTTTTCCTGGATCATTTTATTTCTACCCACTCCCAACTGCACCCCTAATTCCTTTGTTCTCTCTATTAATCCCTTTCTCTACCACTCTCACTCTCTTATACACACACAATCTCCTTATTTCATGGGAAAAATAGGTGTTTCTTAATGCATGTCTAGACTTGCTTACCACTGACTACTTTTATAAAACAATTAACATTTTACCTCAGGGAATTAGAAAACTTTAAGATCAAATGTCTAAGATTATGCAAAAGGACAAGTGTTCGTGGGGTTTTTCTTGGTGATTTTTTTTTATCTTAAAGATTATATTGGGAAGTTTAAAGGCTCTGTTATAGATAAAATAAAATAAAATGGCTCACAAATTTAAAAATCACACAAGCTACTAAAAGCATAATGAATGTGAAGGTTTTTTTTTTTTTGAGACACAGTCTCACTCTGTTGCCCAGGCTAGAGTGCCGTGGCATCAGCCTAGCTCACAGCAGCCTCAAAGTCCTGTGCTCAAGCAATCCTCCTGCCTCAGCCTCCCAAGTAGCTGGGACTACAGGCATGTGCCACCATGCCCGGCTAATTTTTTCCATATGTTTTTAGTTGGCCAATTAATTTCTTTCTATTTTTAGAAGAGACGGGGTCTCGCTCTTGCTCAGGCTGGTTTTGAACTCCAGACCTTGAGCTATCCGCCTGCCTCGGCCTCCCAGAGTGTTAGGATTACAGGCGTGAGCCACCGTGCCCTGCCAAATATGAAGTATTTTATAAAAAGCTTGGCTGGTGCTGGGTGGGCGAGGGGGTGAGGAATTTAAAAAAATGAACAAGCCAAAAGAATTGTTTTTAACACTAAGCAACATTATTCTTTGCAATATATTCCCATATTCAGAAGAAGCAGTCCTCTTCTTCCTGGCAAGTTGTCACAAATCAGGCTGTTGAGACCTTATCAGCCACTTCTTACCCAAACTCTCCCATGGCCAAGTGATTTCCAATAGAGCAAAAGTCTAATGGGAATTCTAATTCCTTATATTCAGACCCTAAGAGATTCTTTTATGAAGAACTCCCATCTGTAAAATCAATGGAAAACATGATCTAACAGGTTTGGGGCAGAACTACACTTGATATTGTAAGGGAGAATCACAAAGAGATACAAAAATGCAATCGAATTAAGACAATAAGATTAACTTAAATAGATAAGACATTACAATAAGCAAATCTTATTAACTTCAAGATGGTGACCTATTGCAACTTTGCACATACTGTTTTGCCCCTAGAGTCATATAGAAGCTTTTTTAAAAATCATAATGTTAAAATAGTCTGCAGTTTCATTATAATTTAAGGCCAAAGGGTTCAATATGATTCACGAATTAATTAAATAAACCCTAGCAGCACTAACAAAATATAAGAGAAATCTTAAAAATCTATTTTACACAAGCCAATTTATTCCCTCTCACAGAAATATCTTTGGGAAATAAATCTAGGTCAGTTCGCAACCTACCACTCACCACTTCTGCTATACAGATTTTATGCTATAACATTCTGGCTAAAAGGGATTTTTAAACAACCAAGCTTTTCAAAACGAATTCATTTCTGTATGTTTTATTTTAAAAGTTGATATTGTTACAGAATATTGTAAATGCACACTGAGTAACTCTAATGTGCAAATAATGTAAGTTGATTTTCAACCACTGGATCATATTTAAGCAATTGCTTTTAACATAAAATTCCCATTGGAAAACTGTTTTTCCTAAATTTTTAGAAGGAGAATTATTTTTCTCCCTAAATATAATGTAATATGGATTTACTTTTGGTGAAGGTAAAAATTTCAGTTGGATCTATAGCAAAATTGATTTTTAGAATATTTGTCTCTCTTTTTTCTTCTCCTATTGTGTGGCCTACACTTGCCCTGGCTCCCAAGAGCCCAATATTTCTTCATTTCCTCCTAGCTGAACAGTCTAGAACTCTCTGTCATGCTTCAGCATCTTGTTTCACACCTCCCCTAAAAAACTGCTCTTTCAACTTATCCCTGTGTGGGCTTATTCTGACTAGATATTTAAAATGAATCTCCAGCTGTTTGGGAAGCTGAGGTGGAAGGATTGCTTGAGCCCAAGAGTTTTAGGCAAGCCTAGACAACATAGCAAGACCCTGTCTCTTGAAAGAAAGAAAGAGAAAGAAAGAAAGAAAGAAAGAAAGAAAGAAAGAAAGAAAGAAAGAAAGAAAGATTAACCATTATCTCTTCATGCTCATATGAATATGGCATTTTATGGTTTTGAAATCCATTGTTCCATTTTATCTTCATGAGAGTTCTATGAGTTAAGAACACAGTGGGTA
Organism: Cheirogaleus medius; assembly: GCA_008086735.1. Lineage (NCBI taxonomy): Eukaryota > Metazoa > Chordata > Mammalia > Primates > Cheirogaleidae > Cheirogaleus > Cheirogaleus medius. The sequence goes on from VBSM01000361.1 coordinate 15,093,431, forward strand.
TAATCTGTATTTCACAGATTAGGAAACCGAGTCTTTAAAAATTAAATGAATTTTCAAGGCCATTTGGGTAGGTTAACAAAGATCATGGAGCTAGAATTAAAATTCAGTTATTTCTCTCTCCTAATTGAGAGCTTTTCACATGATATATATTTACGCATGTTTAATAGGCTTAACCACACAAGTGGATTAAAAATAACTTTCAAAAAAAATCTCTTTTTTTCTGTGAAAGCTTATTAATTTTGCCATTAATTCAAATACACATTCATTCACTGAAAATCTACTTTGTTCTAAACAAAGTAGGCACTCTGCTTATTTGCTAAGAACCCAAGGAAGCATTAAACCAAAAAGCTTCCTCTTTCCAGGAACTCACAAACTGGTGGAAGATTAACATGTATAATATAGTGGGAGGGGTTTTATTTTGAAAATATGTACACAGTGCTTTAACATCATGAGAAATGAGACACTAAATAGAAAAGGGAGAAAATGCTAGATGAAGCTTTGCAATCAATTTGTATTATGTTCTCTCAAATAAATATTTGTTTGAGAAGCAGAGAATAATAAAGATATTTCAGATATAGAAATAAAAGTTTAAAGCTTTGGAGAGTTGAAAATGTTTGCTGTGTCCAGGTAACAGCAAGTTAGGAATACTATCCATGTAGGTGAAAAATAAAAAGGAAGAGGAAAGGAGGACACGAGGACAGTGTTAGGAGCTATATTTGTCAAGTTAAAGGAATTATAAAACATCAATTAGGGGACATTTCTAAAGAAAAGAAGACATGTGATTCAATATGTGTTAGGAAGGTCACCTTTGGAGCAGAGTGAATGAATGGCTGTAGTATGCAGAAAAAGGAAGGCAGGAGATACGTGATAGGAAATGTAAGGCAGAAAATACTTTCTATAGGAGCCTATTCTGGGTTGTTAATAATGGGTCTCTATTCTGTGTTCCTCTTTTTAACTTGTGGCTTTCACTTCTGAAAGGTTTAAATATGTATGATTTCTTTATGGTTATTAGCTTTCTATACGATATTTTCTAAGGTTTTTCTATTTAGGGCATGTTTTTTCTTCACCTACTTATCTCAGTCTTTTAGAATTAGTGTTTTAACACTATTTTTACCAGTTTTATGTATGGTTTCAAGCAAATAAATGCTGTGACTGCAGTGAAGTTTAGAACTTACTGTGGAAACTTTCTGTCCACTGTAGAGACAATTTTCTTGATTTAACAAGAGAGTCCAGAGATGATGTCAGCAAGCTGGCATAATAGAATATCCCCTGGCATCACTCCTCTTCTAAAAGCATAACTCAAAACTATTCAAAGACAAAACTACCACCTTGAATTTACCAGGATTTGGGAGAAAAACAGAGAAAACCCCTGGGCCCAAAGAATTGAGAAAAACTATGACTAATAGAGGAATGTTCATTTTAGACTGTACCACTCTTTCCCCAAATCTATCATAATGCCACTCACATAGAAGTTCTCTAGACCTACAGTTTCCAAGGTGGGAAGAGAGAACAGGAGATGGACATTTATTCTCCTGACTGGCCTGGGAATCTTTGTAGGAAGCACTTTCTGGTCCCATCCCACAGGTGAATTGAGAACAAAGAGTTAGAGTACTAGTTTCAGTGACTAATGTGTGGATCTCAGTGGCTACTCAGCACTCTGAACAGCAGAACGCCATGCTGAGGAGACTGGCTGTTACCATAGTACTGCAAGGGGTATGATTCATGGGAACGCCCAAATCCTTGGCCAGATTTTCTAAAAAGCCCAGGAACTCATGTGGAGCCTTCCCCTGATCTGAAAATAAAATAAGGTTGCTGATTAAGTTCCATTGTTCACTTAAGTTTTTCCCACACTGGGAAACAACAGTAAGGCAACAATTTAGTTCCAGTGTAGCATTTAAGTTGCAATTCTTCATATAAGTCCTTCACAGAATAGGAAGCAATAATAGTTCAGTGATGAAATTCCTATTCTATGTGGTAATGGTCTAACACCACAAAAGAACACCTGCAAAAGCTGGAAGAGGTGATCATCTTATCAAATGTACAGATGTCAATGTAAAGATACAAGGATTGTGAAAACTCAGGGAAATATGACACCAATCAAAAGAAACCAACAAAGCTCCAGTAAAGGACCTAGCAGAACTGAAGATCTATGAAATGCCTGACAAGGAATTTAGAATAATCTTCTTAAAGATGCTCAAGGAATCGTAATAAAATACAAATAGAAAACTAAATGAAATTTAAAACACTATCCAAAAACAAAATGAGAAATTTGATAAAATATAGAAATAATTTTTAAAACTCAAATAGAAATCCTAGAAATAAAGAATAATAACTGAAACAAAAAGCTCATTAGAAAGCTTCCACAGCAGACTTGATCAAACAGAGGAAAGAATCACCAAGGTTGAAGATGGAACATATGAAATTGCCCAATGAGAGAAAAAAAAGAAATAAGGAATAAAAAGAGTGAAAAAACCCTACAAAAATGATGGAATATGATCAAGCAAACCAAACTCTACATAATAGGAGTTACCAAAAGAGACAAGAGAAAAGGATCTAGAATGCATATTTAAGAAAATAATGAATTAAAATTTCCCAAATCAAAAGAAAAACAATAACCATACAGATACAGGAGGCTTAGAGGCCACCACTCAAATTCAATGTAAAAAGGAATTTCCCAAGACACACCAGAATCAAATTATTAAAAATCAAAGACAAAGAAAGAATACTCAAAGCAGCAATAAAAAAGGAGAACCACATTCAACAGAGCCCCAATACAACTTTTAGATGATTTCTGAAAAGACAGTGGGATGATGTATTTAAAGTGCTGAAGGAAAAAAAAAATTCTGCCATGCAAAAATACTGTACCTGGCAAGGTTATTCTTCAAACACAAAGGAGAGATAAAGACTTTCCCAAACAAACAAAATGTATGGGAATTCATCAACACCAGACTCTCTTATAAGAAATGCTAAAGGGTGTTTTTCAATATAAAAGAAGAGGATGTTAACGTGTAACAAGAAAAATTCTGAAGGTATAAAAATCCAAGAGTAAAATTAAGAATACAGACAAATTCAGACTATTATAATATTGTAATTTTGGTATGTAATCAATCCTCTTATATCTTAAGTATAAAGACTAGATGCAAATCTATTAAAGACAATAACTACAACAATTAGTTCAGATATAGGCAACATAAAAAGATGCAAATTGAAATATCAAAAAGTCAAAATAGGGGAGATGGTGGTAAAGTGTAGAGTTTGTTTTTTTGTTACTTTTATTTTTCTTTCCAATCAAAGTTAAGTTGTTATGAGTTCATAATAACCTATTATTACTTATAACTATAAGATTTTTTTGGTAAGCCCCATGGTAACCACAAAGCAAAAACTTATAATAGATACACTAAAAATAAATAGCACAAAACCAAAACATACTATAAGAGAAAATCATTAACCACAAAATAAGATAATAAAAGGAACTAAAAAGGATCTAAAATGAAAACAAAAAAGAAGTAACAAAATGGCAGTAGTAAAACTTTACCTTTCAATGATAACCTTGAATGTAAATGGTTTAAATGCTCTAATTAAAAGACAGAGTGGCTGAGTAGATAAAAATACAAGAGCAGACTATGAAAACATATGCTGTCTATGAGAAACATGAGCTATAAAGATACACACAGACAAATAAAGAAATTAAAGAGGAAATTTAAAAACAAATCCTTGAGACAAATGAGAATGGAAACACAAAATACCCAAACCTATGGAAAACAACAAAAGCAGTTCTAAAGAGGGAAATTTATAGCAATAATTGCCTATATCAAAAAAGTAGAATGATATCAACAACTTGATGTTACATATCAAAGAAGTAAGAAAACAAGAACAAACTAAACCCAAAATTATTAGAAAGAGAAATCACAAAGATCAGAGTAAAACTAAAGAAAATAGAGATTAAAATATACAAAAGATCAAGACAAACAAAATCAACTAACATTTAGCTAGACTAAGAACATAAAAGAGAAGAGCCAAATAATAAAATGAGAGATGATGAAGAAAACATTACAACCAGTATTACAGAAATACAAAAGATCATAAGAGACTGTTATGAAAATCTATACAACAACAAAATGGAAAATCTAGAAAAAATGAACAAATTTGTGGACAGATACAACCTACCAAGAGTGAATCACAGAAAAATAGAAAACCTAGACAGACTAATAACAAGTGACAAGATGGAAGCAGCAATAACAACTCTCCAATCAAAGAAAATCCCGGGACCTGATGGCTTCCTTACTAGTTCTACCAAACATTTGAAGAAGAATTGATACCAATTCTTATCAAACTCTTCCAAAGAATTGAAGAGGAGAAAATACTCATTTTACCAGGCCAGGATTACCTGATACCAAAACCAGACAAGGACACAACATAAAAAGAAAAGTACAGGCCATTATTTCTGATGAACATAGATGCTATAGATATAGATAAGGACATGGATATAGATATAGATGGATAGATAGGTCATATAACATCTATATAATGTAATACTATTCCCCTATAAAAAAGAATAAAATGCTTTATTTATAGCAATATGGATGAACCTGGATGACATATGTTAAGTGAAATAACCCAGGCATAGAAAGACAAACACCTTATAACCTCACTCATATGTGAAGCCTAAAAAAGTTATTGTTATAGAAGCAGAGAATAGACTAGTAGTTGCAGAGGCTGGGGGGATAAAGGAAGAGGGGAAGATGGGTAGAGGTTGGCCAACAGGTACAAAGTTATAGTTTGACAGAAAGAATAAATTCTGGTGTTCTATCACGTCTAATAGTAGAGTGACTATAGCTAACAATAATATATTGTATATTTCAAGATAACTAGAAAAGAGGTTCTTTAAAGTTGTCATCACAAAAAAATGATAAAGGTTTTGAGTGGTGGACATGCTAACTATGCTGCTTTGATCATTATACAATGTATATATGTATTGAAACTCACACTGTACTCCATAAAAATGTGTAATTACTATGTGCTGATTATAAACAAAATTAAGAATCAAACAAATAAACAAACAAAAATATAGTCTGTATGAAAGACTGTTGCTGAATCAGACTTCCTGATGTGGAACCCTCCGGCTAGCTGCACACCTAGGGAAAGTTACTTAACCCCTTGATGGCTTCCTTTCCTCATCTTAAAATTGAGGTTAACAGTTTCTCTCTTAATGATTTTTGTAATGATTAAATTAGCATTATCTAAAAATGATTAGACCTTTGGAAGATGGAATATGGTAAATGTATGTTAGCTGCCACCACCACGACCACCACCACCATCATCATCATCATATTGTGGGGGAAAAAAGGCTTGCTTCTAAACGTGTTCTATCAAACTTCTTATTCATTCTGCAAGACAACTTCCAAATCACAGAAGGCTGCCCCCAATGTAATAATCATTCCATGTGTTATATAGTACTTTGGCTAAGTATATTACAAAGTGTTTTAAAATGCATATTTTTAGCTTAGCCTGTCACTACCCAAAGCACTCTACATACTTCCAACTACTCATCACACAAATGTCTGTTATATATTTTTTCTCACAGAAAATTTTGTTTAAAGATAACATTTGATTTTTTTACTTCTAAATTTGTCTTGTACATATTTACATATCAATAGAGCCAGTGTTCTCTTTTTTTATATTGGTGGAAGCAGTTAATTAATAGAATAAGTGTACTTTAGGCAGGTGTCATTTTCCTTGACTTTTCAATGATAGATCTCCCACATCTTTGTCAATCTTTTGCTTTCTTTTTGATTCCTTATGTTGTCTTAGTGCCCACTTCATTTATTGACTCTCTGCCCTTTCTCTGGATGTTCTCTCATTGGAGATTTCAATCACTGTTATGGCTTCAGTTAAAATCTTTATTTATACGATTTCTAGAACCCCATCTACAGCCATGAACTCTGTCTCCACCAAACTCTAATTTTATCACTAATTGTCTACTTGAATGAATTAGAGTCACCTCAGTGTCAGCATATCTAAACAGAAACTCGTCAAGTTTTTCCACATTCTCCCCAATTATTTTATTGTTATCTTAATACTCCGTGGTAGGCAATGCGATGCCCCTTAGGAAAAGGGTTTTGGGAACAGACACAGCATGGCTTACTTTGGCTCCATCATTGGTAGCTTTATGACCTTTGGTGTCCTTACTTTCTAAGCCTTAGTGACCTCACTGGTAAAAGGAATTTTCTAGAAGAATTAAGTCAGGATGCTTGGCTCACTGCCTGGAAAAAGCAAGATCTCAATGAATTTTAGCTGCCACTATTAATGATAGCCACACAGAGAACCTCTGAATTATAGGTACACACAATTATCTCTGTGTCTTTAATGAACCTTCCTAGGTTCTTCCATCTCCTAAGAAGAAACCCTATTTGTAGCCATGAACTCCCTCTCTACTAATCTCTAATTTTATCACTAATCAGTTACTGGACACTGGACACGTCAATGCATCACAATGCATATATGTCAACCATGACCTCTTTAGCCTGCCCTGGTTACCTTTGGCCTCCTGCAGCTCCATCTTTAAGAGGCCACACATGTAGAGAATGCAGAATCAGGTCCACTGTTACTGTGATGAAGATAATGGACCAGCAATTTCATTTGCAATCTCACCATATCCTGAGATGCCATCTATTACAGTCTCTGACTGCCTTTGCCAAGGCCATCCTCTGAGCATGAATCTCAGTCTTCCCACTGTCCTGTATCCAGTCTGCTCCTCCTTCCTGCCACTCCTACTGGCTGCCAAGTTCCAGAACTCCTTGTGCCTAGGCAATTAGCAAATACAACAATATTGATAATTATAAATCCCTTTACAGTCCACGCCTACATCATACAGAATTTAGTGTCGCCTCTCAATGAATAAAATCTTCATTCACCTTTCAAAAACTTTGAATCCCTCAATATTTCCTTCACCCTTAAATTCAGTACTGCTACATCTGCCATGTTCTCCATTTTCCAATGTTCTGTTTTCCAGTGCTCTGGTTTGGCTGGATTGATGTTTGCTCATTTTTCTCTGTCTTGTTTGTTACTTTCTTTTACCCTTGATCAAACTGCTACCATGGCTTGGAACATTCACCACCTTCTCTTTACATATTTATGTACCTTCCCATCTAATATCTAGCTTCAGTCCCCAGTGAAACCTTCACTAATAATTATAGGTTATGGGACTGTTTCCTGTCTCTGAATTTATTTACTAGTCTTCTACTTATTTCTTTGTGTTTTCGGATAAAGTATTTCCCTTAAGAACAGGGATTATGTATTATGACTGACTCAACACTGGCTATATTTGTAAATTCATACAAATTTGATTGAGCACAAAGCTATCGTATTAAAATCAGAACAATCAATTAGAAAAATGGGTTAAAAAGTATATACATAAAAATTGACACTGACTCAGATGTGTATTTTTATTTCAAAGATTTTCAGTATGAAATCAATATTGTAATATAAATATATTTCAAAAATATGTATATACTTATGTTGCAAAAATCTATGGTACATTATATTACATACATATGATAGTATTGCATAGATTTTTACAACATAGTTGGCACTCAATAACTGGTTGTCATAGTGATAAAAATAAAGATGATAATGATAATTTTGATGATGATAATGGGACTGAAAAGAACTAGCTGTGGGGAAATGTGTCTCTTAATATTTTTAGCATACCTATACTGTTGAAGCAGATATATCATTCATGCTCTATATTGAATACTATGTGATTTAAAATATTTGCTATGCAAGTTATTAAGCTTCACATAGCCTCCCTGATATAACTAACTTCACATAATCTTCACATAACCATGTAGGAATTTGCCCTCATCCAGAATTTACTTTGATGTTATTATTAATATTTACAAAGTGTTAAAATCAACATATTCTTTATTTTTTGAAAAGTGGTATTGTTTGAAGACAGTCTCCTCTAGCTAATTTTACTCAAATGCAGTATGTACAGCAAGAAACATCCCTGCATTTCCCTGTGTTAGAAAAGGTTAAGTTTTCAGTGAGTCTGTCAGGATCATACACTGTGATTTCAGTGCTATGTTCCTTCCTTGAGACCAAGGGTATCCTTTCTATGTGCTGACAGAGCAGAATAATGAGAAACTTCTAGTACTTCCTAGACAAGTGTTAGTCCGCTATTACAAGGGTTATTAACATTTTATATGTTGAGAAGACACTGCTTTTAAATGAAAGCCTTACTTTTCATTTCAGACACTGTGAGACATATTCAGCTTGTGAAGTGATATTATTCATGAGTTTCAAGGAGGGGGTACATAGCTACCAGATAGTAATTTCTCATTTCACAAAAATTTTATTAATATTTTTCACTAATAGTCATATATTTGTATTCTTTTGAAATTGATTTGCTATCTCTCTAACACTTTGGTCTGAAATAAAAATCACTTCTCTCAAAGAATTCAAGGCACTCATTTATTAACTCTATTAATTTATTCACATAAAGTAGCTGCAATTACAATTTATGAGATGAATTAAATCATTATCAGCACCACTCCTGACAGATTTCTTCACAATAAATCTTCATCGATCAAAAATAGCCACCGTTCAGTGTCATAATTATTTTTCTTAAGTTTAGCCAAATGAAACAACAGATCTAATGCAAATGAATAATTCAACCCTTTGGATTTGGGTTGGAGAGATCAGAAATGAATCAGCAGTGAGCAGGGGAGAATAGAGAGACGAGTTATGAATAAACAACCAAATCAAATCATGTCATGTGGCTGTGTTCTCTATGCACCCATGTGGCTTTGAGAGTAGCTCTTCCCCGTGCTAGATAGCTCTTTTATGCAATCTTGCTCTTCTCTTCTTTAGTACAAATATCCTTAGAGGTATATAAAATATTTTTTGCCTATTCTAATATGTGTGTGTGCTTCAATACTTTTATAAAGTCCAAATAAGTGGACTGCTAACTAATTCTTTTGTTTCTTGAATTAGCTTTTGGTAAAGTATCTCAGTAGCTTGCGCAAAACATTTATTTCTTGTATAATTATATGTGTGCTGTGTGTGTACTGTGGGTTGGCTGCAGGGTGCCTCAGCTCTGCTGGGTTCATCTGGGGTTGGCTCCATATTCATTCCATCATTCCATTATTCTTATTTCAAGGTGAAGGAAAATTTACCAGTGGGACATGTTTTCTCCCTGAATCAATCCACACAACTGCACAGAAAGCTTTTGCTTGGATGTAATAAGTGCCACATCTGCTCACTACCTGTTGGCCAAAGCCTGCCCCGTGATCACAACTGAAGTCAATGAAGTGAGCATGAAGGATTCTCCACAGGCCAGACAGCTGCAACACATGGGGATGCATCGTCAATCCTCATACAGGGAGGAATGAGCAGCTGGGAACAATCATCTGTCTCTTTCCATTTTAACCTCCTCTTTGTCACACTGCCACTCATATTAGGTTTGGAGGGGCCAAAGCCAATTTTGGGATATGACTAAGAGGAGGGGACCATGGGGTACATTTAACTTAAACTTAGTAGAAAATATGGTTTATATTCATTTCTGTGGCTAGGTAAGATATACTCTAGGTATAGGAATAACTTCTGGGAGCAGTTCTTCTGCGCTCTGTGCTGACTTACCCAGCATTACGACATAAAGGTACAAGGCCAGGGGTTGTATACAGCAAAATATATAAGAAAAAAAATATATTACAATAGTGTGTCAGACATACCTGAACTTTTATCATGTTGGTGGTATTTCTCAGCTTTTCAAATCTTGATTCCATACTAATGATCTCATACTAAGCATGCATTCTGTACCTAATTTTATAGTTTTGTATTCTTTTATTTAATGAATGCTCACTAAGTTGAATAAGCTTCAGCCCTGAATATGTCCCTGAGTAGAGATTAATATAGGCCATAAAAATGTGAGTCATTAACCTTTTTAGAAAAATCAAGTGTGATAATCTTATTTAGTTAGCTCAGTGATTTAAACATATCCTCCATTTTGTTGGCTTTTATCTGATGGGTCAGTTTTCCGATGGTAAATTATTAAAGCCAATTTAGGTATTAACATGGTAGTTAAGGAAGGCAGGAAATCTTCAGTTGAATTTTGATTTTAGTTATGAATTTTTGGTCTTGTGCAACCTATTTAACGTTTCAGAGCTTTAGCTACTCATTTTACAAATGGAGATAATGGTAGGTACTCCTAAGTGTGATAGAAAAGTTTTAAAGAGACCATGCATTTAAAACAGCACAGCAAGTGCTCACTACACTGAGACAGTGCTCACTAAATGGAAACAAAAGTGAGCTGGAAAGCATAAGATTCTCCTAAAAAGGTTTTCAGTAAAATGTTAAAAATGGTGATGTCAATACACGTATTTGTTGTTTTCTTCAGTGCCGTGAAAACTGACATTCTTGCTCTCTGTCTCCTATTTCTCTATAGCTTCTCCCTTATTGAATTGGAAAAATTCTATTGGCAGCAGTGCCCATGCATGTTCAGGAAGGAAACAGGGAGAACAAGGAGCAAAGGCAAGCATTTTGCAATAGCAGAAACCAACAATAAGGGAGTGCAGCAAACCTGCACCAGGTCCAGGAAAGCCATGGAGGCACCCTGGAGAAAGTCCCTCCTCTGCCCCACCTCACCTGCTTCTGCTCTCATGAAGTCATCACTGGGAAGCCAACACTAGCAGTAGGAGAAGATAGCCTAAGATCTGGCTTGTAGGCTGACAATAGCTTTTTGGCAAACGCTAGTGTAAAATATTCCTAGTAGTACTCCACATTCATTCTGGCTTCTGACCATAGCCAATTTCAGGAGCCAAGAGGAACTTCCCTGTTGAGGAAGCACTATGAAATACAGAGGAACAGGCGAGCACAGGAAGAAATGGGGCCATTTGATGACCCCTCAAGGGAGAATAATTTGCAGAAATTTTTTTTTCTGCTTTGACCTCTCATAAGGAGAAAATAAAATAAAAAATGAGAATTTCCACAAGAATAAGAGGAAATGGGGAAGCACAAAATGGACAGAATTATAATAATGTATGTCACAAAATTCTCCATCTAGTACAAGGAAAAAAATATAATTCCTAGAATTTTAGGGTTAGGATAACCCCTAGAGCTCTTGGTGAAAATTTACTTCCCAAATTTACTTTAGCATAGAAGCTATCCTAGCATTTGCCAAAATATTTTCTTTAGGATGTTATTCTATTTTATGGAGCAAAAATTCTCGAGAATTCTGGTGAAACAATGGTTAATGGGTTCTCTTTATTGATATAAATTTTATAAAACATGCAGATGTGAAATAAATATAATGCACATGTCACACTTTTTTGACCACTAATTTTCTCCAACAGCACTTTAAAAAAAAAAGAATTTTAGTGAACTATAGTTATAAAGGCTAAACTTAGGAAAAATATGGTGGATTCCAATACTGGGTTCTGGACAATTTGAGACCAAAAAGGACTTCTAAGTTTCCATTAACTTATATTATTTATTCTATACTGTCCTTGAAATCCAATGGACTAAGCACCAACTGATATTATAACATCTTCAATATAACTCATCTAGATATGTTGGAATAATTTCAACTAAATATTCAGGTTTTCTGTTATTTTCCCCTTCCTGTTTTAATCAAGTTTTGTTGTTGTTGTTGTTTGTTTTTCTTTCTTTCTTTTTTTTTTTTTGAGACAGGGTCTTACTCTTTTACTCAGGGTACAGTACAGTGGCCTCATCATAGCTCACTGCAACCTCAAACTCCTGGGCTTAAGTGGTCTTCCTGCCTCATTTTACCAAGTAGTTGAGAATACAGGCATGAGCTATCATGCCTGGCTAATTTTTCTGTTTTATGTAGAGACAAAGTTTCACTTTTGCTTAGGCTGGTCTTGAACTGGCCTCAAGCGATTCTCCCACCTCAACCTCCCAAAGTATTAAGATTACAGACATGAACCACTGTTCTCAGCTTATCCACATTTTTAATGTAAATATTATTTATGTCTAAAAGCATTGGCTAAATGTCTATAATGCCATTAAGATATTTGTGTCGTGTGCTATGTGTTATGTTTATAACCCACGATAAACCACACTTCCCATTATTCATTCCCTGTTGTTTCCTCACTTTGGATCTCTACTGGTCCTTTGACATCCTTTTACCAATAAATGTGAAAGAAATGATGCCATTCAGTTCTGCTCCTAAACATTAATAAAACTGAGCAATTTCTGTTTTTTCATTTTAAAAGCCTAGTTTTTAAGACCAGGTACTAGGCTATATGAATGTCAAGACTATCCTGATGGAGAATGTGTGGGCAGTCCCTGAAAGTGTGGACATTTGGAAGGAGACCATGTGCAAGAGAAATGAGATGTCCCAGCTGACAGCACCAAAGTCTAAGACAGGAGAGAGATGTCTTGGACCTTGCAGGCTCAGCCAGCCACATACTGAGTGCATTGACATAGAAAGCATGTTAGATATTCCTTTCCAGTCAAAGCCATCAAAATCAAAAGAACATTGAGGATAACTCTGCTGAAATTCCTTATCCACAGAAATGTAGATAACTAAAAGAGTTATTGTTTTATGCCACTAAGTTTGAAGATTGTTTATTATATAGACAAGTAGCTGGAACAGGAGTAGTCTCTGTTCTCTAGCCTACAGTATTTGGGAGAAGTAGCATAATCTTACTGTGCAAATCAATACAAAACAATGTAAGTGTCAATATGAGGCAGAGAAGGTAAAATATGAGGAGGTCAGCATTTGTAATTAATATCAGAAAAGTAGGACTCTTGGAGGAATTTGTGATTTTTTCTTTTTTACCTCTAAGGTTAGATAGAATTGATGTATAAAATGAAAAATTTACAGAGCATAGGGGATGGGCCATAAATTAAATGAATAGGTCAACAGGTACAGGTCCTGAAGCTACAGACATATATATATATATATATATACACAAATGTGTGTACCTGCACACACATATATAGACACACATATATATATCATATCTCAACTATATAGAATATATATGTGTACATAGACACTTATATATTTCAACTATATAGGATACATATAAAATATATGTAAATATGTGTATGCATGCATGTATGTATTTTAACTATATAGGATATGCATATAGGCTACATATATGACACAGATATATACAACTATATGAGATATACACACACACCCATAGAAAACCCAAATATGCTTTGTATTTATATCAAGAAATTTATACAATTTATCTAACCTAATCCCCATGCAATCCTACAAAATAGATATTTCCCAAATTATAAAAGAGGCAATTGAAATGCTAAGTGTTTGTATACCTTACCCAAGTCATAAAGGATTTTACTCAGAACTAAATAATTCGGGTGCCCATGTGTTTATTCTAATCTGCCTCCTCTTTTCAGTCAAAATGATTGCAAAAAGTATCTAATTGATATTATTCAGCACAAATTACAAGTGGCAGCAAATCTGTAAATTTCTGTCTGTGTTGCTCATGGCACCGTGTCATGAGCTGTGGCCAATCATCCCATCAAAATCATTTTGCTATACTGGAATTTGTACACCCTAACAGTCAAAACTCATAATTCAAATCCTATAGAGCCAGCCTAGCTCTGGACCCAGTTGTCATGTACATCAACACTTTTCAGACTTTAATGTTCCTATGAATGTGGGATCTTATTAAAGTGCAGATTATAATTCAGTAAATCTTGCATGAGCCTGCATTTCTAGAAAGTCCCTAGATGATACTAGCCATAGACCAGTCTGTGAATATCAAGGATTTAGATAAGGTGGTTTTCATATTCTTCTCTCTGCATCTCCCTCTTCACCACTGCCTGCCAATAGATTGCCACCCTGTTGGTGATGACAAGTACTCCTGACTCCACTGAAATATAGATGTTTTTCCCTGTTCTATCAGCTCTATTAAATTTTGCTAGTTCTGAGCTTTATCTAGTTTCTCAGATTTTTCTAATTGAAAAATTATTTAGCAAAGTAATTCCAGCCAATGAATATAGTTTTAAATTCAACCTCTCCAAGAAAAATAATTTATCGTAAAACAGTTTTTCTTTACCTTTAGCTAAAGAATATAAATAATAGTGTAATATTTGTGCCTGAGATAGTCTATCAAGAAACAACGTTTTTGATACTTTTGTTGTGTGGCAGGACAATATTTCAGTAAATTTCTAATAACAGATATTAAGTATTATGGTATTGGCTTATTTGATTAAACGTAAGAGTAGCCCTGGATCTACTTATTAAAATGGGAGGCAAGGAAATAATTCAAGTTATATTTAAATTTTTTTATTTTTCAATCTCTTCCTCAGCTTATAGGGTCTTAAGTTTGAGAGACATAAAGGAACTTTCTATATGTTATATCTTCTAATATGTCTTATAAGGTAGGCTTAGGAGGTTTAAACTGTGATTAGATTCTTTAATTTTTTGCTAAACTTGAACTGGTCTCATTCTAACTATGGCAAAAATACAGAAATCAATTCAAATTGATTATACTGAATCCTGTTTCCAAAAAATTTTCTATCTCTATTAATTGGTAAACACTGATATAACAGTAAATTGAATTTTGTATAATCTTTTCAAAGAATATGCGCTATCTTGATTAGATTGCTTTTGGTAATAAAAATTGACTGCCACTCAGGAAAAAGAGAATAGCCTGTACTTTTCAAACAGATGTATTAGGGCTACAGCTATAGGTGCATAATAATATAACTTTGTAAGTCCTGAGAAAGCGATCCACATATTCAATTTAGTTCTATGAAGATCCTAGTAAAACAAAGTAAACTTCTGTCTTTTGATACAATTACGTGTGACTTTATTGCTTATTTAACACTTGCTTCCAAGTTTAGAAGTAACATCTGTTTCAGTTTGTGCCTTGACTTTGTGCAAATGATTATCAAGCATCTAAATTCAAATATATACCCAACATGGCTGATAAAACAAGTAATTCTCCTAGTCACTGTTTCAGAAAAAAATGAATAGTTGGTTGTCTGAAATTCAAAGAAAAACAAAAATTAGGTAAATATGTCACTGACCATATGCTCACATTGTGTGTGTGTGTGTGGGGGGGTGTAGATTGGTTATGAGAATGAAGGAGGATTAGGTTTGGGAGAATTATACAGGCAATTCTTCAAACATTTGTTTCCTTAAGAAACGAATTTTGTGTGTGCGGTTAAAGCCACATGAAAATTTATTTCTAAATGTTAATTCACTATTTGTTTTCATGGTGACTTCCAGGTACTCATGTGTGTTTTTCATGAAGACTATTGGATCACTGTTAAGAATCATAGCACATCTCTTTTACAAATAACAGCCATACTATCTATTCACACCAAAAATTGAAACCTATGGCCAGTGTTCTAAAAAGACTAGAACCAGCATGAGAGAAGAGATGAAACAGCACTTGAAGGCAATCACTTCTATTCACAAACTATAATGAGCATCAGAATCGCATGAGAAGACTATAAATAAAAGATACATCTGAGTCCACCCGGCTTCCTATGGCCTCTCTTCTTTTGCCTGGGGGATGGGAGATAGACCCAAGGCTAAGTCAGGGGCCGTGGCCAGAGGAATCCCAGTGAGTCAAAGGAAGTCTGAAACAAGGAGTTTCAAAATTGTTTCTCTGTTCTCTCCTGCAAAGACCATGTCAGAAACAATTTAATGCCCAATGTAATACCATAACTCGGCTTTTCAATTGGGCACATTAACCCTATCTAAGTTTGGGTTATTTGTCACAAAAATATCACTGACCCAGTTAGGCCTTCTCTAACTTTGCACTTGGGTCACTAGCTTTTGCCTCACCCTATATCTGCTTCTGGAAATTGTCTGCTTTTCACTAAGAGACTGATATGAACAGGGCTAGCTCATACTGTCACTTTGATGGTTAATTTTATATGTTGAGTTGGCTGAGTAACTGTGTTCAGGTATTTGGTCAAATATTATTCTGGATGTTTCTGTGAAGGTGTTTTTTGAATGAGATTAACATATAAATTGGTAGACATTGAATAAAGCAGATTACCCTCCGTAACGTGAGTGGGCCTCATGCAGTCAGTCTGAGGCCTTAATAGAATAAAGCCTGACCTTTTCTGAGTGAAGGAATTCTGCCCCCAGACTGCCTTTGAACTTGAACTGTAGCTCTTCACTTGGTCTTCAGTCTTTCTGCCCACCCTGCAGGTTTTATATTTATCAAACCTTCCCAATTGCATGAGCTGATTTCCTTAAAATCTCTTTCTCTCTCTGTCTCTCTCTTTCTCTCTCACTCTCTCTCTGTATGTGTACACATACACACACACACACACACACACACACACACATTTCCTATTGGTCTCTTTTCTGGTGAACCCTAATACACTCATAATATAATTTTTCTTTTATAAATCTATATTTATTAGAAAGTAAAAAGTTGTAAAGCTATGTAAAGTAGATCCCATTTAGTTATCAATGTGATTATTTTAACAAATTGGAAAAATTCAGAGCTATTCTAGCATGCAGCAGCAAATGAGTCCTTTTCTTCCAATTCATAACTTCATCCAGTTCAATGTTTTGGACTCCAGTCCTGACTCTAACCACCTGCTCTCACGTAGCCTGTGCGTATGCATCAAAGGAGCATGGAGAGCCCTCCTTCTGTGCATCTGATTCATGTCTTGATTGAGACTGACAGTGCTACAAACTTCTGTGTAAATGTAGATGGATTGCTTCCAGAATTTTTTGATGTCTAGCTGAGAAATTCATTTTCTTCCTCAGAGAAGGAAGAAATAATAATAAAGCCATAGAATAATATTTCTCTAGAAGTAGGCCCACCTTCTCCCCTCTGACAACCTTTAATTTGTGACTCCCTAGTGGAAAGACATCATCTAAATGGCAAACATCTTTCTTCAACATGACTATGCTTGCTGTGGAGGCATTATTCCAAGGCTCTGGCTATGATGATTAAATTAGAACTGTCTTTATAATATAATGGACTCAATGACAAATTCTTATGCTAATTGTTTGATTTTAATTAACTCTAATTAATGGCCTATGTCTGATTTTTTTCCCTGACACCATATTGAGTGTTTTAATTTAGGCATGAAATGCCTTTCAAGGAATAAAAAGGATTCATATTATATTCATAATTAAAGTCCCAAGCTCTTAATCATAAATTTTATTTAACAATTTTTATTACCTCATCATTCAACTACCCCAATATTTAAAAATTAAAAAGTAAAACACATTACTTAGAGAAAAAATGTTGAATATTATCTATCTATAGATAGGGAGATAGATATGCAAATTACAATAGTAATCCTAAAAATTTCTAATCCCTATTGCTATCTAAATTGTAACCTAAGTAATAGTAGTGAATTCTTAACTGCAGCAGTATATCTCAACAAGAAGATAATAACTAGAGACATATCTGCATAAAGACATTGTTAACCAGCAATTAAAATATTGAAAATTAATCTATTTGGGCTGAGCATGGTGGTATGCCTATAGTCCTAACTACTCAGAAGGCTGAGGCAGGAGGATCACTTGAGCCCAGGAGTTTGAGGTTGCAGTGAGCTATGATCATGCCACTGCCCTCATTCCTGAGCAATAAAGTGAGACCTTGTCTCAAAAAAGAAATTAAAATATTTATCGTTTATTACTCATATTGTGAGTTGTGACTCAAGATAAGAATTCAGGAGTCTTTTCACTTTTTATTATTTATTTTAGCTCAATAATAATATGCTATAATTAAGTACTGCATCTATGACTTTGCAGCCTAAGAAGGAGGACTTTCTAAAATGGTGGGAAATTAGGAAACAATTTCCTATAGTTTTTTCTTTCCTATATTTGAAAAATACACATATAAACTATCTTAAAACACCAATATTTTTACTATTACTATTGTTTTATATGGTATAGTTAAATTAAGTTATAAAGGAGATAAAATACTTTCACACAACTAGATACTTTACTCAATAATATTTAAGTATCAATTCCTATTTATTTAACATGTGTTTCCTCCATGGTTTGGTAGCATTTTTTTTTTTTTTTGGCCCTTACTCCTGCATCTCTTGGTGGATGCACTCTTATAGCAAGTGTACAGATATTTCTACATCTAGTCTAAGGTCTCTGTGGGTAAAGTTGTCAATCCTGGTGTTTCCAAGATCATTCTTCCTGTCCCCCAAATTCCCTGTGCCTATCTTGACGAGGCAATCAGGATGCCCCTGCCTCCAGTAATAAAAACACCTGGTTGAATGCCCAGTGTTTGAAGACTTAGAAATTTAACTATCCTCCTTCACACACTCTGCTCCCTGAACTGCTCTTTCTCTTATGTAGCAAAGAGAACTCTTCACTTTCACTTTTACTTGGCCCTTCCATTCTGACCTCACAGTCTGATCCTTTTGATCTTCTGACTCTGCAATTGTTTCTGAGTTAATTTTAGCATCAGTGTGCACTGGCTTGCAAGTACCCATTATTCAGCTTAGCCCACATCTTCTTGTGGAGAAGGTAATAGGTTTTCTCGAGCCCCACAGTGTAGACGTAGATTGGGATCTTGAACCAAACCAAATCAGAGTGTCGACAGCCTTCTATTTCCACCTACTATGCCTGCCAGGAGAGGCTCCCCGCAGTGCCCTCTTACATGAAGGATTCTGCTTGCTTGGATATGAGTGACAATCATACAGATTAATTCAAGCTGCTGCCACTGTTTCTCCTTTAGCAGAATCTTTCCTTCTTGTACACCAGAGGATACTCTGGGAGTGTCCATTTCTGGTTTCAATCTCTTTCCACCACTTAGACTACCTGCCTTCCTGCCTTCCAGCCTCAGCCCACACATGTCAGATGAGTAATTTAGCATTTACTTAATCACTTCTATTAACAAAGAATTCACTTCTTTCTGCTCAATTCTTAAATAATTCCAAAGCTAATTAAGTTCTCCATCATGACTCACAGCCTGCCTCCTTTGATTTTCCTGCATTGGTTCTTATTTTACCAGACTACAGAGCACAATTGTAGTAGCATAAATGTAGAGGATTCTGGGATACCTAAAGTCCTTCACCAAAAATGCTCTTATGTGACAATAACTAACTTTTGTAAAATATGACATTAACAGAAGAGCATAACTTCTCAGATGTCACAATATAAATACTTATGATGAGGTCTCTTCATTTTTTATTACATTGGCTCACTTAAAAAATAAAAATATATACTAAGCAGGCAGCTTGCTGATTTTATGTCTCCAAAAACATGCATTATAACATCTTAGTTAAGACTAAATTTTGAGCCAGACTATTTGGAAATTAATCCTTTATTTGAGACAGTATACTTTTATTGTTTTTAGTTAGTATAATTACATATTTTATATATTAATATGTTCTCTAAGATTACATTCAATTTCTAAGGAGGCTTCATACATTAACTAATAGTGTGTTTAAAGTTAAATAAAACACCTCAGTTTATTTACTCAAAATACTCTTTATATTTGGAGATATTTATTTGTTTTCTTGCCTTCTAGCTATTTTATTTAAATAGCTATAGGACTATAATTTTATGTTTGTGGAAATCTACCTTGTATTCATCCAATATATTAATTAGCATATTTATCTCCAACTTTTTTACTTGTAAAATTTACAAGCATACATTTTCTGCTATAGTGTGTCATTAATAACATAACTGAATAGTTCAAGTTCAAGGTCAGAACCCTGGGATAAGTGGCTTTAAATGAGGTCAATTTGATTTATTTAGGCACTTACTATAAATTACATGAATTAACCAATCATTCCAGCCACATCTATTTGTTTTCTCCACAAGGATACCACAAGGGTGCTGCCAAATCTTTCTACCATCTGACCACTCAACTGTGTCATTACTGGTCTTGTTTACTGGTCTTCTTGCTTCCACTATTAAACTTGAAGCCTATTCTCAATACAGCAGATATTGCTTAAAACCTAAGTTCAATCACATCACTCCCCTGCTCACAGCCTTCTAGTGGTTCCCTGTGTCTCTCAGAGGAAAAGCTGGGATGCTTCCTGTTACTGCTATGTCTTACCTGATCTGACTCTATTATTCTCTAACTTCATCTCTTGTTCTCTCCAGAGCTTATTCTGCACAAGGCCTGTCACAACACCCCACCCGAAAAATAAAAACCCCTCATTGTTCCTTAACTTGTACCTTCACCATGTAAGCATGAATCAGCTCTCCCCACTGCCTGGAACACTCCCCAGTACCTCCAGGTATCACTCCATACAGTCTCCTTATTTTTGCTCAAATGTCCCCTTTGTAGAAAATGTGACTTTGACAAGTAAATGCTAGACTGCTCGTGCATGATTTTTAAAGTCAGACTATGCCTTCTTGTTATAATTTTTTCTCCTATGAGAAAAGAATGTCAATGATAGAGAATTGGACATATTATATCCAGAATATGAGGGAAGTCTGTAGGAGATAGACACATCTTAAACGTTCTGCTTTGTTTCTGTGAGTTGAAAAACCTTCCCCTGACTCATATCAAGGACATTTCACAGGTAGTTCTGGGTTTTTGTTTTGTTTTGTTTTTTTCCTTTTCTGGAAAAAGGAAGTGAGAAGTTTATATTTAGGGTAAAATTATAAGATGGAGTTTCTCGTTAGAATTAATTGCCAATGTCTATTAGCTTGGCTAGGTACATTTTCCTGCAGATTAAACATGGTCAGAATTGACTCAATAATTGGCCAATGTATGGAGAGAGTATGAGGCAGAGAAAGGCATCCTAACATGTTTGATAAATGATAACAATAATCATGATGATCCAGAAACTAGAAGCAGAGACTGACTTGAAATAAATTCAACACACCAAAATGGAATTATAACATGACTAGATTAATTCTGCACATTGCCCTTTTTCTACTATTTTGGCTGAAACACATCTATGCTATGAAAAACAATTGGAGGGTTTCCTCCTGTGGGCTGAAATATTAGGGCTTTCTGTGTATGCTTTTATGATTATCAGAATGAAATATGATAGTGCCATTTTTAGCTTGCCATTATCTCTGATGGATGTCATCCTAATACAATTGCTTGTACAGCATATGTCAGAAATAAGTCACACTTGTCTGAAACAGCTATTTCACTAGGCAAATCTGGCTTTCAGTTATATTCTGAATGTGACTCTCCAAACTCTTTAAAAATAGAACTAAAATAATGTAAACAAAGAACTTTGATTAGGAAAAAAATACAGGTAGACACATTCCTCTTGGTATCATTTAGCACACACTGTAACAGAAGTAGTCATCCACACTTACTTTGGCATAATAAAAGGATCAGAAACAGTTTTTTGTTTTGCTTTGTTGTTTTTGTTGTTGTTTTATTTTTTCTCCTAAGGGTTTTTATGTATCTTAGGACTCACATTCTAAAATCATTCATTTGGAATTCAGGAGAACCTTGCTATGCCTGGTTGTACCTCTCTATCACGAGACAAACACTGTAGCAACTGTCTAAAAGCAAACTATTTTCTTTATTCATTTAAGTTAGTGATATTCTTGTGTTGAAAATAGACTTGCTTAAAACTTTAAACAGTAACTGGAGTTGGAGAGCATTCAGTTTTCAATTATTTTCCCTATTCTTCTCTCCTGTTCTGAAATTACCAGGAGAAAATAAAAGTAAGATTTTTGTATCTCCATAGAACCATAAGCCATCACTTACTGCATGATACAGGCTCTTATCTATTGTGTAGTCAACTGAAGAAACAGGTAAATACATTGTATTTTCCAAACTATTTTATAGGCAGCAATACTGGTGATCTTAAAATGTAAAAAGGAAAACGATATTCTCTTAATCCCCTTCTGTAGCATTCGATTGCACATATACTAAAATACAAATTTGTCTTTTCCCAAAGCTTATGAAATCTACTTGAACTATGAGATCCCCTTTCCTTCTTCCACCTCATCCCGGTTATCACTAAGCTCCAAAACCCTTTCAATTATTTGTCCAGCCAAATTCTTTGCCAGCATAGAGATTTCATAAATGTCATTCTCTCTGCCTAGAAAACTTTTTCCTCATTAAAAAAATGACTAAACCCTTTAGATTTCAGCCTAATGTTTGTCTTCTAGGGTTGCCAATCCCAGCCCACATGCCTGCCATATCTAAGACAGTCCTCCCCAGCATTCTCTATTTTAGCACCCTGTTTATTTCCTTCATGGCACATGTAGCTTTATAAAATATTTTATTTACCTGTTTTTGGTCTTTCTTATAAAGCAAAAATTAAATTCTACATCTACATAGCCTATGAATGATCAACATTTAATTCCCATACTTAGCACAAAGGTGATGCCAAATAAATATTTGTTGAATAAAAAAGCTGCAATTTATATATTTTTAATGTTTTTAATTTATTTTTAAATGAACACATTCAGGTAGAACAGTGAAATACACATTCTCCAGCTTTAAAACCTACCAAATTTTTACCAAATTTTCTTCACTTTTACTCTGACACGTTTCTTCGTTTTTTTAAAAAATAAAATAGTTTAAAAGTAAATTTTAGACATTGTGTTATTTTCACATTTCTAAAATCTTAATTTTAGAAATCTAAAATTCTAAAATCTACCTGTAATTATTTAAATTCTCAGGAGTTGGTTTTACCGATAAGATATTTTATTTGTGGAATGAGATGTATAGTTCTATCGTTCATGGATTGTGGCTGTCTGTAATGTTCAGGTATCAGTAATCATCTCTTTAAAATGTATGCTTTCTGACATAATCACAATGCCATGATCACAACTAGTACAACTGACAATAATCCTTTGGTAGTATCTAATACCCAATTCAAAGCCAGGTTTTCCTGGTTGTCCCTTAAATACATTTTTACAGTTTATTTGTTCAAATATATATTAAAATAAAACTGAGACTTTATATTTATTGTATATATCTATTATATACCTATAATATATTATATATCTATTATATATCTTTATATATATATATCTGTATCTACATAAAGTCTCTTTCAACTTAATTAATACCCTCACCTCCCCACCTCCCACCTTTTCCCTTTCGCTGACTTAGTACAGCAACAATATCAGTGGTCCCGCAGGTCGGTCCCACTTTCTCTGGTGGTTTTCTTTCTTGATATCACTTAGCTTGTTTTCTTACCCCTCACATATCCCAAGAATCGATCTTATCTCTAGAAGTTGGCTGGAGTCAAGTTCCAATTTTAACAAGATTGCTCCATAGAATACCACATGCTTCAAACCGCATCTCAGCAAAACCACAAAATGATTATTTATACTGACTCTATGTGACTAAAGCAAAAAGCGGGATTCAGACGTTGGCAGCCCGATTGCCCTTTCTAAATTTCCCCATCCAACTTTCCTCTAGTGATTCAATTACTGGTGATTGTTACCAGAATCACTTGTTTCATTAGGGTGTCCAAATGGAGATTTTTCTAATTCTGTCTTTTCCTGCATATTTGTTAGCTGAGATTATTCTGATTTTGCTGTTGGTGGTCATTTGTGTTGATTTGACCTCACTTACCATATTACATGGTTTGTGGGACTTACTATTATCTAGATATGTTAAAAATAGTATTCATGTATTATAATTATCATTATTTATGTACTATTTATGCATTATTCATTATGTAATTTTTATTGTTCTTTTTTTTTTCTTCCTGTTTTTTCTTTTTCTGTCCAAACCCTGGTTGGATTTGGTGTTCAGGAGGAATTTTAAATCAACTAAAAATACCCTATGGTACTGCAGTGATAACCTTTATGTCACCTTCTTGTTTTAAAGTCTGCTTTTTACCATCCCTGTCTATGTGCATCCTCAGCCTCCTCTTTCTGTTCTCTTTTTTCCCCTTCTAAACATTTCTGGTCCAAGTAGCAATTTTGTTTTTCAGTATTAAAGTAGAAGAGCAGAGCTGATTTTGCATATATAAACTGCAGTTAATTACACAGCTGTGTGCCAGAGTTACATAGACTCTACTTTGTGAAAAACTAAAGCTTACTTTTCCAGTTTAAGAACTGTCCAAAATGTCATTTTAATTTATGAAGGGGCCCAGAATAAGTTCTGGTCTCATGCTGTCCCAAGATATTTGTTGGAAGCCAATTCTCTCTTTTATTAATTTTTACTGGAAATAGCACGTTGCTCTTCCCCCAATAGTCCTTGGAAATGTTAGAATGTCCTCTAAAATTCCTTGGAATTTATTTGAATTCTCAGGAGATGTTTCTACTAGTAAGATTTTTTTTTTTATTTGAGAAATTAGATTTTCGTTCAGTTGTACCTGGATTATGACTGTTTATATTGTTAAGATATCAGTCATTCATCTTGTTGATGTTTGTGTGTCTCCCCCACCTGGCCCTATTGTGCTATTCACCTTGAATAAGAATAAGAGCGCTAGAATACTTACAGCAGAGAGTCACCTCACTAATATTGCCTCCTTTACGAGGGAATGAACACTACACTGTGTGCTAATTGTGTCTAAAGCAACCTTCGCCTAGCGTGTAAAGCCTAAAACTGGAGACAGTGAAAATGGAAATATTTTATAATGTTTCCACAAGCTGCCTCATTCGTAAGAGTTAACTAAAGGTTATTAAAAGATGCCTTTGGAATAAGAGGAAATTCAGTCATTTACTTTGGGTTTCAGGATCTCATCCTAACAACCAGAACCATTTTTATGCCCTTTCCTTCCTACCTGTCAGGTACAAGTTTGTCTTCTGAGTATTTGGATTTGTAAGGTGCAGGTAAATTCCAGCAATTTATGCTAAAATTATTTTTAAAAGTCTGTAAATATCATCAAAGAATAAACTGGACTCATAGGTTATAGTGTCTGTTTTCAGTACAGAAAATATTGACATCAGAAGGTAACTGGAAGCCACGTAGGCTTTTCTGTAGGCTTTCACCAGCAAACTATGATTTGAAGGACCAAAAGCAAATTTACATTAAACTGTCTCTCTCAGCCTACCATTTATCCCTTCTCCAACCGAAATTGTTGTCATGAGGCTTTGTTAGCACCAGCCTTCTCTTGCTGCTTATCTGTAGACATTGAGACCCTTTATCTCACCTTTGACCAAGCCGTGTTTCTAAGTCATTTTTAGTCAATATTAAAAAAAGTATTAATATACTGTGTCAACCAAAGGATTGGGCCCAGTGCTGCCTTATTTAGGAGAGTGATCATAGTATGTGTATGTGTGTGTGTGTGTGTGGGGGTGTTATCCATGTGTGTGTGTGTATAGAGTCAATAGCTTAAAAACACCAAGGAGAATTATTTATTTATTTATTTTTTTTACCAAGGAGAATTATTTTTTCATAAACTTAAAAACAAGTAATGTGCATATCTCTGGCTATTATACTTTAAAGACAAAAAATAACTGTAGTGACTTCTTAAACAATAGTTATAATATTTGTATTGTGGATAACAACATTGGTAATATTATTATGTAATTATTATATATACACTGTAGGATGAGGCAAACAATTTATTATGCTAATGATATGTGGAATAGAGCATACAATAAAATTGACTCATTAACATTTTTTTAAAAGTTAAAAAAACTCTTTAAATGTAAATTGAAAATAGTGTTAACTCATGGGATATTTTATCTGCGGAAAATGATTTGTTGGTCTTGATCACTGAAAAGGGCTAATATCCCAGCCCAGTAGCTATAATCACTCTTCCTTCAGATGAAGAGTATTGATCCCATTTCCCACGGAAAGCAAGCAGGGATTCTCAGATAAATGCCTGGGATGAAAACTACAGAAGATATTATAACACTAAAAGGCAAAGAATATATCCAGCATGGCTGGTGGCATACTAAGAGGAAATAAGAGCCAAATTGAAAGGGTGCTTCTGGCTAAACATGGGAAAATTTGAGTATCACAAAGAACAATGACTTCAATAGATTGAAACTCATCAAATATGTTAAAACCCATGATTTCAAAATGAGAATAAAACAACTAAATTGGCCATCATCTTGAATTTTTACTAGCACCTCATTTTCCTATTATTCTGAAAACTGGTAAGTAGGGGCAAAAAATTAAGAACTTATCCTGCCTATCCTATATCAACTGCTCTTCCAGGTAAATAGATGCTGGGCAGTTGCTCTTTGAAAAGAATCCCAACTAAATAACTCAAATTTTCCTTAAAATAATCCAACAGTAGAGATGGAGAAGTGGGTGAGGGATTTTAATGAAGTAAATTTTGCCCGTCACTAATAATTCAGTTGAATTTGGGAAATGGACTGATATGAGTCTTTATTATGCTATTTTCTATTTTTAAAGGTGTATTTGAACATTTCTATAAAGAAATGTTTAAAAATATCAAAAGAACTAATAAGGAAAAGAAAGAATGTGAGGGATTTGGGAAAAAGATACAGGTTTTGCCTGTCTGGGTGAGCATAGTGTGGAGCCACCACTGTATTCTCTGAGCAGCAGAATATACATGAAAGCAGGTGAAAAGGCAGTGAACAGGGACACCAAGAAGGCTATTTGTGAATTGAGTGTGTTAAAGATAGAGTAGGGACAGATATCTTTGGAGGTCTAGACTTTATTTATACAATTAGTATGCCTGGCAGTTTATTAAGAAACTGATTTAAATATTCCAATCTGTGTATTAGAAATATATTTCTATAGGCAAAGTGAAAAATCTGGATTAAGAGATAAAATATTGCTGACAGACGAATTACTAATGGTTAGTATATTAAAATATTATTCCAGATAACAAAATATAAGTGAATGAACTAATCTAGTGAGAGTACAAGAAGGAATTGGAGATTTAGAAGCATCAAAATGGCATGACTGATTGAATGTAAGAGGAGAGTGGAAAGGAGTGAAGTGAATCTGTATACATTTATTGAAACTCCTTAAGAGAAGAGGGACAATTACTTAGAATTATTAAGAGGAGACTTTTTCTTTTGATGGATTTAACCAGGACTGTGTGTGTACGTGCATGTTTAATTTTTATTATCATTTTTTCTTTAGCCTTCTCATCTGCTGTTATGCTGTAAATAGATGGAGAATGAGGTCAACTCAACATTTGCTTTTGCTCAAGGCTACATCCAGCAAATTACTTCTTCCTTCAATTCAGGGAAGAAATAAATCAATTACCCTTGCTGAAAGTTGGCTATCTTGAATGATTTTCATAAAAACTCAAGTCATAACTTCAAGGAGTTAAGAGTAAGATAAGCACTACCTTACTATCTCCTTTATCCCCATAATCATGTGCTTAATAAAGGATAAATTTCATCACCACGCATTTTCTGGGTCAAACTTTAATGTTTCTAGAATAAAAGTGTCATGCTTCACTGTCTGAGGTGAAGGGTGTTTTCCTAGGAGAGATTTAAGACTAAACCTTACTGATAGCATTTAAGGGACAATGATGTCCAGATTGAGCCTGGGATAAGCTCTTTGCACCCTAAACCTTCCTGACTCTTTTGCCCCCAAATTTCTTAAGAGGTATTCTTAGGTGAGAAGCTGAAAGACAGAGGTACTGTATGGCCATTTGTCTTTCTTCTTTTGAGAAGCTTCTGCTCATGTCTTTTGCCCACTTTTTAATGGAATTATTTGTTTTTTCTTTCTGATTTCCTTGAGTTCTTTGTAAATTCTGGTGATTAGCCCTTCATCAGACATATAGCTTACGAATATTGTCTCCCATTCTGTAGGTTGTCTGTTTGCTCTGTTACTTGTTTCCTTAGCTATGCAGAAGCTTTTCAGTTTAATCACATTCCATTTACTTATTTTTATTGTTTCCATGATTGCCATTGAGGTCTTAGTCATAACTTCTTTGCCTATGCCAGTATCTACAAGTGTTTTTCCTACATTTTCCTCTAGAATTCTTATGGTTTCATGCCTTAGATCTAAGCGTTTTATCCATCTTGAATTAATTTTGTGGAGTGGTGAGAGATAGTGGTCCTGTTTCATTCTTTTGCATGTGGCTATCCATTTTTCCCAGCATCATTTATTGAATAGGACTTCTCTTCCCCAGTGTGTGTTGTTATCTGCTTTGTCAAAGATCAGTTGGTTATAGGTAGATGGTTTTTTATCTGGGTTCTCTTTTCTGTTCCATTGGTCTGTCTCTATTTTTATAGAAATACCATGCTGTTTTGGTTACTATATCCTTATAGTATAGTTTGAAGTCTGGTAAGGTGATGCCTCCAGATTTGTTCTTTTTGTTTAAGATTTCTTTGGCTATTCAGGCTCTTTTCTAGTTCTAAAGAAAACACAGAATTGTTTTTTCTAGATCTGTCAAGTATGACTTTGGCAATTTGATGCGGAATAGGACCAGGAATGAGTAAAGGGTGTGGTCGTTTTTGCTATTTACCATACCAGGCATAATTCAAATAAAAATTCAGTAGCATAGGCATTATCTTAAATTACTAGTTTAGGATCCAGTCCAACTTTCCATTGTCTACATAAAATGAAATATCTCTTATCCATTTTTTTCTAAACAGGTAAAAGAATTGCTAAATTTGAAAGAAAAAATAGTATCATCTGAAGGAAAGTTGTTAGCATACTGGTTAAGCTATTTTTATTTGAATGAACTCAATTCTTGGAGATGAATAGGGGACTTAAAAATATAAGCATACCTATTAATTTGCCTAACATTCATCATAAGAGTATCATTATAATTACCTTTTGTTTTGATTTTTTCTGTTATAACCTTATTGTATTTAAAGTATTTTATTATTTCATAAGTTCCATTTCATGTCCATGAAATCTACTTCACTTTTGAAAGGTCATGTGTTCTAATCTTTATTCCATGAAATGCCATCTTTGTATATATAGCTTCAAATGTGCATTATGTTTATGCATATTAATTAAGCTTAACCAATAAAACAATAAGTTTGCTGAGGATTCTGGAATGAAGATTAATCTAGATTTATAAGATAAGAAATGTCTGGGTTCAGACCTTTGGAGAATACAGAAACTTGACAGGTTAATAGAAACCTACTAGATTAATCAATGGTTGAAGAGCTGATGTAAATATCAGGGAATATTTATCAGTGAATAGCAACACATCTTTACTCTCAGGAGAGATTTGGCAGGCACAGAGCAGGCAGTACGTTAGGAGTCGTCAGGAATGCAGTCATCATAATAGAGTCAAAGACCTAAAGCAGTACCTGGGAGACACAAAAATATCAGAAATCACAAAGTAGATCAAAAAAATGACTAAAGACACGGGGAACTGAGCATGGGCCAAGGCACAGGTGACAGCACTCTGCTGTTAGTCTCCCTCCTCTGTGCCAGCACTTGAACTGCAATGCAGAATGAAATCGTAGGCTGGAGTCTTCCCAAAGCCTGCACGTGGAAATGTAAGCGAGAGGTGAGAAGGTTGCATCATGACAGCAGAGCTGGGGAATGGCTCTCATCTATTCTTTAAAAAAGAAAAATCTTTAGTAATTATAGACTACACATGTTGGACACTTACATTTACTACTATATTTGCTACACATATTTACTAACTATGTGACATTTAACAGATTACTTAACTTCATTGTTTCTACTTTTCCCCTTATGTAAAATGCAAACATTAATGAGAAATTAGGAAGTACCCTCCTGAAATGAGTTTGACAAGTCAATGAACTTGTATACATATTTTCTTTGGTTATTTATCACAGGGTAACAAACCACCCCAAAACTTAATGGCTTAAAATAAGGAAAACATTGATTTTATTCATAAACCTTCCATTTGTACAGGGATAGCTAATCTCTGGTCTACTCAGCATTAGGTTGGGTGGCTGAAAGGCTGAAGACAAGAACATTCTGATGTCTCTCTCACACATCTGGCAGTGAATGCAGAGTGTCAGCTGAGATCTTAGCTAGACCTGTCAGCCAGAAGATGCACATGTGGATTTCCTTTCTATAGGGCCTAAACTACTTCACAACACAAATGTTGACATCTAAGAGTGAGTGTCCCAAAAGTGAGAACAATCCAGGTAGAAGTGATATCACCTTTTATCACTTATTTCAGAAGTCACAGCATCATTTTCACTGCATTCTATTAGTCGAGGCAGTCACAAAGGCCGGTCCAATGTCAAAGGGAGTAGAACATGTCTCCACTCTTAATGGAGGGGTGGCAAATTTCTGGAAGAGCTTGTGAAAACAGGAATATTGGTGTGGCCATTTTTTGAAGTTACTAAATAAAGTAACTTACTATTCTACCACTAGAATATGTGTTTCAAGAAGAAGAAAACTACATATGATGTTCCCACTATCTTAATATCAAAACCCAGCACGTACTTAGAAGAAGATGCAGGCATTACATAAATATTTATCATTGCTGATGCCTCATGTCTAGTTAGTGGTTGGCTTAGACATGGAGTCCTGTTAATGGATTTATGAACTTTGTCCTGTGTGACTCTGTATCAGAATTATTCAGACAAAAGAACAATCAGAAGAATTGTGGGACAGTCTTCCACAATTACATTTCCAGCAACTTCTAGGCAATATGAAGTATACAAAGAGTTTTAAGTCCGTGAGGATAAAGAGTTTATGGCAGCGAATAAAAAAATAATGAATAAATAATAAATAATGTTACATATCATAAATAATATATAAGTAACTAATAAATAATTATTAGTTATTATTAGCATTTTTACCATTATCATTTTTGCACAGAGAACTTTAGTGTTGGTTAATGGGTATATTCCCTCTCTGCCCACGGTATATAATTAATGACAACAATAACAAATGAAATCCCCTCATAGTCAAGTACAACTTTATAGGTAAGGTTAAAATCTTTTTGAGTATAAAGTTGAAGGCCTTTTGTGTTTTCACATGGAATTTTTAAATGAGTTCAATACATGTTAATCGAGCTCCTACTGTGTATAGAGAGTTATCCTCTTGAGGTTTACCTGGATATATATATCTTAAATTTCTCCCCTCAAACTCTTATACATTCATTTAAATCTCCAAGAAATCCTACACAAATATTATTAGAAAACAGAAACTAAATAAAATAACTTGCTATTCTACCACTAGAATATGTGTTTTAAGAAGAAGAAAACTACATATGATGTTCCCACTAGTTGCAGGCATTACATAAATATTTATCATTGCTGATACCTCATGTCTAGTTAGTGGTAGGCTTAGACATGAAGTCCTGTTAATGGATTTATGAACTTTGTCCTGTGTGACTCTGTATTAGAATTATTCAGATAAAAGAACAATCAGAAAAGGGTTCAGTAAGTATGTCTTCAAGAATGCCTGGGGCCCAGTACTGGACAAATATAAAGAAATGCCTGAAAATTGGCCTTTAATGTACTTGTCTTTGAAGTTTTCTTTACTAGAAAACTAGTAAAGTTTTCTTTACTAGTTTCTTTACTTTTCTTTACTATATATATATACATATATATATATATTTGTATCTGATTAGCAGGTAGGCATCCAGTTACAGTTGGGAATTAAGAAATCATAAAGATAAAATAAAAAACTGAGAAAGCAAAAGGAATTCATATATGTGTGTGACATCCTACATTAATTCACTTTGTGTAGGTCTTTGGCATGATAATTTGCAGCTGATTATATCTCTTGCCATTTAAAATACTATGTCTTATTGGGAGACTCATTTTTGCCCACTTCCGATTGAACCTTCAAATCAAGCTCTTTCTACTGCCTATTCAGGAGACAGAAGATAGAATGCTTCCTTTTTTCCTCCAGTCACTTTTAAATCTAGAGCAAGAAAATCTATTCATTATACAGCAGTTATCCCTGTGTTCATCCTAGGGAAGAGTTAAGATATTGCAATATGAAGTGGTTTATAGCAGAATCATGCCATATGGCAGAATCTTGCCATAAGCTTAGAAATTCTTACAATAATACCTTGGGGTGAGAAAAAGTATCAATTTTAAATTACTAAAATCTCCCACTTAGCACAAGCTTTATATATACTCTCTAACCTGGCTTTTTCAGAAGAGAAAAAAAAAAATCTTTTCACTCTGTGGATAACCTATCTGACACCTTGTGGCACTGTAGCCATTCAAGGCATCTACTGCTCCATCATGGTCTTTCTTCTCCACTTTATCTAGTCAAGGTATAAAACTGATTGAATTAGGAAACTGTCATTCACTCAGATTCTGTGCCTTTCTTTAAACTCCCCAGGAAAGCCTAATTTTCAGGAAGAGGGTCTAGGGAGTGAGGTCATTCATCTCTCTCACTCCCCAAAATAGATTCATTATGATTCACCAAGTTTTGCTCTACATCCTGAACTTCAAGATAAATAGTAATATAATTCCCCTAACCTTGTTTTTTTCTTCAAGTTTACCTTAGGTTTAAAAGTCATTTTCAAATTTTATATAAATTTTAGAATCTTGTCAATTTTCATAAAAAGGCTATACTAAATTTCTGATTGTGATTGCTTTTAATCTACTGTGATGATTCATAATTTTTGATATAGAGGTCACATGCTTCTTTTATTCAATCTGTTCTTAAATGCTCTTAGGAACTATTATGAATGCTATAATTTAAAAAATTTGATTTCCTGGTGATTACTGCTAGATAATTTATATAAAAATATGATGGATATGATGGATTTGCACATTGACTTTGTATCCAGTAACTTAGCCAAATTCATTTATTATTTCTAATACTTTGTGATTTTTTTTCATATTTTACGTACACATAATGTCAACTACATATAGTAATAATTTTATTTTTTTCTTTCTCAAACCTTATAACTTTTGTTTCTTTTTCCTTACCTTGTGGTTCTGGCTAAGACTTGTGGTATGACGTGGAAAGGAACTCATGATAGAAGACATCCTTGCCTCATTTCAGATATTTGGGGGAATGATGTCAATATTTCTGTATTAATTATGATGTTTACTTAGATATTTTGCAGATATTCTGAATTGAATTAAGAAAGTTCCCCTTTATTTGTTGCTGGTTGAAAGTTTTTGTTATGAATCTAGGTTGAATTTTATCAGAAGCTTTTTTTGCATCTACAAAGATTATCATATTAACAGAATTTGCTCTGTGAATATGAATTGAATACATTGACTTATTTTGAAACACTAAACCAAACTTACTTTTCTGGAAGAGATCAAAATTTGTTTTGTATTGTTCTTTTATTTTGGCATATTACAGGGGTACAAACGTTTAGGTTACATACATTGCTTTGCCCCACCTGAGTCAGAGTTTCAAGCGTGCCCATCCCACAGACAGAGTGCACCTTACCCATTAGGTGTAAATATACCCATTCCTTCCTCCACCCTCCCACCTGCCTGACACTCTATGAATGTTACTACTATATGTGCATGTAAGTGTTGATACATTAAAACCAATTTGATGATGAGTACAAGTCGTGCTTGTTTTTCCATTCTTATGATACTTCACTTAGTAGAATGGGTTCGAGCTCTATCCAGGATAATACAAGAGGTGCTAGATCACCACTGGTTTTTGTGGCTGAGTAGAGCTCCATGGTATACATATACCACATTTTATTAATCTACTCATGTATTGATGAGTGCTTGGGTTGTTTCCACATCTTTGCAATTGTGAACTGTGCTGCTATAAACATTCGAGTCCAGATGTCTTTTTTCTAGAACGTGTTTTGTTCTTTTGGGTAGATGCCCAGTAATGGGATTTCTGGATCAAATGGTGGTTCTACTTGTATCTCTTTGAAGTATCTCCATATTGCTTTCCACAGAGGTTGCACTAGTTTGTAGTCCCACCAGCAGTATATGAGTGTTCCTATCTCTCCACATCCACGCCAACATTTATTGTTCTGGGACTTTTTGATAAAAGCCATTCTCACTGGAGTTAAGTGATATCTCATTGTGGTTTTGATTTGCATTTCTCTGATGATTTGAGATGAATGGCCAATAAACATATGTTCTTATTTTTGATCTATTAATACTTTGGTCATCACAACTCAGGGCCACATTACAGGATCAGTTCGTGCACATTTACTTATAATGACACCGATAAATCATTAAGCATTGTTATTTTATGTTCGGGCTTTCAAGTGTCTGCAAACTTGGTTATTAGAGGTAAAAGTTACACATTTTGAGAAAATTATTTATTTTCTACCCTTTCCAAATTTTACAACACCGTATAAATCACTCAAACTATTGGCATTCAGTGCTTTGGTAATACAAAATACAGGTAATAATGTTTGTCTTACATAAACCACAGAAATTATATGAAAAAATAAAACATTATATGTTAAAATTATTTTCAAACTAAAATTATATTAATACAAATACAGTTTTAATAAATTTCTGATATGTCAATGTTATTACATTGTGAAACCAAAAGCGATTTCAAAATTCACTTGTTATATGTATTCTATGCCCAGATAAGAACAGTTGTCCCCATGTCAGTAAACAATTTCCATTTAATTTTATTCAACATGATTTAATCATTTCCACAAATTTTCTCAATTTTGTCATCTAACTGTTAACAGTAAGCTTGTTCCATTCTCTATATTTTAGCAGCAGAAAAATAAAGACAAAAATTGGCCAAATGACATTTTGGAAGCAAACTTAATTAGACTGAGAGACAAGAACTTGCAGCCAGAGTTGCTACCTCACAATCCAGTTATTTGAGTTGGATTTATTAAGCTTTGGGGAAGGGAAAATAAGCAAAACACAATTGCTCAGAGCTGACCTAATCTCAGACTATAATGACTACCTTTTCCAGACAAAAGATTTACTAGCTCTTAACATATTCCAAATATTCTTTTTTTTTTTGAGATTTTCAATTTCACTATAAGATTTAAAAAATATTTTGATTTTATCAGTCAAGATTAAGTTAGGGGAGCAGATATGGGATTAAGAGATTAATTGCAGTAAGCAGACATGATTCTAGGAAGAGATTGTGATGTGAAAGTCCACAGAATTCCAGAACAGTTGGAAGATCAAAGAAAAGGTTATACTAAGCAGCTTTACTGAAGCACTGGCTTGTGTGGACAGTTTGGAGCTTGCAGGGAAATGTTGTGAAGCCAAAGACTTTCAGCCTCCAAAGTGGAGCCATGAATGGAAAAATCGTGGCGAGATGTATGGGAAGCTGTTATCTCTGTGTAGCTACTGCTTCTGTGGGTCTGGGTCGGCTGCCAAGCCTCTGAGCATGAGCCTGGGGCTGCAATTTGTCAAGCACACACAAGAACAGACAAGGCTCAGAACAAAGCCTGCCTGGTTTGGCCAGCAAATATACAAGGGACTCTTTTGAGATGAAGACAGTTTATTACATACCAAGACAGTGAAAGGAACAATAACCCAAATCCCTTGACCTTGCATGTCTACGTGGATGACACCAAAACAAAAGGAGCCAGATGACTGCAACACAGTTGTAGGGTATATCATTGCTGAAAAGCTAATTCTAGACTACAGCTAAGAGGTTTTTGTCCACTGCTCTATTCTGAGGGGTTAGGGAAGAAAGTTCCATTCCTCCTGAGAACCCAGAAGAAACTGTCTCTTGACAGCCTCTCAGAGGGGTTAGGGAGGTGGCTGGAAGATTCACCTCAGGATTGCTCCTGGCTGAACTCCCATCCTCTCACGTTCTAGGAGAGCCACAGGTGTTCTTCCAAGACTCAAGAAAGCTGTGGTTTAAGCCTTTCCTTGATTGTTTTTTTTAATAAACTCACGGACTATGTCACTCAGATTGCCTACCTGTTCCAAGCCCTCTGGGATTCAGGCCTGGGTCCTACAGAGAGGGGTGTGCAGTAAAAGACTGAAATCTTTATCAGAAGTGAGAGTAAAAGGCAAACCCACCTACCCGGTGAAGCTTTGATAAGATAAAGGAGGATGGCATTCCACAGAGAGAGGAAAAAGGAGAATGACAAATGCTAGGGGCTGCCAAAGGGAATGTGTTCACCTTAAATGTAGACCCTGGAAACTTTCTGAACTAATTTGAAGGAATGTTAGCACTGATAAAGCCCCCTCCTTAATTGTGATGATTGGGATAAAGAAGAATAATAGTGTTTTATTAATATTATTTTGTGTCTCTTGTATCCTCAGATTTGTGTGATGTGGGCATTACCCATGCAGAATAAATTGGGACTTAGAAATGTTAAACATTGGAAGTAGCGCTTGAAAGCTAAAGTAGAAATTTTTATTAAATGTTTACATTATCCTTGTAAATTTGTGGTTACTAATGAGTGGATAAAGATGAAGGGCATAGCTGGGGAGCACAGGCACAACATGTAAGTGTGTGTTTGTAATGTAAGTAGCTGCCAGTGTATCCCTTTACTTTGAACAGGCTGTGAATAGTAGGAAGCATAAAGTTTAGTGTTCAAACCAAATAATTGTCTCAAAGTTAATTAGCTTGAATTTTAACACAGCTCAACTTTGAAAGAATTTTAGGCATTAGCAAATCGATTTTCTAGTAACAGCTTTAGGACCTCTTAACCAGATATACGATCACTTCTATGTTAGGCTGGCCTTATTTACTACAACCCTTCACATTCCTTATATTGAATATACAAACAGACAATGCCCAGACCATATACAGATGATCTCCAATGGCTTGATTTAGGATTTTTTGACTTTACAGTGGTGTGAAGGCAATATGCTTTTGGTAAAAACTGTACTTTGAGTAATACAACCATTCTGGTTTTGTACTTTCAGTTTAGTATTCGATAAATTATTTAATACATGAGATATTCAACACTTTATTTTAATAGGGTTTGTGTTAGATGATTTTACCCAATTGTAGGCTAATGTAAGTCTTCTGAGCACATTTAAGTAGGGTAGGCTAAGCTATGCTGCTCCACCTGTTAGATGATATGCATTTCCAACTTACAATGTTTTCAATTTGTGATGGGTTTATTAGGATATAATCCAATCATAAGTCAAGGAGTATCTGTACTAAAATAGAACTCTGATCCTCACCCTCCAGCAACCAGCCAGGGAAACTAAGTCACAAAGGGAAGCTAAACCACAGCCTACAGCAACCAGTTCAGGAAGCCAAACCACAATCACTATTGGCCCAAATTGTCAGAACTTTATCAGCAACTGACAGCTTCCCTAACTGCCTCCCTCCACTTCCAACTTAGGACCAACCAGAAAAAGCCAGATATGCTCCACTAATCAACTGCCTAGCATACCTCACTTCTCATTAGCCTGCCTCCAGCTTCCCCATGCCAACAGACTTCAGTAGGGGAATATCTGAAGCTTTCCTTTTCAAAAACTATAAAGCTTTCATTCTCTTCTGCCTGGCTTTGAGTCTCTGCCAAAGCAAGTGATGATGACTGACTTCCCTGCAATATACCAAGCTCAGAATAAATAGCCTTTGTTTACTCTCATGTGAGTGATCTTCATTTACTTCCTTAATGCTTAAATATACTTACTTAGTATGGATAGTTGAAGTAATTCAAGTCTACTGAATGATTTTTAAACAAACAATTAGTAAGTTTCAAACCCTATTTAGACATGAGTTGATTTAGAGAAATAAAAACACAATCTACTGAAACATCTGATAAAAAATAATTATACG
This sequence comes from Cheirogaleus medius, assembly GCA_008086735.1. Taxonomy (NCBI): domain Eukaryota; kingdom Metazoa; phylum Chordata; class Mammalia; order Primates; family Cheirogaleidae; genus Cheirogaleus; species Cheirogaleus medius. The sequence continues at coordinate 15,130,789 of VBSM01000361.1, forward strand.
CCACTATTGATGAAGTGGCAAGTATATTCCGGTTCCTGTGCCAGAAACATCCCATGTTTAACATCATTTAATCGTGCCAACAGTTCTATAGAGTAGGTATTAAAGATGAAAAAATTGAGGCACAGAGAGGTTAAGTTTCTTGCCCAAAGCCAGCAATCAGTGCAAATGGATTTCAAACCCAGGTGCATCAGCCCCAGACTTTTTCCTCTGGACTACACTACTTTCAGAGTGATGAACATAGTGCTTATTTTTTCAACAGTCATCATCTATTTGAGATGCTAATATTAATTGCTTACTGAACTTTCATTTGGTATCTGTAGAGTTCTCAGTCTGTGCAGAAAAATATTTAATAATGAAACTAAAGGAAACCTAGTCTTTGCCTTTAAGAGCTCATTATGATAGATGAAGGAGGTAAAATGAAACAAAACATATCACAAATATATTGTTGGAAGGATTACAGTTTATTAAATCAATAAGCTCTGGACTTTGTAGTTAAGCTTGTAATTTTTCACAATAGTAGGGGTAAAATAGCAAGGCTAATGGGATGAACTCAGATGATAAACATGGAATGAAGAAAAAGCAGTTCTGACACATGTAATCATCAAAGGCCTTAGCAAGAACATTTATATGTGATGTTCTTTTCTCCCCTGGCATTCAGTTTGCCAATCCCTGGCAGTGGTTTCCTTAATAAACAAGTCCTTGCACCAATGTTGGCCTGTGAAATCCCAATCCAGGCACCTCTTCACTAATTGTAGAGAGAGTTAGGCAGGATGTTAAAGAAGCTAGGCTCCTAGTCCAGTGGTTCTCAACTTTTGTTCCCTAGGCTAAATCTTATGCCAACCAAATTACAATCTCTCAAAAGATGCAAACAGCAATAATTTTAAAGCTTCCAGGTGATTATAATGTGTGTTCCAGTTGAAAACCATTAATCTAGATAAGGGTCTCTCAGCTTCTGCACTATTGCTACTTTAAGGCAGTTAGTTCTTTGTTGGGGGTGGGGTGTTGTTCTACACATTGCAGAATGTTTAGCCGTATCACTTGCCTGCACACATTAGTTGTCACTCTCCCAGTTGTACTAACAAAAAAAAAAAAAATGTCTTCAGATATTGCCAATGTCTCCTGGGGAGCAAAATTACCTCTGGTTGAGAACGACTGTTCTAGACCAAGATCTGCAGAAGGATCTCACACATCGTACCATGGAGTGGTTCTCAAACTGAGCATGCGTCAACATCACCAGAAGGGTTAGTTCAAAGTCTGATTGCTAGTTTCCACCCTCAAAGTAGATTTAGTGGGCCTGGGAAAAATCTTAACGGTCCATGAGTATGTTATAAATTAATCATCACATTTTAAAAACATGGTTTTCTGCTTTGTTCCCAACCTTAAAATTCCAACATTGCCAAGTTTCACTTCCTACCCTGGCTATTTCATGAAGTCCCCAAATCATGTTTTAAAGTGCCCACAGAAGTTATTTTTCTTCTCCTCTTCCTACCTCGGTGGCTGAGGTGGCATCACATATCACCTTGCCCTTGGTATATGATGTCCTCTTCTGCCTTTATTTCACTATGAATGACTACTTGCCCAGCATTAACAGTTACACGAATAGGACATGTTCTCCTCACCACTAAGCACGCTATAGCCAGTTACATAGATCAAAAATTGCAAATACCTTGTGCTCACTTAATTTTACTACCTTCCCTTCATATGGCTCTAATATGGCTCTCTACTCCACAGAAGTTTGGCCTGAGGCTCACCCATGTTTTTTGGACAAAGATACTACCCTTAATTCTTTTTCTTCCTATAATATACAGTCATTTCTGTGATAATCCTCATTTCTCAGAATGCTGGGAGATCCACTCTATTAATCCCAGGAATTTCATTTAATATAAGAGCTTTGGTTCTCAGGTGGATTGCAACTGCAGGGAAAAGGGAGGAATGGAGGTAAGGAAATAAAAGCAGCTTCTTTACCACTCTTTTTGATTATACAAAGTGGTATTGCTCTCTAAATGATTTTTTATCTTTTTTTTGTATTTCCATAAATATTTGTTGAATGCATTAATGTTGGTTTCCTCTGTCCAAATAAAATAAACCTCTTCAATCTTTCGCAGAGAAGAATATCATCTGTTGGCATTGCTAAATATATTTGCATTTTTCTAAGTGATTTAATTGAGAACGGCACTTCCTTTGACTTGAGTGGACAATTCTGGCACGTGGTTATGAGAGATTTCTAGCAGGGGAGCTTCCAGTCATTGGACACACACACACAGTAATTGTGTTACTTGTTTTTTTAAAAAATGTATAAATTCTGAGTCCTGAAAACGATTGTGTAACAACTTTGTTCTTATTTATAAAAGAAACTATGTGTCAGACATTTTTCTGATCAATTTAAATAAGTTAATTTACTGACCTCAACAAACTTGTGCAATAATATTAGTACTGTCTCTGTTTACAGGTAATGAAATATGTTATAAAAAGTTATGAGTTATTTGCCTGAAATTGCATCCCTGGGAAATAACAAGGAAAGAACATTTCTCTTCCCATAAAGCATATGGGGCAGTTTGAGGGAATTCTCAGAGACCTTCAGCCCAAGCTGAATGGCCAGAATCTATGAAACTCCCAAAGACAGAAATGTTAGTGTTTGATATTTTGGGGGGAGGGGAGAGGGTATTCATATGCAGAAATGTTTTTTTTTTTTGTTTGGTTTATTTCCTGCATGAAGGTTTTTCTCCAGCTTCATATTGGCAACTACATTTTTAAAAACTACATGAGTGCTGAATTGCCTTTACTATTTAGAATGCTGTGTTTGTGTAGGGGAGGGGGCATGGGTAGGGCTGGACGTGGGGAAGCACAGTACTAACGTTAAGACCTATTCCTTCCCTGATTCCCACCTCTGTATTTTCACATGGGGAGAAAGAACTCAGATACTTTTTAGCAGAAAAGCATTTTTCACCATTAAATATGAGTCAACCATTATCCATGCTTAACAGTGCCAATGTTTCTTTGCAGATAACAGTTTATCTAAAAAGAATATGTACCACTCTGCAAAGGCACTAATGAGGCTGGCCCAGGGCTGACAGACACATGCGCAGCAAGGAGCTTTCTCCTCAGGTGGAGGCTGACATTTTAGTTCCAATGTACTATCTTCTCCTGTTCCTGCTCATTGTTAGCCATGGGGGTGTTCATGGAGTTAGCCCATTTAAACCTGCTTTCAATTTTGAGCGGGATTATTTAGAGCTTCTAGCTCCCCAAATGTCTCTTTTTCTAATCTCGTTTTTAAGATCTTTTTTTCTGCCTATGATTTTCTACTGAACTGACTTCTTGGTTCATTCAGAGGCTTTGGGAGTATAAAAATTGAACAGCCTGCTCCTGGATGACCTAGTGAAGCAAATATTTAATAATTATCACCTCACTAATGGGGACATGTACTTGAAAGAGAAACTGACATTTGTCTTTTCCTTGAAAGTAAACAGCTTGTCATTAGCATATATGAAAGGGTCCTCTTTGGGGAGCTTATTTTTCCGTCAAAGTCAACATTGTGGGATGGGGAAGTATATAAAATCTTAATAAATAACATCATTTAGGGACTTAAAGACTATAATGCACTGTGCTAACTTCTTTACATATGTTATTTTATTTAATCCTTACCTTAATGCAATGGAATTATAATGAGCTACTATTGCTGTTTTCCCATTTTATAGATGATAAACTGAGACTCATATAACTTACTCAGTTTTATGGGTTCCATGCATTGGATGAACTTGTAGTGAACAGATGTGCAGGGATTCTTAACCTTGAGCTCATGGTCTTCTATTTAACCCACAGAAAGAATAATAGTTCAATAAATTGGTTTTGTTTGTAATCCTATATATATAATTGGATGCATTTACAAACATTCACATTATCTCATAAAGTGAACAAAGACTTCACCAGACTGCCATAATGTTCCATGGCATCAAAGTTAAGAATCACTGACAATGATCTAGTTTTCATCAATATGCCCTTCCTGAGGGATATCATTTCATAATCTTGTGAAATCCTTTATCCTTTCCAGCATCTCTGTGTACTTTTTGGTTTTGGGGACCGTGGACTTTTGTAAAGAGCATTTTTTATTAATATATTCTTTATAAGACAGGTGATATATAAAGGTCAGTATGATTTCTATGTGTGATATCAACAGTGACTTGAAGTCCTCATTTAATGCATGTAACAACATATATTCATTCAATGGAAAATGGAAATGAATCCATTTCATCCAGAAGTACCCCAAATTTAAACAACTTCACATCCCTTATTTAGTCTTCCAAGAACAGGAAGCTTACAGCTATTATATTTTTAGTATCTCATCATTGATTACTTGATTGTGATAATATGTTATATTGGACATTCTTTAGAAAGTTTCTATTCAATATTTAAGATCAGAAGAAGAGATTTACATGTGGCACATAAATATTTCAAGAGTTGATTAAATTCTATTTTGATCATAAAACCATCTCTGATCCCCCTATTTATAAATTTACTTCTGCCTTTAGCTTTTATGACTACTTATCTGCATTTTGTTTAGCACTTTATCTCTTATTAACTTGTGCTATAGTTAATTGAGTAAATCTTATCTTCTCTGAGGGCCATATCATCATTGTACCTTCTTATTACTAGGACAGAGTCAGGCACACTGTAAAAATCCCATAAATTTTTGTTCAAGAATGACAAGTACTTCTTTGTACTCAATCAATGTACCAGCCATAACAACTCTGTTTCTGCTAACATACGTTAGTGAGAGAGAGAAAGATATTTTTCAAATGGAAAGTAATCATATAAGGGAGTTTTCATCAAAGGAATGAAGTAAGTAACTTCCTCATAAGAAATTCTAATTATATCTGGCTTCTTATTAAGTCTTTTCTTCCTAAGACTCTTATTCCAAGATGCCACTTCAACCTTTTTCAACAAAGAAATGTATTGAATTTCTACTGAGGGAAAGGTATTATGCCAAGCTCCATAAAGGATATGAAAATTCAAGGAGCTTAATGTCTAACACAGAAGGTATACATTTAGACCAATAATTATACCACAGAATGGTAATCACTTATTACCATTATTCAGTCAATAATCCAATCAACTCCTAAAGGTTCTTGGTAGGATCACTAAAAACCAATTATAGTTTTTCAGATTGTATACTGCGGAATTGAAGGGCAATTCAAGTCATTGTACACTCTTATAGTTACTATGACAATTTTCTAGCAGATAGCTACAAAGTGTCTTGAGCAAAAGAGCACCTTTAAAAATCTTGCTTAGCAATCTTTTAAACTGACAGTTGAGACATACTAAAGAACAAAGCAGATCTAAGCACTGCTCTTAGAAGTATTACATTCTAATCAAGGAGAATCAAAGTATAAGCAAAATACAAAAATACAAAATACAATCATATCTCAGGGAGATATTGGGAGTTTGGTTCCAGACCACCACAGTAAAGGAAAAAGAACCATAAAGCAAAGAGAGGCCGGGCGCGGTGGCTCACGCCTGTAATCCTAGCACTCTGGGAGGCCGAGGCGGGTGGATAGCTCAAGGTCAGGAGTTCGAAACCAGCCTGACCAAGAGCGAGACCCCGTCTCTAAAAAAAAAAAAAAAAAAAAAAAGCAAAGAGAAATTTTTTTGGTTTCTCAGTGCATCTAAAAGTTATGTTTATACTACACTGTAGTCTATTAAGTGAGCAATAGTATTATGTCTAAAAAAGGGTAGATACTATAATTTTAAAAACACTGTATTGCTAAAAACTGCTTCTGATAACCTGAACTTTCAATGAGCTGTAATCTTTTTGCTGGTGGAGGGTCCTGCCCCAATGGAGGCTGCTGACTTATCAGGATGGAGGTTGCTGAAGAGTGGGGTGGCTGTGGCAATTCCATAAAACAAAGCAATGAAGTTCACCACATCTCTTGACTCTTTCACAAAATATTTCTTTGTGGTATGTGATGCTGTTTGGTAGCATCTTACTTACGGTCAACCTTCTTTCAAAATTGGAGCCAATCGTCTCAAACCCTGTCATTGCTTTATCAAGTAAGTTTATAGAATATTCTAAATCCATTGTCATTTCAACAATATTCATAGTGTCTTCACCAGGAATAGATTCCATCTCAAGAAACCACTTTCTTTGCTCATCCATAAAAAGCAACTCCTCATCCATTCAGGTTTTATCATGAGATTGTATCAATTCAGTCACATCTTTAGGCTCCAGTTCTAATTCTAGTTCCCTTGCTATTTCTACATCTGCAGTTACTTTCTCCACTGAAGTATTGGAGCCTTTAACATCATCCATGAGGGTTGAAATCAACTTCTTCCAAATTCTTGTAAATGTTGATATTTTGACTTCCACAAATCACAAATGTTCTTAATGGCAGTTAGAATGGTGAATCCTTTCCAGAAGGTTTTAAATTTTCTTTGCCCAGATCCATCAGAGGAATCACCATCTATGACAGCAATAGCCTTACAAAATGTATTTCTTAAATAATGTGACTTGAAAGTCAAAATTACTTCTTGAACCAGAATGGATATTGTGTTAGGAGGCATGAAAAGAGCGATCATCTCCTTGTACCTCTCCATCAGACAGGTCACCTTGGGTGGCCAGGTACATTGTCAGTTAATAGTAATATTTTGAAAGGAATCTTATTTTGGTGAATAGTAGGTCTCAACAGTGGAATTAAAATATTTAGTAAAATATCCTGTGAACAGATGTGCTGTCATCTTGGCTTTATTGTTTTATTTATAGTGCACAGTCAGAGTAGATTTAGCATAATTCTTAAGGGCCCTAGGACTTTTGGAATGGTAAATGAGCACTGGTTTCAACTTAAAGTCATTAGCTGCACTGTCCCCTAACAAGAGATCAGTCTGTCCTTCGAAGCTTTGAAGCCAGGAATTTACTTTTCTACTCTATGAAAGTACCAGCTGGCATCTTATTTCAATACAAGACTGTTTTGTCTACATTGAAAATCTATTGTTTAGTGTAGCTGCCTTCATCAATAATCTTAATTAGATCTTCTGGATAACTTGATGCAGATTCTATATCAGCACTTGCTGCTTCACTTCGTGCTTTTATGTTATATAGATGGTTTCTTTTTTTAAAAAAAAACCTCATGAACCAACCTCTGCTAGCTTCCATCTTTTCTTCTCTAGCTTCCTCACCTTCCTCAGCCTTCATAGAATTTAAGAGAGTTAGGGCCTTGTTCTAGATTAGGTTTGGACTAAGGGAATGTTGGGGCTGGTTTTATCTTCTATCCAGACTGCTGAAACTTTCTCCATATCAGCAATAAGTCTGTTTCACTTTCTTATCATTTGCATGTTCAGTAGTGTAGCACTTTTAATTTCCTGCAAGAACTTTTCCTTTACTGTCACAACTTGGCTGACTGTTTGACACAAGAGACCTGGCTTTTGGCCTATCTTGAATTTGGACATGCCTTCCTCATTAAGCTTAATTGTTTCTAACTTTTGATTTAAAGTGGGAGATGTGCGACTCTTCCTTTCACTTGAACACTAAGAAGCCATTGTAGAGTTATTACTTGGTCTAATTTCAATATCATTGTATCTCATGGAATAGGGAGGCCCAAATAGATTGAAATAGATGAGGGAATGGCTAGTTGATGTGGCAGTCAGAACAGACACAACATATATTGATTAAGTATGTCATCTTACATGAGCTCATTTTGTGGTGCCCCAAAACAATTATAATAGTTATATCAATGATTACTATAACAAATAAAATAATGATGAAAATGTTTGAAATATTGTGAGAATTATCAAAATGTGACACAGAAACATGAATTGAGCATATGCTATTGAAAAAAAAATGGTGCCGAGAGACTTGCTAGACACAGGGTTGCCAGAAACCTTCGATTTGTAAAAGGAACACAATATCTGCAAAGTAATAAAACAAGGTATGCTTGTAAGTCAGGTGGTGATAAGCACTAAGGAGTTAAACAAACAGTGTCAGAGGATAGACAGTGATGAAGGATGAGAATATTTTTTCAACATTGCACCTGGAAATATGTCAAACTGCTTCCTGCAATATGTTGAACAGACAGTGAGGAACTGAAGCCCTCAGTAAAACAATTTTTGAGGAACTTCATCTTGCCAAGAACCACCAGATATTGGAGTAAATCTCTCCCCTATTAAGTTTTAAGATGACTGCAGCCCAGCTGGCACCTTGATATAAACTGTGAAGGATTCTGGAGCAGAGGCCCCAGTCAACTGTAACCAAATTCCTGACCAACAGAACCTGTGAGATAATAAATGTGTTTTGTTTTAAGCTGCTGAAATTTACAGCAACTTATTATGTAGCAATAGATAACAAATACAAGTCACCTACCCCTATACAGGGATATATCTCAACCTGACCTCTCTGAAGGGAGTGAGGCTAGTATTTGTTTTAATGAAGATTGCTAAACAGATCATCACTTTAGCGATCTGCATAACCCTCTAAATCAAATTTTTAAAGCCAAAGTGAAAAGACACTTAATGTATAGCAACAGATTAAATACTTTTTTTTGGCCAAGGATATTTCAGTGTTCTTTCTTCCAACACAGATGTTTCAACAAATCATGTTGTCATTTTTTTAAATTGACATTTTATCTACTATTTTTTAATTTGAGAGCCAGGCTAAAGAAAAAGTAAAATTTATGGAATATTATGAATTCTAATAATATACAAATTTTTGTTTATAAGAGTTAGAGGACTATTTAATAAATCTATAATAAACATACAGATATGTAAATAAGGGCTATCTTCTTTTCATTCTGTTCTATAAAAATGATGGTTCAGGGCAGGTAATAGAAGACAAACTTTGGCAGATTGGAAAATTACTGGCAGATCCTAAAGAAATTTAAGCTCATCAGGCTATGCTGGACCTGAATGCCTGCTTTTGGAGTCTTCTTTGATTGCTGGCGTACTATGTTAGCAAGGGAAAAAACAGAAAGACAGAAAAAAACCTCTTCTATTTGGGTCAAAAGGTGGTTTATTCAGCAGAGATAGAGGCTATCATGGTAGTCTGACCTTGATGTGACAGAATAAGTGACTCTCATGTGCACAAGCTGATTGGGGAAGGAGTCAAGGAAGTCCCTTTGTCACCCTAGTACCTGCTCTGCTCAATGTTCTATAACGAGAGCTTACTTTTGAATCTTGAATCACTTTTAAACATTCACCATTAAAATGCAAGTTTACTTGGGAGGATTCTAATTGTAATTTATCAATAAAAATCAAAGTAGAAAATAACAACAATGGTATCAGACAGTCTCCTGGAACAAATCATAAGAAGCAGCAGGCACATAAATATCTCCTTCTAAGTCCTGGCCAGGAGCAAAGGACTGTACTATGCTTTGGATGTTGTTTGCCCCCACCAAAACTCATGTTCAAATTTGATTCCTAGTGTGACAATGTTGGGTGGTGTGTAATGGGAGGTATTTGAATCATGGAGAAACAGCTCTCATAAATAGATTAATGCCAGTTTGCAGGAGCGAGTGCATTCTCACTCTCTTGGGAGTGGATTAGTTCTGAGAGAGCAAGTGATTATAAGCAATCCCAGTCTGTCCTGCATGTATGTTTGCATATGTCTGCTTTCCTTTTCACTTTTTTTTTTTCTGCCATGAATTGAAGCAGCACAAAAGCCCTGGCCAGAAGTGGAGCGGATGTTGGTGCCATGCTCTTGGACTTCTCAGCCACCAGAATCATAAGCCAAATAAACTTTTCTTAATAAATTACCAGGTCTCAGATATTATGTTATAGCAACACAAAACAGAGTAGAACCACTGTCCTCAACACTAAAAGCACATAAAGTGTAATGAGATTTAGTAACTTACAATTCTGCTGATATGAATTTTGTAGCCATATTTGAACATAAGCCTACACTTACATTAAATTCATATTTGAATGCTCATGGGCTATCTTTTCTGGCTGGCTCATTGATATAAACCTATTTGCTGTTCCAAAGAAGAGCTGAAGAGTTCCTTGGAGGAATGGGATAAATTGAAAATGCTGCAACAGTAATTGTTGCATCCAGAGTCAGGCCCTGTGGACTCAGTAAGGCCCCTATAAGAAAAACAGCGCCACTTCCAGGTTCTCCATTCTCAAAATTACAGTGATCAAAAATATTTGTGAGTGCTTATGCTTATGGCTGATAAGTGACTTGTGGCCATAAAATATAAAATTAAGTATAGAAGTGATTCAATTAACTACAAAGGCAAGTTCACACCATAATTTAATTTTCCAACCTCTCAGAGTATCTATAACATTTATTTGATGAATCATGATTTCTGCAATCCAAATGGTTATTACAAACGGGTACTCTACTAAAAATTTCCATTATGTAAAATAAACTGTTACACTATGTCTATCTTCATAAATGGATTCTTAAGGGTCTAGTTTTGTTTGATTTGCTGAGTTAAATAACATAATAATTTCACTTTAAAGAATGAATGATCAAGTTGTAATTCTTTATTTTGGCCTGGGAAATAAGGTTTAGGCTAGGATTTAGAAATTCTGTCTTTGCCTTGAGGCTCCCGTATCATGTATATACACAACCTTCCAGAGATTTTGATCTATTCAGGAAGTCATTAACTTCTTTATGAAAAGGTGCTTTAGTAGAAAAAAAACACTTATTCTTTTATGAAGGAAAAATATTTTAAAAATTAAAGGCATCTCAAGGAAAACCCTATGCCAGGTAGCATAAGAGAGACAGTATTAAAATAATACGAACTGTCAGCACTCATAGTATTAAATCTGCAGAGGCAAAGTGAAATCAAAATTGCAATGTAAGAGGTTAAGATAATCTCAAAATTATCTTTTTCTCTGAGGCTTTCTGCTAACTTGTTATTGGGTGGAGGGGAAAATATAATCTCCCCGAAAAATCTATAACCACAAGCTCACATATGAGTTTCAGGTATGAATTAATGTTAGCCATGAGGTCCAAAATGATCTCAAATGGAGAATTTAATTTAATCTGCATCCATGCTGCCCTCAAGATCTGAAATAGATCTTAAATGTATAATTTAATTTAAAGAGGTCTTCTATTACTTTTGATTCCTGGTAACTAGAAGAGATAACACAAATCTTCCTCAGAGGAACTCAACTTTAACCCAGTTCTGAAAATAAGCCAACAGACCAAATTTCAAGAAAAATGACTTATTCAGTATAAATACAATTTTTAAAAAATCAAGCAAAGAAATAAAAAAAAAATGCAGAAGGAAGTAATGTAACATGAGTGAGAGCTAGCCAAAAAACCAAAGCAGTAGAATTAGACATTCAAAACCTTGAGATATTAAAATTATTGGTCACAAAATATAAAATAACCTTATGTAATGTGTTTAAATAGAGAAAGAGAAGCTTAAAATATTATGAAGAAACAAAAAAGTCTAAAGAATCAATATGCAGACATCCAAAATTAATAAAACCTATAGAATTAATTAGCTAAATAAATCTCCTCTAAAGAGCAATACACATCAATCACTGGATATAGAACCAAAATGACCCTATAGTGTAATAAGAAAAAACCCAGCTTTTTCCAATAAATGTTGTTGGACCAATTGACTAACCATCTGGACAAAATATATATCCAGACTCCTTCTAGACATTAACTGAAAACAACTTCAGATGTTTTGTAGATCTAAATGCAAAAGGCAGAATAATAAAACTTTAAGAAATAAAACATAGGAGAATACATCAATTATATTAATATTGTGAAAGACTTTTTAAACAAGATGCAAAAAGCTCTGACTATAATCAAAAAGATTGATAAATTACTACATTAAAATGAATAGCATTTAGTATCAAAAGACACTATCATGAGAGTGAAGAGGCAAGCTGGAGCCTAGGAGAAGACATTCACAACACATATATATGAGAAAAGACTTATATACAAAATACATGAAGAATTCCCACAAATCAATTAGAAAAATACAACCACCAAACCATTCTAACAAATGGGCTAAAAATTCAAGCAGGCATTTTGAAGTAGAGTATATCCAAATGATTAATAAGTATGGGAAGATGTTCAATGTTATTGGTCATCAAGGAAATGCAAATTAACTCCACAATGAGATTCTATTACAGATTCATTGGGACAGCTAAGATTATCAAGACTGATCAAACCAGCTTGTAGAGGATGTGGAATGCTAAAAATCTCATACCCTGTGAGTAGACACGTAAATTCATACAACTTCTGAAAAGTGTTTGGCAGTAACTTCTGAAGCTAGATATGCACCTACACAATAATCCAGAAGTTCACTCAATATAATTTTGTACATATATATACTAAATGACATGTACATAAATGTTTACAGCAGCATTATTTGTAATAATAATAAAAATAGTAAAACTGAAAAGAACCCAGATGTTTATTTTTAGTAAAATGGTTAAAAAAAATTGTGATGAATTATCCAATAGACTAAATTAAGCAATGAGAAATAATGGCTTACTGCTATATGTGACAACATAGATAAAACTCTAAAATACAATACTGGGCAATCTAAGCCAAGCCCATTGAGTATATTCAATATGATTCCAGTTATGTAACTTATTAAAAAGAGTAACATGTAATAAAAATATTAAATATAATATAGTAATTACCCTTCAAGTGGGGGAAGTTTTCTGGCTTGATTTTATGGAGGCTTCTGTTCTAGTTATTGATTAGGGTCTGGTTTTAAGCGACTGTCCATTCTCAGGAAATTCTTTTGACTATACATTTAGAATCTATATATTTTTGGAATGCATAATATATTTGAATAAAAAGTTGACTCAAAATTATAATACATACATACAAGTTTCTTCTAATCACCTCATTCACATCCATTTAATTAAGTCTTCCAGTTTTGCCAGATTTTCTGTTAATTTTTTTGACTCAAATAACCAGATGATCCATCACTTGATGCACAATTGTTTGAGCAGCCTTGCTTAAAGCAGTACATGAACAGGATGATCTCTAATGTCCCTAATGTCTGGTAATTCTAAGAATAGAAGGTTGTTTACTCTGATTAGCAGTGTTATACTGTCCTCCTCATGATCCCCAAATGCACACCTTTGCAACCAAACTTTTGTACCATGCATTTTCATTTGTGCAATAAATTTCTGCACATATCTTCACAAATCATTTAAAGAGTATTAATATGATCTCCATTCTATAAACAAGAAGACTGAAGTTCAGCACAATCAAATAGCTTCTTTAAGACCATTTAGCTAATCTGTGGTATAGATCATTTTGCATGTAGTCATGGAAATTTTGTAAAAATTCTTAATTCATATCCACATATCTTCATCATGTTTCCTTAGTTGGACAAAAAGTTCTTAAAGGCAGAGTCTATATCTTTTTTTTTTTAATGTTCCTCCATAATGTACCATACAGCTGTCAGCATGCAGTAGGTTATTAATAAATGATTCTTGAGAGATGGAAAAACTTTTCAGTCATTAATATTTGAGCATTTAAAAGCACATGATTCTGAGCGAAGACCGTGGTGACTAACACATAACCTAAATTCAATAAGATAGCTCATAAGCATTGTCTTCTTTGTAAAGTAAGCCTCTAATTTGTTAAAAAGCCAGGCTATGAAGAAGGGTAAGTGACGCGTTAGCAGGTGTTAGGATAAGTAGACTAATCTTTCTTTGCTTTAATGTCACTGCTTAATATCATAGGATAAGTTCTAATTTGTGTTTTTCATTTGCTAGCCACGATTTTAAAACAGCTTCACTTTTTAGTTAAAGTGCTGGCAGAAAAAATCCATGACAATTATCATACCAACAGGCTGAACAGAAAATCAGATATAGCAATTCACCAAGAATCTGTGTTCTTATCTAATCAGATTCGTCATCTTTCAATACGATGCTACAAAAGATGCAAACTGAGCAAGGGCAGAGCTGGTCAGCATTTAAATTAGAGTTTTCCAAAGGCAAATTCAAGGACCCAAAGACCGAGAAGAAATGCCAGTACATTCATTACTAGATTATTTTCCTCTTGAGGATAAAAAGACTTACAAGTGGCTTGAAAGTCATTGTACTTATGATGCTTTTTCTGAAGTGTAATGTAAAAGAAACAATGCAGGCATACTGGTCATTAAATTTCATGTAGTCCTTTTTTTGAAGAGTAAGAAATTAAAAGCTCACTCTCATTAACATAAATATAGTTTGTCTTACCCTAAGACCAAGCAGTTATACATGTCATTTTTAAGAATTCTTAACATCCTTTCATAATTCTAAGACAGAATCAAAGTAAGTATCAGGACAGACTATTCCATATTCTCATCTTCAAAGTGTAACATTTCAAACACTCACACCATCTGGGAGTACATAACGTATCACCATCATGACCATTAGGTTAGTTTTTCTTTTTAAATGACAGAAACTGTGTAAAATTTAAAATATTATTTTAATATATAGATTATTATAGAAATATAGCATTCTCTGTTTCCTCTTTCTATCATCTCACCCCTTGGAAAAAATGATTACACCCTGCTAGAAGTACTTCCAAATAATAGCGGAACTTAAGAGAATATTTTCAGCACAGCTTTGGTAACTGGTTCAGGCCAGCTTATCCAGGTTACTTCTATAATATAATAAGTGAAAATGTAGAAAAAAAACCTTCAAAACTGCTAGAAGGAAACACACACACACATTCATGTACTAGCAGTTTCTATGTAGTTTCTGTTGAATTCATGATCATAAACTAAAAACGTTTCCTCCTATAGATCTCCATCCTAATTGTTTAATTGCTTTTGTTTTAGAAAAGTCTAATTTGTGTGCATAGCTTTAGTTCTGTTCCATTTTTTCTCCTTCCTTCCTTCCTTCCTTCCTTCCATCCTGTCTCTCTTTCTTTCTTTCTTTCTTTCTTTCTCTCTCTCTCTCTCTCTCTCTCTCTCTTCCTTTTTCTTTCTTTCACATAGACCCTTTTTATAAAAAAAATCCATTATTTGTGATCTAGTAGACACATAGGTGCAGGATAAGAAATAAGACTCTTCCAGCCACTCCCCTCTGATCAAGGCTGTTCAAGCGAGAAAATCAGAAATATGACAGAAGCTAACATGGAAGGAACTGAAGAGAGTACTAGAAGTGGAGAGTTCTCAGTGGAGTATGAATTGATGTTCAGAATGAAACAGATGCTTCCACTATCTAAGCTAAATGAAAAGGGCTCTAGGAGAATCCTGAGTTTCTACATTTAGGGGGATTTATATCTCTCTATGTAAATGATTGCTGAGCTGCAGAAACTCAGTCCTTCACTATGCTGTCAGTAGAATTAGAGGCCTAATTCCACAAAGGGTGGTACCTATTTACAGTTCAGAAATGGTCAAAGTCAGAAAGTTGTAAGAGTAACCAAGATAGCAGGGTAAAAAGAGGAGGATTAAGAGATATGCAATCTGAGACTACTAATTGTCAAAAAGATGGGTCAGCTACCCGTGGACTAATTTTATGCTAGAGAGAGTAACTGGACTTGCATTGCTTTGATAAGACCCTGTCCAAGAAAGTGGCCTGCCTGGGCAATAAACCCAGTAATAAAATGCCAATGGGGTAACTCCAAGTACAACTGCTAAGAAGGATCATAGAAGGTTAACCAAAGAGTGCATCAGTGATGAACCATATAATACATGTGTTCATGATAAACTATCGAAAACACAAGAAATAAACCCCTCAAAAAGACAGCTGACATGTAGAAGCCTTAGAATACAAACTTTAAAGAACATTGGCAAACTTTACTGCTTTTTATTAATTCCTTCTCTCTTTATTCTGTTCCACCACTCCCTCCCATGGAATTGGAATTTCTCAATCCTTTCATGATTTTCAAAAAGCCAATAACAGGAGAGTTGTGGAGAAGTAAAAAAACAAGGAAAAATGGGATAAAAAGACCACATACACCCCACCTCTGTCCACTGCATATTCCCAGGCATAAATTGGTGGGATTAAAGAGTATTGAATTGGATGTGAAATTGAAGCTTTGATGCAAATTTGAGATCATTATGACTAAAAGTAATCTAACCAGAAAGCTATGAAATATGCTTTAGATATCTTCCAATGGAAGGAAAAGAGATTCCATGGTTCGTTTGCAAGAATTGAATGAAAAAAGACAACAACAACAACAATGAGTTCCTTTAGTAGTCCATGAATTTTAATCCTTTCAAGAATTCAGTTACACAATATAATGTACTGATTAAAGCATGAGGTTTAGTCATTCTCAGTAGATTGCATAGAGTCCCAAATTTAAGAATATATGTTTAAATGTATACATATTTGGAAGATGTAGAATTTAACTGGATTCTGAAATCCAAAGAATAAATAGATTAAGCATTTCTAATTATAGAATAGAAATAGAATGGATATGTTTATGTTGGGGTGTATATATTTTATGATTACTGAGATGGATTGAGGGAATCCCACTGAAGACTACATTTAAATTAGTACAACAGTTTTACCAGGAAACATTTAGCTAAAGATAAATTGTGTATATTTAAGAGAAAAAGAAATCTCTTAGTATGGCCACACAATGAAGTACAAAAATCAGTGGGACTTAAAAAATGCTCTGCCTCGAGGGGGGAGGAGGGCAGGGGAAATATACATAACTGTAATATTTGTACCCCCATAATATGCTGAAATAAAAAAATTAAAATTAAAAAAATAATTTAAATTTTTGTTCTTATTGCATTGTATGAGTTCTTTATATAATTTAGATATTAATGCCTTATTTTTTTATATATTTTGTCAATATTTTCTACCATTCCATAGCTTACCTTTTGCTTTTGTTGATTGTTTCCTTTGCTGTGCAGGAGATTTTCAGTTTGATGTAGTCTCACTTACTTATTTTTGCTTTTGTTGCCTGTGTTTTTGGTATCCTATCCAAAAATTCATAGCCAAAATCAATGTAAAAGAACTTTTTCCGTAAGTTTTCTTCTAAGAGTTTTATGATTTCAGTTCTTACATGTAAGTCTTTAATCCATTTCAGGTTAACTAATAGTGAAAAATAAGGGTTCTCATGCAAAATCTTTTGCATGAGGATATCCAGTTTTCCCAACACCATTTATCAAAGATACTGTCCTCCATTGTGTATTTTGGACAATCTTGCCAAAAATTAGTTTACTATAGATGCATTTATTTGTGGGCTCTCTATTCTGTTCCACCAGTCTATGTATCTGTTTTATACCAGTAACATACTGTTTTGATCACTATAGCTTTGTAATATAGTTTGAAATCAGAAAGTATGATGCCTCAGCTTTGTTTTCTTTTTGCTCAAGATTGCTTTGGCTATTCAGGATTTTTTGTGGTTCCATATTAATTTTCTGTTTCTATAAGACAAAAGTCATTAGAATTTTGATAGAAGTTGCATTGAATCTTCAATGCATTGAAGTTGCATTGATTGCTTTGGGTGGTATGGATATTTTAACAAAATTAATTAATTATTTTAATGAATATGGTATATCTTTCCATTTATTTACATCTTCTTCAATTTCTTTCATCAATGTCTTACAGTTTTCAGCATACAGATCTTCAAATCCTTGGTTAAATTTATTCCTAAGTATTTTATTCTTTTTGATGCTATTGCAAGTGAGATCGATTGATTAATTTATTTTTCAGACAGTTTGTTGTTACTGTTAATTTAAAATTGATTTTAAAAATTTAGCCTCTAAGTTTTGAGAAGTGGTAGAAGCCTGACTCCATAGAAATACTTTCTTTAGAAAGATAATGTCCAGATCAGGAAGCATTTTCCTCTATGAGGAAATGAACCTCAAATGTACCCATGTTAGATACCTGGTGTAGAATCCTACCTCTAACTAACTGCATGACTGTGAACAGGTTACTCAACATCACTATGTTCAATTTCCCTTTCCTGATATGGTGAGTGATAATACTATTACGCTCACTGCCAACTCCCACATTGCTGGGAGAAGTGAATGAATATAACAAAAGTATTTATTACAGTGACTATAACAAAGTAAGTTGTCGATAAATGATTCTCTATTGTTACTACTATTATTCCTTGTATCCTGTTATATATTTTGACTTACAAGATGATTTTAGCCTATCTCTTTATATTTTGATGTTTATCATTGAATAAGTATCCACTCATTATTTCATTATTCCCCTCTCTCTCCTCTTTCTCTTTCTCTCTCTCTCTCTCTCTTCCATACTACACACATACACATTAGATAAAAATAGATAGATGGACCATTTTCTTTGATATAACAGTGGCAGAATTTAATATTACTCTAGTTTCGAGTATAGCTCCAGGCATCTAGTCAAATTGAATTGAGAAGTTTTAGAACATTTACAGTGTTATGGCACAGGCAATTTTGAGAACTGAGTATTACAGGTTTGACTTTCATTATAGGCTCATTTGTCAGGGCAGTGACAGAATAATCAAATTTTGGAGCTGGAATGAGCATTAGAGACCACTGGTGAACTTCAAATCTCTTAAGTACCATGGCAAGAAAATGGTATAAACCTTTACCAAGTGTTTAAAATATGTATCCGTTTACAAATTTTTCTTTATTGTCCAGCTCTAAGCAATAAAATTCAGTCTCTAACAGTAAGATTTCAGATTTTGAATTTTAAATATCAGATACAAAATCAAATGAAACAATAGGTCTGTAAATACATAGACATATAAGTAGACAGATACAATCATTGTTTAAAGCGATTTCCCTATATTTTTCTTCAGTTTAATAACACGAGAACATTGAAGTATATGATATGTAGGAATTTTGATGGAATATTACATGGAATTAATGATTTTAATATATTATACATGTACATGAAAATAACAGCAATTTAGAAAAACATTACATACAACACTGAATACTATGTTGACTAAATTTGACATTGCATTGTATTTCGCATTTTTAAAATACCATTTTGTTGTGTTTTTTTTCTTACTTTTTAAATAAAATTGTTATTTTAGGACATATTTACATTTCAAGAAAAGTTGCAAAGGTAATAAGAGAGTTTCTTTATACTTCACTTTCAATTTCCCTGGTTAGTGTGGTACATTTGTCACTATTAATGAACCAATATGGATACGTTATCATTAAGTAAGGTCCATATTTTATTAACATTTCCTTCGTTTTTACTACGTCCTTTCTTTGTTTGAGTATCTTATTTAGAATACCAAATTACCTTTAATTGTGAACTTTCCTTGGGCTCCTTTTGATTCTGACAGTTTCTCAAATTTCCTTCTATTTTGATGACTTTGACACTTTGGAGGAGCACTAGTCAGGTACTTTGTAGAATGTACCTCAGTTGGGATTTGTCTGATTTTTCTCTGAGACTAAAATGTTGTTACGAGTGTTGGGGAAGATGCAAATGGAAGTAAAGTGTCATTTTCATCACATCCTATCAACTATACACTATGAACATCATTTATAACTGTTGATGTTGGCCTTAATCACCTTTGCTTCATTTGGAGACTTCTAACTCAGTCAATTAAGTGTTGCTTAAGTTTAACATGTGCTATTATGCAAGCCAGTTTTTTTTCTTTCATGATCAGATATAGTTTCTTGAAGATTATTAGGTATATTAGTCAGAGTCCTCCAGAGAAACATAACCAATAGGGTGTCTGTGTATGTGTGTGTGTGTATGTGTGTAGTGAGAGAGAGAGATTTTTATGAAGAGTAGGATGACATGAATAATTGTGTCCATAGGATGTTGACAAGTCCCAGGATCTGCAGGGTAAATCCCAAAGCTGGAGACTCCGGAGAGCTGATGCTGCAGTTCTTGTCGAGTCCAAAGGCCTGAGAACCAGGAGAGCTGATGGTAAATTTCCAGTTCGAAGGTCAGGAGGCTTGACACTCAGGAATAGCCAGTGTTTCAGCTCAAGTCCAAAAGCAGGAGCAAGCCAATGTTCCAGTTCAAAGGCAGTCAGGCAGAAGTAAACCTTCCTCACCTAAGGAAGGTCAGACCTTTTGTCCTGTGAGGCCCACCTAGATGAGGAGGGCAATCTGCTTTACTCACTCTACCAATTTAAACGTTAATTTCATTCAAAATCACTCTCAGGGAAACATCCAGAATAACTGTTGACTTAGTGTCTGGGAACCCTATGCTCCTGTCAAGTTGACACATGAAATTAACCATCACTTTAGAGTAGAATATTAAAATATTAAGACACCAGGAGAGTCTATATGGACTTAACAAATATTTTATAACCTTATAGATTTCAGATTTCAAGACTGTCTTTTAAGAGACTTGTTAGATGTTCTTTCATGGCAAAGGGCTGCAGGAATAGGAAATAGGACACCTAAAAAAGACTTACTATTTTTATCCCAAATCTAGAACCATGGATGCCACCACTGAAAAACAAAAACAAAATAAACAGACCAAAAAAAGAAAAAGAAAAAAAAACGAAACAAGAAGAAGGGAAGGGAGAGAAAAATATTATGGTATCAATAACAAGAAAACAAAGACATCCAAAATATCTCTTATAAATGAAAGAATTTTCCACATTTTACTCATTAATCCATTCAAATAAATACATGCTGGGCACTGTTCTCAGCGCTTAACAGGCAGCACTAAACAAAGTCAGGGAAAGATCCCTCTTGCAGCATCGGTTCTCACAGGGAGAGGCTGACAATACCTAATAAAAATGCACCTTCATGGTATGCTAGAAGGTGACTGTAGGGTCCTCCAGTTCCCCCACTTTCTTTCTGTGCCCTGATCTAGAATCACAGAGTGCCTCGACATCTCTGACCCACCCAGGGCCCCACTTTCCATGTGGGCTTGAACATTTCCTGGCACTAGCAAAGTGGTTTAGGTTGTTACTTGGAAACACTGAGAGATTAACCCTGTTGCTAAATACATAGAAACTAGTCCAGGCCCTGAACCAAATTCCTTAAATGCTCATGTAAAATCTATAACCCAACCCTCCTCCCTGCCTTGTGGAGGACGTAGCTAGGTAAAACATCTTCTCTGTCACTGTCACAAGGAAGATGTACGTAGGCTCCCCTTGTAAATGCTTTGGACTGATCACCATGGCGTTTACTGCTTCTGTCTGGAATCCCAATGAGCCCCATCTCAGGAGAGTTTGAGGCAGTCTCTGCAGGAATTCCCCTGCCTCTGCTTTTGGGGTGACTCCAGACAGGGGTTCAGCAGGACAAAGCAGTGACAAGTGTCATGGAAAAAAGAAAGAACAAGGACAATGGATATTGGAAGTTAAGTAAGATTCAAATAAGGGAGAAAGTTTAGTGTCCTTGAAGTGGTGGTGTTTGGGTAAAGTCTCAAAGGCAGGAAAAGAGGTAACCACATGCAAATCTTAGGAGATCTTTCAGACAGAGGATACAATAAGAGCAAAGGAGAGAACATGACTCACATGTTTGAGGAAAGGCCAGAGTAGCTGGAGTGGAATGATTAATGACGGAGTAGTAGGAAAGAAGGCCAGAGAAAAAGGGACTCCTCTTTACTGTAGTAACTACTTTATTCTTAGGAAATATAATCGTAGATGTAGAATTACATTCTATTGATTATGGGACAAAATCTCACTTTACAGATGGGAGTGGGGACTCACAAGAAATCCAACCATGTTAAATAAATTATTGGAGGTCCCAGTGCTGGCTGGGTCTCATATTTTTATTCTCTTAAATGTACCACCTTAAATATGTCCTGAATATGCTAATATATGTGCAGGAGACAGATTGTTTGGGACTTTATAGGCCCTTATTAAGCCCATGCCTTGAATCAAATGTATTCACACTCAAATGTCGGTGTTTATTTGACAGTCTGAAGCTTTGCTTGCCTAGGTTGGTGTTTAGGTACAGCTGATAAAGTAGTTATCACTATGTCTTGGATTTGAAGCTAAACATCATATGGTATCTTTATGGATTCATTTGTCATACATAAACTAATATATGTAAAAAAAAGTCACCAGCAATTGGCAAAGGAAGAAAGAGCAAATAATGGGATCCTAGAGTTCCCAGTGCAGGCATGAAAATCTGGAAGTTGCTCACTCTGCCTCTGTGTACATAACTGCTGCCTATGACTTGCACTCTTGCAAAGTGGGACACAAAACTAGATGCAGAAATTCAGTTTGAATTTTAGAGATATGTTTCCACCTCTCGAAATCACTATTCTATAACTTTACCTTTAATATTTAAGAGTTCACTTTCATTGGTGAAGAATCAACTAGGTGCTAAGAAAAAATTCTATGATAGTATGTTGATAATAAAACTGTAAATCAACAGTAACAATAATATAATCAAATGATTTCTAGATAATAATTATAATTTCATCTGATATTTTCCAATATATGAAGCATTTTTTGTTCTCAGCTTTATAACAACCTTGATTAGCCAAGAATATTGTTCTATATTATGATTGAGAAACTATGAAACGATAAAGCCATGTGTCTTATTATATCTCTTTTTAAATTATATATTTCACAATTTTTGTACATCCATGATGAGTATTAATCTTTCATTTTCATTGTGCAAGAGTTTAATGCTTTGCAATAAAATAAAGTATTAGAATATATTTCAAAAAGAAATGAAAAAGTACACAGTGCCTACTATATGTAAAGTTTTTCCACATACAATAAATTAATTTTTCCTTAAAGTGATACTAGAAAATAAATATTATTATTTCTAGCTTATAGATGATTAGATTGAAATTTGTATAGGCTCTATTGCTTTGATGAATACTGTCAAGCTATTAAGAGTCAGAGCTAAGTTTTAAACCAAGGATTCCCTGACTCCAAAGCTAATTAAGAACATATTTAAAGTATTAATAGTACATTTTAGAGAATAGACATATCAGACCCACCCAGCACTAGGATTTACAATAATTTATTTAACATCTTTGGATTTCCTGTGAGTCCCCACTCCCATCTGTAAAGTAAGATTTTTTTTTCCTGTAATCGATAGAACATAGTTCTATATCTATAATTATATTTCATAAAAACAAAACATTTACTACAGTAAAGAGGCACCCCTTTTTCTCAAAATGT
Source organism: Cheirogaleus medius (assembly GCA_008086735.1). Taxonomy (NCBI): domain Eukaryota; kingdom Metazoa; phylum Chordata; class Mammalia; order Primates; family Cheirogaleidae; genus Cheirogaleus; species Cheirogaleus medius. The sequence continues at coordinate 15,153,719 of VBSM01000361.1, forward strand.
GTAAGAAGAAAAATTTTTTCTTCTTGTGCTATGTAACCAGCACTATCATACAATTTCTAGGAAATAGTTTTAACATGTGAAATGAAGTATTTACTATTATTAGGGCAAAAGGCTTAATCTTTTCCAATATTAAAAAAAAATTCTCGCCAAAGTGTTCTACCAAAATTTCCACCTCAGTACTTTCTATTGTCATCATTACCACGTATGAATATTCTGTACTTACCACTTGGTCTTTTAACTTAGCAGCCAAGAGAGCACTCAGGACTTGGGCTAAAAGAAAGAGACACAGAAAACAGGCTACTTACTGCAGAGATGGGGAAACTATGGATCTGGGCCAAATTGGATGCACTGACTGACATATTTTGTATGCCCTGCAGATTCAGAATGGCTTTTACAAATAAACATTTGCAATTTATTTGGTGACAAGAAACAACTACTTTGAACCTCCTTTAAATTAAATATTAATTCAAAAAAAGACTCCATTCTCCTCATTAGTAGACCTATGTTACCAAAAAAATACTATTTAATTATTTTTATTATTTGAATTTTGTTGATAAAAATTTCAAGAAAATTTGTTTTCTCACTTGTTATATAATTACTTACATAATATTCTCAAATTTGTCTCATGGTAAATTCATAAGGCATAAAATATTTACTATCTGGCCTTTCACAGAAAACAGTTTTCCAGCTGGGAAGCTACTGAATTGCAATGCTCACTTGAAAATTGGGGATTCTAAAAGAAGTGCTTATCATCATAAAAATGACATCAAGGACCCATTGAGTTTTCAAGTGGCCTGATTTTAAATTATAGAACAAATGCCATAAACTTTTATTAGTATTTAAAAGGCAGGAAATAGCAAACCTTGAGCTTACATATGTTTATAATATTTTTCTTGTACTTGATTAAATCATCACAAAGTGCTTTTTACTCAGTTTGGACCACAGAAACTTTTAAAACCTCCAGGCAGGTAAACTATTGTCATTGATAATTTAAGAATCCCTGGCACAGGACACTATGGTGAAGACTGCTTAGTTATCAGAATTGGCACTAAGAACACATGCTGTAAATGGATAACTTAGTTCAAGTCAATTCTCCTGTATTAAACAGTGTGCAAACATGACCACTTTTGCTCACCAGACATCATGACTAGAACAGAGTTGTTGTATCATGGCAAGTAAACTCATGAAGAAACCATCAGAATAAACTTCCTGAGCTCATTAGAGTGTGCCCTGAAATTAATAAACAAAGAACGACTTGTCTGTCTATCCATAGCGCTGCCATTTCATACTAAACTGGAAAATTAACACTAAAGGACAAAAAGATCAGTAGTGGAGGAAAATAATCATATAGAAACAATGTTGGGGCCTTCTGGGTGAGTAGCTGTTTCTACATATTAAAATTATTTCCATGTGAAATTCAAGTACTTTTAATTTTGTTAAGTGGAAAAAGGCAATGATGAATAAATTGTTGATTAATAGCAATTCTTTTTTTTCCTTTTTTTTATCATATAATGGGGGTACAAATATTGTTAGGGTTACATACATTGCCCCTACCACCCCTCCCCCCCACATGCCAGAGCTTCAAGTGAGTCCAATCCCCAGGTGACGCACAAGGCACACATTATGTAACTCTACACTTCCTCCCCCCTCCCGCCTGCCCTCCATCCAACAAAAGATTTTTTTTGTTTACAATTTAGATACATTGTATAACTTTGCCTCTCCCTAAGAAGGGTTAGAGGTATGCCCTTCCCCCCGACAATGCTTGCCACATCTCTATGATGTGGGTCTTGCTCCTCCCCCGAAACCCTGGTGAACACTACCACCATTGGAGCACCATAGTTTTAATCAG
>VBSM01000361.1:15155667-15176658 GCA_008086735.1 Cheirogaleus medius
ATTTGGTAAAGTTTCAGGCTATAAAATCAATATACACAAATCAGAAGCATTGATTAATAGCAATTCTCAATGGAAAAGTATTATATATAAATGGAGACTCTCTAACAACAGATCCCTTAGTGGTACTGGAGTAGTGTAATCGAAATTATTTCTATTTGAAAGATATTCAGGCTAATCAGATAATATGTTACTTTGATCAATTCCCTGAAAAAGACATATTCCAAAGTCCCACATTTGTTATGTAGAATAGGCTGCATTTTCTTTAAATGACATAAAGTAATGCCAATAAAATTACCACACTGCTGGCATCTGCATATCATTTTCCAGGTAACAAGGTGCTCTCTCTATATTTTGTCATCTGAATCATACCACTTCCCAGTCAAGGCAGATATTATCCCCAGTTTACAGATGACTTAACAAATTCTGTGACTTTCTAAAAGTTATATTGCTTGTAGAAAAATAAGCTCAAAAACAGATCTCAAAAATATAAGCTCTTTGTCTTTTTGTCTTTCTAAAATATTATTCTAATAACCATTTGATTCTTAGAAAGGATTATTCCAACTCCATTTGACTCAGACTCATTGACTCTCTTATACCTCTTCCTAGTTCAAGCTTGGGCTAAAGCAATGAGAGAGACACTAACATGGACACATTGCCAAATGAAGTAATCTAGTATAATTTTCCTGCTATGAACAGAATTTATTATATATATCTCAAGATAACAGATAGCCCTACATATGTTAATCCTCAGCTATGGAATGTATGGCATAGGTTTTGGGGGTTTTGTTTCTTCTTTTTTTAACCACTGGCATGCCTGTTCATACAATACATCCAACTCAATTGTTCATGATACTATGTGTAGGAAAGCAATTTGGGGGCAATAAAACACTGTACTAGGAGAAACTATTTGCTTCAGGATCATCTGTTGATTATGCTAAAAATGCAGTTTCTTGGGCAATATCTCCAAACTGCTGAACCAAAATCTCTCTCTGTAGTATCCAGGAATTTTGATTTTAAGCAAATTCTCCAAGAGAATCTTATGGAAATGGAAGTTCAAAAATATTGGGAGAGGTAGTCTGGTATGAATATTGAGTATTTATGCCCATTTTTGCTGGGTATAACAAGAAGGCAAGGCCCAGATTGTTCTCTACGCAGGCCATTTTTTTAAGGTTGTATTTGCAGCGGGCAACCTTGAGGGATAAGCTAATGTCTTCATTGAGACAAAGATCAGGCTCACTATGGAAGCAGTGAGGCTCCAAGTATAGAGTTTCTCAGATGCAATGCAAACCCACTGCATGCCATGTCCAATGCGGCCCCTCCACAGTATCCCTGTGGAATTTGTCACCATGCTTGTTGTGCTTAAGCAGAAAATCCATTCTATCTGACCCTGAGTCTCATGTCATCTACCAGCATCCATGAGGATGTAATTAGCTAACTTCTTTGCCTAAAAGTAGGGCAAAATACCAAATTCTGATAGAAAACCACTGCATCAAAAGATGTGAGTAATGCAGCCAAACCTCTTGTCTAACTGAAATCCAGACTAAATCTTCAAATGTTTTGTGTCAGAAACAGGCATAAACCTGTCTGCAAGAGGCATTAGTCTATTAGCTCCAACCTCTTATTACAATCTTATTTTATAGTATTTAAATAAAGAAAGCTTAACCGAGTTTAATTAGCTACTCTCTATCTCTGCTTGGAACCAGAAAGAGGCCAAAATTTTTAATAAGAAACAAATGCGCAGAGAAAGAAATGGGGTATGAAATGAATACAAACTGAAAAGCAAGGGATTCTTACAAACAGGTCAATGATACTTTTATGATATGTTTTTGAAAGTAAGACATTGGTTTAATAGGAAGAAAAGAGGACTCAGGTAGTCTCATTGTCCACAATGATAAACTAGGACCAAATCACCAAGGTGCACATGAATCTCTGCCACAATCACCAGTATGGTTATCTCAAATGTGTGCAATCAACGGGTGGCATATAGGGGCAGGGAGTCCAGGCATCAATTATTCTTGATGTTCCAGATTCCTGTTATTAGGTGAGAATTAAGAATAGTCCTTCGAAGTAAGTTGCAGTGGTAAAGGAAAAATGAAATGCTAGTCTCAAATGATGGGTGGGATCTAAGGTAGGAAAATCATGATGCGAAGGGGGGTGAAGAATAAAAAGAGATTTAAAGAGGGAAAGAATAGAGGCAGCCGTGCCCAGGAAGTGCTAGGTTTTATCGGATGGGTCAGAGAGGATCTCTGCTGTAGAGCTGGTCCCAGCTCTTGATGACTGAATTGCTTCTTCAACTTACCTGATGATAGGACTGACCACAATCTGCCTCTGTCTAAAGATGTGAAAGGATGAAGTTCTCAAAGGCACAAGGGCGATAAAGAAGGCAGAGAAAAAGACACTAATGGAAAGACCTAGCAAAGTAGAAGGTGAAAGCCTTAATGGAAGATCACTGTCTCATAGATGTTCACAGCTTTTCTGCAAACATTCCTTATCAGTCTCCAGAACTGAACTAGCAAAGATATGACTTCACTGGTGTGTGTGGAAAACTTTATCTACATGACCAAACGAGCTCCTTTGCACCCTTAATTTATACCCTGTAGCAGCCTATTCATGAAACCACTAATAGAATTTTTGGACAGACGGATGCCTCTTTAGTGACATATTAGGAAGTGAATGCCTGTCACATATCTCACATTTCATAACCACTCACACTTAAAAATAAAATGTTTATTTTTTAAGACCCCTTCACCTTACTTCTAAAGAATAAGAAACATAGAATATTACCAGTTTTTCTTTCTTAAGTTATTTTGTACTTGCTAAAAAAATGCACCAAGTAACAACAAGTTAGAATAGCATTTTTATTTACAGTGTTTTTAAAGGTAGACAGCAAATTTTGCTCTTGAACTGACTGTTTTCCTTGATATTGCACACCACTTAGAATGAAGTGTTCCTGCAGTTTTATTTTTAAGTGGCAGTTTTTCATATTCAGCTACTATATTCACCCAATTAGAACCCTGATGCAGACAGAAAATGTAAAGAACCACTGGGAGGGAAATAAGTCATGAACATTAGAGTGAAAGCAAAGACTGAATAATTTCCTCCACTTATTTTCTCCTAGCAAACAAGCCTCATTTTAGTGGAAAGAGAAAATCAGATTAGGATATTCCAGTTACAGAACTATTGACGTGCCAGAAAAAGGTACAGGGATTTCAATTACTCAGGCACATGTCAAGTCTGAGATTTCAATAAGGGACTTTAAAGGATGTAAACAGTAATAAACCTGCCAGAAAAATTTTCTATGGGCTAAGTTTGAAACACTTTATCATTGTTAAGAACATCCTTCTCCCCATATTGCAAGGTAAGCATTGATATACTGGAAACACAGCGCTCAGAACCATCTGCACAGAACTATGGTTACTTGTGAAGCTTCTGGAAGAAATTAAACAATCTGACTTTAATTAAAGAATGTTTCTATGCAACTGGCTACATGATATGTGCAATGAGCAATAGAAAAGGAATCGAGGATATGATCTCTATCCTCATGTGACTTTTAACTTCAGAAGATGAGGATGATAAATGGGAAATCATCAACATCATCATCATCATTTTAAACTATGATCGTCTACATTCTTTATCCTGAATAAACTATACTTGCACTAGGTTAGAAAAGTAATTGACTATTGTAAGTTGTGATATTTAGTGGCTGCTACTTAATGTTAGAGGGGCTAGGACAGAACTTGGATGTAGATATCTTGAATAGGCAGGAAAAAAAATACTGAGAAAGAGTGTAAGCAAAGGGATATGGATGGTAATAAGTTTGCAGACATGTCAGACATGCAGAACCAGGAATAATTGCAATATAAAGCTTGTATTATGGCATGGCAGGAAACGAGGCTTGCTAGACATGAGAAAGATGAAAATGAAAAAGGTGCCTTTAATGTAGTCCAGACATGTCGGTATACGTTTGATGGCAGGAAGTATAGATATAAGAAGCATATTACAGAAGTATAGTATAGACCTCTGAATTAATAGAAGACTCAAGAAAGAGTCCAGAGTCCTGATGCATGAGGGTAGCCTCAGGAAAATAGAACTGGCACTAGATATTTCAAGATAATGGATTCAATCTAGGATTATAGTATAATATTATTTGGGGAAAGAGGTGGTGGTGAAGGATCAAAAAGTAAACACTGATGTGCCCAAAGGAACTAACTGTAGAAAGTATCTAATACTCTATAACTAAAAAAATAAAAATGGAAGGTGTTAGGTAGGCAGAAAGTTGGAGAGGCCATGCAAGGTGGCCGAGATCACAAGGACAGGGTGTTAGCCAGTTGCTGCAGTTCTCTGCAAGGGGGTGTGATGGGGTTGGTTCTAGAAGTTGTAAAAGAGGCTGGCATCTGGGACCAACTGCTGGTATTGGGACAAAGAGACACTGTTGGTTTGATGATGCTAGCAATAGCAAGAAAGCAGGAAACTAATCTCTTTTCTCCCCTTGCCATCCACTCCCCGACTAAAGCCCACTATTCTCAGAGTCTAGCAAAAAGCTAGATGGCAAAAGGTCTATGAAATGTAGTTTACCAAGCCCTAGACCCAGCTTCAAAGAGCAGAGTGTAAAATGTTGGCCTTGGTTGAAAAACTATGTATGAATAAATAACAGGCAAACCCACGTTCTTTCTTTACTTCCTTAATGATTAGTTGTCATTAATGATAAACTGTGAAAAGTATTAGAAATGCAATGCAATATCTTCAATTGGTATCCATTAAATCTCTGAGAAATCAAAGGTAATGGGCTGTTGTTTCCTGGCCTGGCTAAAGCTTTTGATGTGTGCTAAAGGGTTATTTTGGAACAGCAAAACCAAGGAGACTAATTTTTTTTAAATCCCTAACTTATAGATTTTCATTCATTTCTCCCCTGTAAACAATATACTACCTTCCTCAGTTGGAGAGTATTTCTTTATCTCTCTGACTTCTTTCCCTGTCAAGCAATATGAATGATTGAAAGGATTCCCATTTAATAACCAGCAGCCTGGATTGATGTTCACATTAGTGGTATATGCCTGAGAGAAAAGGATTGAAAATAGTAGCACTGGGCAGTTATTGTCTAGAAGAAATAGCTTCTTACTCTCTATATATTAATTTAGTTTTTGTAGTAGAAGTACATTAGAAAAACAAAACAAAGTATTTATATATGAGGATTTAAACCCTTATATATAGGTATTAGTCTCTAGATAAAATATATGTTTTTTTCCTTCCTCCCTTTCTTCTTTCCTTCCTTCACTCCTTCCTTTCTTCTTTTCTTCTTTCCTTCCTTCTTTCTTTCCTTCCTTCACTCCTTCCTTTCTTCTTTTCTTCTTTCCTTCCTTCTTTCTTTCCTTCCTTCTGTTTACCATTATTCCTACCTGTCTCCCTGCCTTACTTTAGCAACTATATGCAAAGTCCTGGCTAGAAAGCAGGGAAATGCAAAAGAATAAGAAATAGTCCCTGACAAAATTGACTTTATAATATTAAATGGCTTATAACCAGTAAATGGAGAAAAGATGTTACTTACACTAATTTCTGCAAAGAAAGACTATGAGACATAATGTGTAGAAGAAAGGTATGAGGTAATTAGTGAGAACTAAGACTGAAAGATGAACAGAATACTGATTATTTTGAATTGGATTTTATCCTGAAAGCAACAGGTAGTCACTGAAGGATCTTAAGCCAGAGAGTAATATGATGAGCTTTACATTAGAGGAAAACAGCTCTAGTTGCAAAAATGGACAAGATGGGGTGAGACAAAAGGCAGAGATGTCGGCAGAGAGACTTTTATAAAAGTTCAGGGAAAAACACCAGTGTAGTGTTCCCCAATAAGTCTCAAATAGGGCTAAATATATGCAGCCAGCGACCTAAGACATGTATTTACTGCATGGTATATATGGGGAAAAAGAGGGGATGAAGGATGAAGTTTCCTACAAGTATATAGGTGATTGATGCATCACAAGAAAAGGAATTGATGAGGACAAAAGTGTATTTCCTCCCCATAATTGTGCAGAGCATTGTAACACTAAACTCCATTGCAGTAAGAACCAAAGGGAGAGCAATAGTGTTTTAAAACCTCGGGGGTATCAATACTTAGGTTTTACTAGAAACAGTACTCCAGTAGAGTGGCATTTTCTGCGAGAAGAAATAGCAGAGTAAAGGTGTAGCCCACAATGCCCATGCACAGAGCAGACTTCAGGAGACATGTCAGATGCCCTGCGGAGTCTTGGCAGGAGAGCAGCGGCAGTCAGCAGGGGAAGGTTTCTTTGAAAGCACATATAACATATCCTTCAGAGTATAATACATAGTGGTTGAGATTCAGTATTTTTAACAAACATTCCAGATGATTTTTATGTGTATTAAAACTTGAGAAACACTTTTCCTTGCCTAGGTTGAAATATTTACACTGCTTTGGCTGGTATTTTACCTGTTTGTGTTAGGAAACAAAACAAAACAAAACAAAAAACAGCCACAATATCTAGAATTTCCCTGCTGCCTTGTGTTCTAATTTTTCTCTCTTTTAATCACTAGATCCTGAATGGAAGGACAATTATATCTGACTTCCAACAAGAAAGTCACCAAGGACCATTTTAAGTATCCTTATCTCAACTATGAATGTCCAGTCATGACTCTTTCTAGAGGCCAAAGTGAGATAGGGAAACTGGCAGGCCCTGCTTGGTGAGGAGTCAGAAGACCCGAACCAACATCTCTGATAAAACAGGAGATGGCTGAGAAACAACCCAAAACCAGTTAGGACCCAGATGGCCACGGAAAATGATCTCAGGTTACCTTCACTGCTGCTTAATACTCTGCTTATAATATATTAGCATACTAAAGGAAACTCCCACCAGGGCGAAGGCAGTTTATAAATAACATAGCAACTCCCAGAAGTTACCCTATATGGTTTAAGAGAGGAGGGACGCCCAGTTCCCAGTTCTGGGAACTCCCCACCCCTTTCCCAGAAATCTTATGAATAATCCTCTCTCTGCTTAACATAAAATTAAAAAGAAAGTATAAAATAAGACCCCAGAAACTCACAAAGTGCTACTCTCTATTGCTCTGAGAGACAGCTGCTGTCCTGTCTATGGGACAGCCTCCTTTTATCTCTTTTCTTACTAGTAACAAAAACTTGCTTTTGCTTACTCTGTCAGCTTGCTCTTGAATTCTTTCTTGCATGAAGTCAAGAACCCACTTGACCTTCAAGCAGACCCCCATTTTGAGGTCCACCTTCCCTTTTCAAAAGTACAGATGCAAGGTATCTGTACACTAGTGACATGTGGTACTTTACTCATGGAGCATAGATAGCCTAGGAGCTACAGGTAGACCTGCAATCATATTCCTACTGTTATATGCATAGTTTTTCACTCAAATAATGTGTCAGGTTTTGACAAATAATCTCGTTTCATCTGCTTTAAGTAGCAAGTATATGAATTTGCTACCTTTACTTTTGGAAATTCCACAGTAGAAAAGTCAACCCACTTAGCCTGGAGAGAAAGACATAGGTGATGCAGGGCATACGGCACAAGGCATATACTTAATAGTGAGGTTCTTAGCTGTGCAAAACAATAATAGAGGAAGTTCATACTTTGAGATGCCTCTGTGTTTTCTAATCAATTGAGAAGATAAGCTATTAAAAGTTGCAAGAAGAAAGCAGAGGAAAACAGTGCTTAAAGTTGCAGGAGTTGAGGTCAGCAAACAGAAAATCATTATTGCCCTGGAATAAAGCATTATTTCATGGAATGGAAGAGTAGCAGAGAGAAGACAGACACGTGAAAATATATAAAAGAATGCAGAAGTAGAAATAGTAATCATTTTGTTTTATTATGAAAATATAGACCTGAATTAATAATAAAAATAGATAATAATTCCTACTACATGCTTTGTGCCATATCTTCTTTAATCCTCACCACATGACTGGGACAAGTGTATTAGTATTATCTCAATTTTTAAATGAAGAGCAGGAAAATTACAATGAAATATCTTGCTCATGATCACAAAGCAATTACATGGACAATTAGGAATGTAATCCAGGTGTAAGTATTTAATCACGGTGCCACTAACACTATAAAAATCTGGATGCTCTTGATTTTGGTACACATTTAGAAGTTTACTTGCAATTTTTACTTCTACATTGTGAAAAATGTTGATTATGATTTTTTTCTCCATGACAGAATAGCAATAAATCCAATGGAAAGATTCCCTTAGTCTTGTACCTAAAAGCACTTTATAATAAAAGTACTGCATAAACTAGAAAGAAAAATACATTTTCCCTTCTAACTTGAAATTTTTCTGACAAGATCTTTGAGTAGTGCTTTTGCATTAATAGTCCATCATTATGTGTCATCCTCTTGTTAAAAGCTGCTCTCGACTCACTAAAAAGCTTTGTCTGAATAGGTTAACCCCAGAGTCATGTTAGGAAGGGACAGAGAAGTTTCGACCAAAGCAAGCATTTATAATTGCCCCATGAAATATTAATCTCCCACATCAGGAAGGTCCTGGAAAAGAAACCAAACAAAAACAACTCTTACAGAGAAAAAAAATAAAAAATTTCAGAGGTGAAAGCAAGGCCTCAGGTGAAAAGAAAATTATTACATTTTTAATTTGTTTTAACTAATTTATATTTTCATTGACAAACAAAAAATTTTTATACATTCTGGTGTACATGATGATGTTTGAAATATGTACACATTGTGGAATGGCTAAATCCAGCTAATTCACATATGCATTACCTCACTTACCATTTTTGGGTGTGAGAATACTTAAAACCTACTCTCTTAGTGATTTTCAAGTATATGATACATTATTATTAATTATATTTACCATATTGTACAAGGAATCTCTTAAAGTTATTCCTCCTGTCTAACTGAAACTTTGTAACATGAATTTATACTAAGAAATGGGGAAACTCTTCTGGCATTTCTCTTCTGATGTGCAAGTTTCAGTCTATCTGAAAGCTTTGATCTTCAGAAAACAGTTTTTTGTGTTATTCCCATAAGGGAAATCAGTGGGAAACTGACTAGAACCAGCTTGGTGTTAGGAAAGTTAGAGATAAGAATAGCAGGGTTTCTTGAAACTACCTATTCTCAGTGACTGGGTGTGAGTACACAAATTGTTATATGAATATTCTCCATTAAAAGAAAGCAGAAACCAAAGCTTCCAAACCAAAGAAAAACTAAAGGTTATCTAAAATGACAGAGAACATAGGCAAGACAGAGGAAACACCTCCACAACAAAATTAGACAAGCAAAAACAACAAAGAAAGCATTATGATTTCACATTAACTTGTGATAGAAATTTGAATTTTGAAGACACTATACATGAAAGTGTGAGATGAGATCATCACATTGTTCTTTAATCAAACCATTTGATTATCTCAAGGATCCAGAGGAGAAAAGTTAGATTTATAAATATCTCAAAAATACCGTCTCATATTCAAATTCATTTTTAAGTTTGGTACATCTATCAATGCAGACTAATAAACAAACAAAATAAAATCTCCCAAGAATGTCTTACAACCTGGTCCTGTTGTATACTTGTTCCATATTGTTTCAAACCACCTGATAAAAAAAGAACCTTGATTTTTCTGTGCTTACAGTAAAATACCAAAGAAGGGCTTAAAAATAATAATGACTTTCCCAGGAAAACCAGGGGTGGTATTACGTTTTTTTCTGTCAAATATAAGCTGAGAAGCTTAAGGCTGTCTTTAATAACTAGAATATATTGTTTGAATTCAACAAGCCTTCAGTGTGTTAATTTGAAATGCATCTGATACTAGTGGCTAATCTGAAAAAAAAAAACTAACAGGTAATTCATTAATTCAGAGCAGGCTATTATATATTATACATTATTCCTCTTTAAGATTATTTTACCAATGGGTACTAATTCATTTATAAATTACTGTAGTTAACTCCTCTGGAAAACCTTAAAGGCTCTAATGTTCTAAACCATAAAAGGAGGCAAAGTAAAAATAACCTTTAAAAACAGTTTGATTAATAAAGTCTACCTTTTATTGAATCTTGAGTTATATTAGATTGCTAGCATTGCTGAGTGCTGGTAAAACATCTTTAGATCAATGTGAATTTGTTTAGCTATGGAGTGCAACTCATAGAGTCACCAATGGCGAGAGGAATTGCATCTTTGCTTTCATTGATCCTGTTTATCTTGTTATTCAACAATTTTTAAATAATTTATCTTTGCCATAGCAGTCAGATGCCAGTCTGAAAAGACCCTCTAGTTGATCACATCATAATGGCTGGCCCTTTCATACATCACTAAGAATCACCTAGCCAAACAAAACATATACTGGAGATGCATTCAAGGATTCTGATTACTTTTTAAAATATATGGCAGAGAAGAATGAAGCAGTGTGGGTATATAGCTCACCATGGGACTTTTTTTAATATGAGTAGATTCTATTTTCTAATTTTATTTTGGGGGGTAGTAAGGGAGTTGGGAGATTTGATTTTTTCAACATCACCTTTGTTCCCCATAAAACATTTTTAACCACTTCGGGACCGCGCTCACCGGCCGCGAAACCTTGCCCACAGCCAGCACTCATAGTCCGCACGATAGTTTGTGCTGTGCATTGACGACGGATCCGTTTTGCTCTTGTGTGATGAGGAAAGCTTTAAAGCACTGAAAGCTTGTTTTACTTTACAGGCAGCTTTACTTGTAATGTAAATCAGAATAGGTAACATATACATATATGTTTTCATTACGTTATTTTTAAATGTTCACAATTTTATTTTGATAAATGAAAAATTAGAAAAGTCATATCACTGCTGTCGGCTAAAGTCGCTGTGCGCGTTCATCTGTGGCCGTCAACTATAGTCGACGCTGGAACCGAAGTGGTTAAATGGCTATTTAAGTGTATTACAATTCTTTTGGGGGAGGGGGGAAGAATAGAAGGATTTCAACATATCAGAGTATTTTAGAAAAATAAAACATTTTGAAATCTAAAACAGAGAACAAATATACTAGTCTTTGCATTATTAAGTCACATTAATGGTTTAAATCATAATCAAACATGTGCATTTCTTGTTCTTATTTGAATCTGTGATATATAAATAAATCCATGCTCACCTTTTATTTTCTTCCCAAAATCTACCCATCTGCAAATCTCAGTTGTCATGCAAATTCAGCAACACAAAAGTGTATCAATGTTGTTTTTTTATATGTATACAAAAATTATTTTTTTCTAAAATCAATCAATTTATAACTACTATATGCTGGGTACATACACATAAAGGTTAATTATACTTGCACTCAGTCCCTACATAATTTAATAGATGTCCCCACTTGGGCTCAGAGTACTTATGTGACCTTTTAAAGACCAGTCTCAAACCGATTAACACTCCAAAAAACTGAAAGCATGTGTAGCTTCTATTCACATTACACCATTTACCCCTGAAGTGTCATAGGAGCTGTTATCATGAACATTGTTTCTGAATTCATTCATTCTTTCTTTCTTTCTTCCCATCTTATTGAAATCCTTGGTGAGCAGCCTTTCATAAAACTAATGCAAAAAAAGAAATGTTGTGTAAACCAAAGGGCAAAAATAGTGCTGAGGATGATTCATTATTTTTTTGACATAGATGTTGTTAACTTTATCGATGAAAGACTTTTTTTCTTCTTTGGTATACATACACAAACATGAACATACCAACGCACGTGTGTACTCACTTCTCTCCCTTTTCCTTTCTTCAGCATTGTTTCCTTGACTCACACTTATCAAACCTATCAAACTAATCCTTGAGTTATGAAGAAATTCACCCCATTTCTATATCTCCAACTCACCTCTGCAAATACGTATTGAAAACGTCCTTTAATTTTAAAGTGTAAGATTGGATACTCAGCATCTTAGTTCAAATCCTAGCTCTGCCTTTACCTAGCTCAAGCTGTAGTAGATAGATAGATAGATATAGATGGATGATAGGTATAGATAGATGATAGATATAGATAGAAAGATAGATAGATAGATAGACAATAGATAGATAAATAGACAGAAAGAAGATAGATAGGTAGATAGATTAGTAATATATGTTATTCCTCACCATGTTCTTTCTCTCTTTCCCCCTTCCTCTCCTAATCAAGCAGATATACTCATTGTTTCCCTAATTTTATCTTTAGAATTAAACTCTTTTGAAACTTTAAATGTCTTCAGTTGGTACAATTCGCTACTATAATACAAAAAATATTAGCAGGGTAACATCAAAGGTCATGATGAAATTTTTTCCTAAGTTAGTCTTTAAATGAATCAACAAATGATAATCCTGTAGGAACCCAGGATATACTTAACTGGGACTTTTTTCCAAGCCTTTTCCTTACTACTAATTTCTCTCTCTCTCTCTCACTCTTTCCCTCTTCTTCTCTCTTGCCCCTGCTTCATTACCCCCCACCTTTCTTTCCCCCTCCTCCACTACTCCCTCTCTTCCAGATGGAAATCTCACTCTTCCTCTTGTTTCTGTGTCAGGCACAATGCTGTCCTACCACTGTGCTCATGCACTCCATCCTTCCTAGCGAATGTTGATGGTGTCTCTGGGAGTAGAAATCAGCATATGCAGATCAGATCTGTCAGTTTATCTTCCTTTTAGAAGCCAGCTGCCCAGACAGAGCAAACACTGGTCTGCTCACCTCTGTTTGCTCATCCTATACGTTTTAAATAAATACCCCAGAATGGCAAGTCCTGTGGTTTTCTATTTTAACCTGCATTTGGCTCATTATCCTGACAAATTCTTGGGTTTAGAATCAAGAGACATATTATGACCACATACATAAGCTCAATCACTAATTTAAGTATGAACCTTACCATTAATAAAGGTCATTGTTTCACCTTCAACAATTAAAAGTTCTACCTTTTAATAAATTCATAATTGAGAAAAAGACAAGAGTTCTATCTATGGCAACCTCTAAACTCTAATACTTTTCACTCACTTATAACTTTTATTTATCCTTGTTCATTTATTTACACTCTTATTCACATATTCATTTGTTCTTTTTCCCCTTCACTAAGCATGTGGGAACCAATTTCACATCCATTTGGTTCTGGCAGAAAGGAATACTTAGGAATGCATTTTCAGATTATGGGGGGTGGGGTGGAGTTTGATGTTTGATGAGTTATAAAGCCAATCAAATTCCCCTTTAATACAATTGCAAAGGCTAAATGAAGTATTAAAGTACACCACAGAATAGGATTATTAGAACTGTTTTTATGTCCTGATTTTGAGTTTACTTGCATGGCTTCAGGCAGGAACAATTGCAAATTCACTTTATTACATGGAAATTATACAGCAAAGACACAGACCAAAACTAAATGGATAATAGAAGTCTTATTGCCTTTTGAGAGATTATATTTACAAATGAATTTTTTTAAGAACATTTTGAAGGAGGAGTTATTAATAACCTTATAATTTAATATTTCATATTTTAATTTGAACTAACATCAGTCCACATACAGCTTCCAAATTATGTCCTAATGTAATACTTGAATCCAAATGGAACAATTTCTTTTTTCTATTAGCTTGAGGCTTTTACAAAGTAAACAAGTAGAGGATTTATAAAAAGAATAACTCACGCTTTGCAATTTCCATTAGCAAATACTCTTAAAGCCACCATCATGTTGCATCATCATCATCACCATCTCCACACATTATAGAAATAAACTGTTTTGGAGTTTACAAAATGGCATGTTCATTATCTAACTGAACCTTTAAAATAACCTTGTGAGGTAAGTATTTTAGCAAGTATTTTTTTTTAAATGAGGAAAACAACATCCATAGAAAGTAACTTGCCTAAAAATCATAAAATCAGAAAGCTAGACAACCTGGAATCCTATCCATAAGCAACCTTTGTTTACCAAGTTTTTGCAAATCAATAAAGAGTTGGGAAATATCTGGGTTCTCAGTTCTGTTCCATTAGTCTATGTCTCTGTTCTTGTGCTAGTCACATGCTGTTTTAGTTACCATCGCCTTGTAGTACAGCTTGAGTCTGGTAAATTGATGCCTCCCAAATTGTTCTTTTTGCTTAAGATTGCTTTTGCTATAAGGGGTCTTCTCAGGTTCCATATGAAGCATAGAATTATTTTTTCTAGATCTGTCAAAAATGATGTTGGTATTTTAATAGGAATTGCACTGAACATTTAGATCACTTTGGGTAGTATAGACATTTTAGCAATGTTGATTCTGCTGACCCGTGAATATGATATGATTTTATACCTGTTTATATCTTCTGCTATTTCCTTCCTCAGTGTTCCATAGTTTTCCCTGTAGAGGTCTTTTACCTTCTTAGTTAAATATATTTACAGGTAGTTTTTTTTCTTCATTGCTATTGTGAAAGGTATTGAGTCTTTGATTTGGTTCTCAATTTGACTATTCTTGGTGTATATAAATGCTACTGATTTCTGTACATTGATTAGCCATCTAGTCTTTGACAAAGCAGACAAACACATACACTGAAGAAAACAATCCTTGTTCAATAAATGGTGTTGGGAAAATTGGATAGCCATATGTAGAAGACTGAAACAGGACCCACACCTTTCACCTCTCATAAAAATCAACTCACAGTGGATAACAGACTTAAACCTAAGGCATGAAACTATAAGAATTCTAGAAGAAAATGTTGGAAAAACTTTTATAGACACTGGTCTAAGCAAAGAATTTATGAAGAAGACCCCAAGGGCAATCACAGCAACAACAAAAATAAATAAATGGGACCTGATCAAATTAAAAAGCTTCTGTACAGCCAAGGAAACTATCACAAGTGCAAACAGACAACTTACAGAATGGGAGAAAATATTTGCATGCTACATATCCGATAAAGGGCTGATAACTAGAATCTATTTAGAACTCAGGAAAATCAGCAAGAGAAAAAAATCAAACAACCCTATCAAAAAGTGGGCAAAGAACATGAACAGAAACTTTTCAAAAGAAGACAGACTAATGGCCAACAAACATTGAAAAAATGCTCAACATCTCTAATCATCAGGGAAATGCAACTCAAAACCACAATGAGATATCACTTATCTCCAGTGAGAATTGCCTTTATCAAAAAGTCCCAAAATAATAAATGTTGGTGTGGATACAGAGAGATAGGAACACTCATACACTCCTGGTGGGACTGCAAACTAATTAGTACAACCTCTGGGGAAAGCAATATGGAGATACCTCAAAGAGATACAAGTAGAGCTACCATTTGATCCAGCAATCCCATTACTGGCATCTACCCAAAGGACAAAAAGTCATTCTATCAAAAATGTCTCAAATGTTTATAGCAGCACAATTCACAATTGCAAAGATGTTGCAAACAACCCAAGTGCCCATCAATACATGAGTGGATTAATAAAATGTGATATATGTATACTATGGAGTTCTACTCAGCCACAAAAAACAATGGTGATCTAGCACTTCTTTTATTATCCTGGATAGAGCTGGAGCCCGTTCTACTAAGTGAAGTACCACAAGAATGGAACCACATGTACTCACCATCAAATTTATATTAACTAATCAACACTTATGTGCACATACAGTAACATTCATCGGGTGTCAGGCAGGTGGGAGGGGGAGGAGGGAATATGTATGTTCATTCCTAATGGGTGTGGAGCTCATCCTCTGGAGGATGGACATGCTTGAAGCTCTGACTTGGGTGGGGCAAAGGCAATATATGTAACCTAAACATTTTGCACCCCCGTAATATGCTGAAATTTAAAAAATTAAAAAAAAAAGAATTGGGAAAACAGCCAATGGGGAAGAGATAAAACCAAACCAAACAAACCCAGATGAAGCAAAATGCACACATATCTTTATAAACAAATAGGCATCCTGAATCTATTTTTTTACATACAGTTAATGAGTAGCTCTGCTAATCCACAGAGTGCAACCAAACATTGAAAGAAGTAGGTGCATTTGGTAGGGTGGTAATTAAGAGCACTAGCTTTAAAATTAAAGAGACCTTATTAAAACCTTGATTTGTTTTCTTACCTTTGATATTTTATTCTATTAGCTATGGGTGTTTGCCAATTATTAAATCTGAGATTCAGTTTCCTATTTTGTAAAATTAGTGTAAAACTACACCACAAGGTTTCTCAAGCATTAAATAAGATAATGTATATAAAGTGCACAGTCTGGAATACAACAAATAATAAACTAAACAAATAGTATTTTTCAAGATCCTTTCTGTCTCCCTTAAAATGTAGAAGAATTGGTGGATGAAGAGAGAATTTAAATGGCAAGTGAAGAATTAAGGGGTAGAATTTGTTACAGAAGATGTAGATTAGAGGATAAGGTTTTCAGCATCAATAGGAGGGCATTTAGAGAATCTCTAGAGTGCTGGAATAGTGTCTGAGGGATGCAGAAGAAGAAAGGAGAGCTAAAGCTTGATGTTCTTTGAAATCTTGGTACTTGTATCACATTCAGGGGTTTGACAGACAGAAAGGAAGTAGCTATGTCAGCTGCTGGTTCATGTTTCTTGGAGCAGAACACAATTCTAAGCATGGAACAGGAGGACCACAGACTGAAAGAGATATTTAGTAGCGAGGAATCAAGGGAAGTGCTTAATTTTTGACTGAGCACTTTGTTCTGTCCATGGTAAAGATCTGCATGGAGAAAAGATGGAGATTACCTAAATGTGACACGTTGGGGTTTTCATTATGTTATTTTATTCATTCTTTGCTCCAACTCTCCACCTGTAAGAGGAATATTATTCCCAGACCAATAATAGGAAAACTAAGGCACAGAGAGTTTAAATTACTTGTTTGAAGTTGCGCAGTATATAAGGGACTAGAATTATGTCCAATATGTTGGATCAGCAAAGCCCTTGGTTTCTCTTCTATCCAGTCACCAAGAGATGGACAGTACAATGTTGTAGAAAACAAAGAACATTGATTTGACACAGTTATAAGCATGGGATATTCTTTAAAATATGATTGTCTTTCACTGACTTCCTGTTTAATAGATTTCCTTATGATTTTGAAATTTGGATTGCTTTATATAACAGGCATAAGGATGTCAAATATATGATATTCAAATGTGTTCATGTATGTTTATGTAAATGTGTGTCGGTGGGTGTGTGTGCATTTATGTGTATATGTGTTTGTGCATGTGTATGTCTATGCATGTGTTTAATAACTGAAAAATAGATTTCCAGTACCTCTTAAATGTGGGACTCCTGGGACTAGATGTATTCAAATGATCTCACTTAATACTTATAATAACCCCATGAGTTAAGAAACACTATCCATCTTTTGGTAGTTGAAGAAATTTAGAATTAGAAAGATTATAAATTAAGATAAATCGTGGATCGAGTCAAAGCCTGCACTTCTCCTCTCATTCCCAGAATGCACGTACCTGGTTTACTAATTATGTACCTGCATTTAATTTCACAGCCAACACATATAAGAGAGTCAGTAAATTTTATTACATCAATGAATGAACAAATGGATGATACAGACTCCATGCAGATGGAAACTTTGTGTGTGTTTCTCACATTTGGTTCATCTTGTCATTTACAACTCAGTCCACTCCTAAACCTGATTGCCTACAGAGTTTGTGAACCTGTGGTAGTATTTGTGCTTCTTTCAACAGGAGTCAGTTGACTAGGATTACACCTTGGTAAACTATTCCAATTTTAGATGAAACATAATTATTAGAAATAAATTGTTACTCAGGCTCCTTAAACTGGAGTAGGCATTACTCAACTTGAATAACTTTATTTCCCTCCTCCTTCTGTATAGCCTCACTCAGGAGCCACATCCAGTCAAAAGTTCAATGTGTAGCTAGTTTTAAACTGTTTTTCAATGGACAATTAGAAGAAATTCACATTAAGGCATGATTCTTCATACCAAGTACCAAGACCAATCAGGAAAATATAAATCAATATGCCTTAGAAACAGAAAAAAATTCCCTAAACCTTTTTATTCAGAAACATAAGAAGGCAAAATGCAGAAGGAATTCCAGGAAGAACATATCTGTCCTCAGAGGAGCCCATAATAAAGTCAGGGTAGACCTAAGAACTCTTGATTCCAATTAGGTTTCATTTGTCACTCTACCAGTGGATACCAGCAAATTGTGCTGTGAGTTTTCTACCCAGAATATCCTTATCTAAGTGGGTCAAGTACCCTCTGTCTCTCTGATTCTACAAGCATAGTAAAAAGAGGACAAGTCAATGTAGACAAAGACTGCCACATCCAGCATAGAATCACCAGGTTATAGCCTAGTGCCTTGCAAATATATGATGTTCAACAAGTATTTGCTGACTAGGTGGTTTTCCTTGAAAGATGACAGTGACACTAAAATCTTAAAAAGGGAACCAATTTTACTTTGGGTTAAATTTTTACAGAGAAGCCGACTTCTAATTTTTTTGTTTAATTCATGACCTGGATGATAGTTCACTGACTTCCATTTTTATTTGACTTTATTGATTTGCCTGGAGAAGACAAAATAAAATATAACACAACAAATCTTACTCCTTCACTATGTCTTATGAGGAGGGTGGGTGGAGAGTGGGAGGAACCAGGACCCTAAATTCACTTTAAATTAAATCTCAGTGACTCAGAACATAAGGTTGTCTACTCCCCGTGACAGTGAGGAGCACAATGTAATATAATAGTAGTGTCTCCAGCTGAATCAGCATGGTGAGAATAGCAAACTATTTAATACTACAGAGTTGTAGATGACAACAAATGTATGTGGTTTAAAGGAGGCACAAAAGGTACTTGCTCAGACAATTACTTCAAACATTGAACTGATAGCAGAAGGAATAGTCAAAGCTCTGTAGTAAGATGGCATAGATCTGATCTTGAATATATTTCTCTTTAACTATGTAAACTTCTTCAAACCAATTCATGTCCCTAGGATTCAGTTCATTTACAGGTAAAATTCAATGGCTAAAACATTTCCCATACCTGTCACAGAGGTCATTTTGAGGATGAAATAGGCAATGTGTAGTATGCATAAAAATTCTTTTGTAAACTGTAAAGCACTATAAAAACACAATGGAATAAGTAGAGTAGCAAAATATTTGGTCATTAAATATGAATTGCCTGATTTCAAGTTAAAAGTTTAGTTTATCATGTCTCAAACAAGAAGCAATACAATTAATCAAAGTATGTGCCCGAGCAATCAACACAGTTTTGCCATCTTAACAGTAAATTGCTTATGCCAGGAGCAAAGAAGCCTAGAGAGCAAATGGTGATGAAATCATGAAAGGCGTTTTCCACAGTTTGTTGAGAATTGAATATTTTTCCCTGCATGAAGTGGTCCAAAGCCTGGAAGCTGTGGTAGGCAGTTGGTGCAAGGTCTAATGAATACAATGGATGACAGAGAGCTTCCAAGTCCAGTTTCTGTAATTTGTGCAATGTTGTTTTCTCTGACATGCGGTCTTGCAAGAGGATTGGCCTGTCTTTCTTGACCAATCTCAGCTACTTACTCTCAAGCATCCTCATCATTTTATCCAGTTGGTTGCAGGAGATATCCACTATAATCAATTGACCAGGTTTCATGAAGCTGTAATGGATAATACTAGCACTGCACCACCAAACAGACACCATTAGCTTTTTTGAATATTCAGTTTGGGACTGTGTTTTGGCACTTCATCTTTATCCAACCATTGTGTGGAATGCTTGCAATTGTCAAAATGAGTCCATTTTTCATCTCAAAGTATAGAAATGGTTCACCTTTATGTCGTGAAAGCAAAGAAAGGCAAGCTTTAAGACAATTTTTCTTCTGACGTTTCTTTAATTCATGAGGAACCCATCTATTCAGCTTCTTTGCCTTGCTGATTTGTTTCAACTGGTCCAATATTGTTGGAATAGTTAAGTCAAACCTTGCTGATAATTCACATGTAGGTTGAAATGGATCACTTCCACTATAGCTTTCAGTTCATTATTATCCACCTTGGTCTCAGAAAACCCACATAGCTAATTTGTAAGATTAAAATCACCAGAATGGAACTTCTCAAACCATCAGTGTATTGTGCATTCATTAGCCACATGCTTACCAAACACTTCGTTGATATTTCAATCTGTCTACACTTAATTGGTTCCACGACAGAACTCATATTCAAAAATAACATGAATTTTGACTTATCCATGTTTTTAGAAAAATTACTCTAAAAAAACTGAAAGATAATCACAAGCCAAAATGTGCATTTGAAAGAATGAGGATGTACCTTCACAATAAAAAAATTAAGAAGTGTCAAAGTGAAATGTCAGAGATATCAACTATCAAACTTAGTACTTAAGGAAATCAGACATTCCATATTTAATAACCTAATAGAATCAATGATCTGTGATTCAGGAAACCTGCATATAAATCAAGTTCTGGCATTAACATGATATAATTAGATAAGTTATTAAGTCATTAATTTTTCAAACCTCAGTTTTCTCATCTATTAAGTAAGCAAATTATTTTATCAATCTCTTCTAATTACAACATAATTGCCAGGAATAGTGAAAACACAGCTAACATAGGATAAATATGACAGAACTGTTCAGCCTTAAATATATCAAGGAATAATAACTCAGAAAGGGAGTTTTATATTTCAAAGATCTTTGATATCAACACTGGCTTTAGGACTTCAAAGTAAGTCTAGAAAATACAGAATTGCTACTAAAGTATTCATGCTTTAGAACTTTAACTCCCATAAATTGCCATAAAGCTGATTAATGATTATTGAGAATTTGTTGGTTCCTAAGAATACTAGTTCCTTTATGGTCCTTTTTAAAAAATTAAATCACTTTTTGTTGATGATATGATATTATACCTAGAAAACCCCAAGGATTCAACCAAGAGACTCCTTGAATTGATAATTGAATTTAGTAAAGTCTCAGGGTACAAAATCAATACACGGAAATCAGAGGCATTCATATACGCCAACAACAGTCAAACTGAGAACCAAATCAAAGACTCAGTTCCCTTCAAAATAGCGACAAAGAAAATAAAGTACCTAGAAATATATTTAACTAAGGAGGTAAAAGACCTC
>VBSM01000361.1:15182572-15194680 GCA_008086735.1 Cheirogaleus medius
CAATGTATGTAACCTTAATGATTGTACCCCCATAATATTCTGAAATAAAAAAAGAAAAAACTTTACCTTAAAAAAAAATAAAGGAAAGCAGGTGAGAGATCCCATCTGATGATATCTATTTTTAAAATAAAATATGAAACAAGGTCATTAGCTGCAAAGGAGTACATTTGCAGATATTCCAATACTTTTGTATGGCAAGTGGAAAGTTTTTTGAAAGAAAAGAGAATGTAAAAATGCAATTTGGTGGGTAGAATAATGAACAAATCAGAAAAAGTATGGTGGGAATTGATGGACTGTGCAGAGTTCCCACATGCGTTTCATTGTGATGAATTTAAATTGAGGTCACTCATCAGTTTTGTAGGTTTTTTCCTCCAGAAATTCTCGGTTTCTCAGGTATAGACATGCAAGTATAAACAAAATTAGTAAATGATAAAATTGTGGGAGGCCTCATAGTGGAGATAATGATTGAGCAAAGTGTTAATGTGCAAGAGGGTGGATTCAAGAAGACAAAGAAGAAGGGAGAATATTTGCTAAGGACAGGAATGATTTAGAAAATGGTTGGATATGATAGTATCAAAGGGCCTATGAGTGGAGGGGATACGAGGATGGAAAAGTAGAGACCCAGAAACTAGTAGGAAAAGATGGAACAAATCGCAAGGGTCTAACATATCATGTTTAAGATTCTGAATTTTATTTTTTAGGTCATAATAAATCAAAATATAATTCCACACAGCTAATCAA
Source organism: Cheirogaleus medius (assembly GCA_008086735.1). Classification (NCBI taxonomy): domain Eukaryota; kingdom Metazoa; phylum Chordata; class Mammalia; order Primates; family Cheirogaleidae; genus Cheirogaleus; species Cheirogaleus medius. The sequence goes on from VBSM01000361.1 coordinate 15,183,314, forward strand.
TGTGGTCATGTAAAATAAGTAGGGCTGTGATCTTCTAAGGATCACAGTTTGGGTACTAAATATATTTGATCTCCCACATTTATACTACTCGATTTTCCCATTTTTACACACTGTATTAAGCACAATACTCATTACCTGTAGGTTACTCAACCATGCCTCTTGTTTGATTGACAAACTGATTTCCAAATATACACAATTTTCCCACAGAAGGCAACAGTTCATACAATCACTGATTTCTTATTAAAATCTTTGTAGAAAGAAAAAAAAAGTATATAAATAGATAATCTAAATTATTTAAGAATTCTTAATTATATAACTCTACTATTCTTATCAGTATAATAATATTATTTTCTTTCATTTTCAATCAACAGCTATTCATTTTCAAGATAATATTTTAGAAATTGCTATTCTAAGGAAACTACAAACAGATATTATTGGTATTCCCATTGTACACTCTCTCTGATCCTTAATTTTTTTCTCTTGTCTTTTGCTGAGGAGACTTGTCTTTCTTTTCTAATGCTTAATTTTCCTAATTTATTTCATTTTACAGCTTGTATATTGCATCTATTTTATTTCTAAAGCATTTCTATTTTAATTGCTTTAAAAAATTTCTCTTGTCTTCAAAGAATTCATTGCTTTAAAATATTCCAGTCCAATCAATGGATTTTCATATATTTTCTATAAAATTTTTCTTAATCAATCTATAATCTAATAGTGCATTCCTTTCTTATAATTCTCTTCTAATTTCACTCCAGACCCCAAATTTTTGCTCTTTAGTATCTAGAACTTTCTATAGCTCTTCTACTTTCATCAAATGTGAAGTCCATAGCAAGTCTATATGAAAGCTTTTTTCCCAAAATGATCTTCCCCTTTCTTTCAAAAGGCAAGTTAAACATAGAGTGTTATAATAATGGACATTGGAGATTCACAAGTGGAGACTGGGGGAGGGGATGAGGAATGGAAAATTACCTATGGGCTACAATGCACCCTACTCAGGTGATGGGTACAACAAAAACCCAGGCTCCACCACTATACAATATATATGTAATGGAAAAAAAAAGAGCATTTACTCTCAGAGTTCTATAGTTATGACATTTAGAGGAACAAATGTTGTCAGAAAGAAAAACATTCTAGTTAACTGACCTCATATATACCTTGTCCCTCTTTAAACACTTTTCCACTTTTCAATCCATTCTATTCCTTCTGATTGTGTTGTAGTGTGTCTGATTGTTTTTAACTGTTTCTCAGAAGTTTTATATATCTATAATTGCAAGTAAATCGATCGAAAATGAAATATCAATTACATTAAAAATAGCAATCCTATAAAGTCCATCATTTTTCACATAAAACGAAGAACTAAAATTACTGATGAAGAGATTGATAAGGATTTGAAAGAGTTAGATGGGTTAAGAACCAGCAGAGAGAAAATTGACTAGAATAATTTATTCATCTCCTAAGGCTGATATAACAAAGTACCACAGATTGAGTGGCTTAAAGCAACAGAAATGTATTCCTTCACATTTCCAAAGGCTAGAAGCCTAAAATCAAGGTGTTGGCACTGTTGACACCTTCTGGGGGCTCTGAGGGAGAATCTGGTTCTGTTTCTCTTCTAGCTTCTGGTGGTTGCTGGAAATCTTTGGCATTCTTTGGCTTGTAGACACATCATTCCAGTTTCTGCCTCAGTCTTTACATGGCACTCTTTTGAATATACGCCTATGGAGTATTCAAATCTTCCTCTCTTTTCTTTTGTAAAGACACCAGTCATTGGATTTAGACCCCATCTTAATCTAGCATGACCTCATCTTAACTTGATTACATCTGCAAAAAACCCTATTTCTAAACAAGGTCACCCCCACAGGCAGAGGGCAGGGGCTGGCAGGAATTAGGACTTAAACATATACATTTCTGGGGTACAATATTCAACCAACTACAGATGGTAATTTTTTTTTCTGAGACAGAGTCTCACTCTGTTGCCCAGGCTAGAGTGCCCTGACATCAGCCTAGCTCACAGCAACCTCAAACTCCTGGACTCAAGCAATCCTCCTGCCTCAGCCTCCCAAGTAGCTGGGAATACAGGCATGTGCCACTATGTCTGGCTAATTTTCTCTATGTATTTTTAGTTGGCCAATTAATTCCTTTCTATTTTTAGTAGAGATGGGTCTCGCTGTTGCTCAGGCTGGTTTCAAACTCATGACTTTGAGTGACCTTGAGTGATCCTCCTTCCTTGGCCTCCCAGAGTTCTAGGATTACAGGCGTGAGCCACAGTGCCCAGTCAGTAATTTTTTAAGTGCTTCAAAAAATAGTTATATCAAAAGATTAAAAGAAGCCCTAAGAAAATTGATAAAGCCATTATCTATGTTTTTTGGTGAAAGTACCTAGTATTTTCTTGCTATCAGAGTCAAATAGTGAGTGGTGTTGTTTTGTACTTCCACATAATTTTGTCACAAAAAAGATGACACTCCCTCCTCTTCCAAATCAATTCTTATCCCTATTGGTTCTATGAAATATTGCAGAGTTGTGATTATAATTCATTTTAGTTGAATATGAGATTTTTTAAAGCTTACTTTTTTAATTTAATGGGAAAGATAAAACCCCATCTTAACCACATAATCTTAAACATATTGTCCTGCTTGAAATTAGTTAATTTAATGATCTATTTCAGTAATAATTATCCTTATAAAAGTAAGATGTTTGTATAGTCAGTGGTGTTCTATAAGGCTTTTCTGTGTAAAAGATAGATATCTATTCACAGCCATTTCAATCTGACATTCTTTGTATAGTTAGATTTTCTATCTTGATACACTAAGAGTTGGGCTTGTCTGACACTTATGACAGATCTTATCCAATAAGCTCTTCTTGAAAGAAACTAATAATTATGTAGATGTATTATTTATTTCAGTAGAGCGTACTTTCATTTAAACACTAAGAAATTTAACGACATTGTGGTACATTTTTACCTTACCTCAGGTTATTGGGTACCCAAAGAACTGGGACAATTGAAACAAATATTTTCAAACTTCAGAGGAATCATGAACATATTTGATTTTCATATAACCTTGTATGTGACTATCTCCAAAATTATATTTGGCAAACATGCTTTGAGTTGATAACTCTAGTACACCCAGTCTACATGTCTGAATGTTTCCATTTTTATTTCTTCTTTTTCTTATTTCTCATGATAAAACTGTCTCATGTGCATGCCTGTGTGTGCGTGTTTGTGTGTGTGTGTTTCTGATTTCAACTTCACCCTTAACTTCATGTCTCCAATTCAATTTATTTTGTGTGTGTTCCTCTTTACAGGAATCTCCTTGTCTCAACTGGCCCTTTATCTTTTCAGAAGAAGTTGAATACTCTGAGACATTTGTCATCTAGTTAAGGAAGCAAATAAATGCTGTAATCTACGTAATCTATTTAAAGTTAATATAAACTGTGTGTAAGTGCTGAGAAGCACAAAATAAGGGAGAGATTAGTGAAATTTTAGATTAGTCACAAAGCTTTTCTGAATTATATATGCTGCCTTGAGCTTTGGAATTACATATTCATGTTTTCCTTCATAGGTGTTTTGCACTCCAAAAAGACTTTAAGAGCCTTCAGGTCACGGATCTTATCCTGTGATCCACAGACTAACTTTCTCTCTCTCTCTCTCTCTCTCTCTCTCTCTCTCTCTCTCTCTCACACACACACACACACACACAAATAGGCTTCTGTCTATGTGTCTTAGGTCTCTTATGTTCCAGTTTCTATAATTTCCTTCTCCAAGTACATGGTACCTTTTTCTTTTCTTGTATATTCATCTCATGGTCATCACAAAAGCTTTCTTAAAGTGGTATCTCATGGCCGAAATGGCCTTCCTACATTGTTCAGCATTCTCTCTCTGTTCCAGGATCTTATTAAATTTTAAATTCTTACTCTTTAGGGAAGTTCCCTTTAAGTAATTAACAGAGTAGTAATTATTTCCCTAATTTTTAGGTACTTAGTTTTTATTTGCTTCTACAGTAAACTGACCATGTTTTCCTTAATACAGATTTATGTATAATTCTAAAATTACTTCTCTGTGTACTTATGTAATTCCATTTCATTTTTTAAAAGATTTACTGGGCTTTTATGTTATACATATAACACTATAAATGTAATGCAACTGAATTTCAGTAGAAGTTAAAAGAAAACTTTTAATGGTATATTTTGCCCTATTAAAGATCTTTTTGATATTTATGTAAGTCATGTGAATCAATAACACAGAAATGTTGCTCATCAAAACTTGCAATTGACATATAATAGATCATTTGCTACAGAATAAAGATCCAAAAAGACATTTAACACTAGTATATTAGGTAAATAAAATATTCTTTAGGACAAACTATTACTATGATTTCTGCCTTCTAAGGAGATGTGGTTGTGGGTGGAATAATTACTCATTGCAAAATATATTGGCTGTCACTCTCTTCTGTTTACAGACAGAAATAAGGGAGGGAGCGCTAACTTAGAATTCTATATTTTAAGAAAGATATATTTTCTATCTTCAGCAAGTTTTCTATGCTGTTAAAGTGTGAGAATCCATATTAGCCTATGTGTGTGTATGTGTTTAACACTGAGAGATAATTGGTAATCTTTGATCATGCAATATAAACTCTGAACCAAGCAGGAGGTGGAAGGAATTAATATTCACATCCACTGTACACTCTCTCAAATGAATGCCCTTCTCAGAGCTGCCTTGAGAACACTGACTGTTGAGGAACCCATGACTTGGGAGAGGAATGGTCTTGCCCTCCTTGGGGACACATATGGCTAGATATGGTGACTAATAAAAGCAATAGATACTTAGAGGGAGAGGGGAGCAACTGTCATCTCATTTCACAAGGACACAATTCTCTAAGCAGCGGAGAACTTGGGTCCTCTCAATCACACACCCTGCAGGTTACCTGTTTCTCACTGTGATTTCTTTTTCAGGACTGTTCTTTATAACCCTGTTGATAAAAACTACCCTGCCTAAATGCACCCCACACTCCACCCCTACCAAGATTGCTTTTCCTATTTTTTGCATAAGGAGGAAAGTGAGATGTAAGTAAATATAGGAACAAACAAATGGGATGCTGAGTAAGAGAACATACTGTAACAATAACAAAATAAAGATAAAAGGATAACTGCAAGAGTCACAAGAAACATAATAGGGCACATTATATGACATTACAGCTCCTCCCTTCCCCCAGTGGGCTTTGGGCACTTCAACACATCAGGCTTAACCATATAAAGTGAAAAAGTCCCCCACCCCAAGGCAGGAAAGAGATAACATCCCCATTGGTCAAGAAAAAAAGAAGAGACAACATTAGGAAGGAGGGGAGGACAGATGGGAGAAAAAGGAATGACACAGAAACCCCGAGGCCACGGTTCATTTGAATGTGTGCCCATTCCTCCCCTCCTGGGTGTGTACTATTGCTTACTAATAAACTTCTTTGCTTGCTGATTTAAACTTTTGTGTCCCTTGCTTTCATTCTTCGATCCTAAGGAGACAAGAACCTAAGGGTTCATATCAGCAGCCGGTAACACTATCATATCATTCTATAGCCAATCATTCTTATCCAAACTACTTTGGCTTTAACTTTCCTTCCTCAAAATACCCTTTTGAGGCAAGGAAGGTGAAGACAGTAAAATATCAAGTCTGACTCTCTTTTTTAAAATTTATTTTCTTCCAGAAAGCAGGGAAGTACACATTCCAATTTCACTGAAGATAAGGCCAGCTTAGGAATTCACAAGATATTATTAAGCATCTAAAAGCATAAACTGAACAAGAACAGAGGCTGAAATCAGAAGTATAACATATAAGAATCAGGAAAAAAAATCCATTTTCAACTGGAATATCAGGGAATGCCATCTAATAAAAAGCTGTGGATTCTTCTTATGAGCCAGTCCTGCATCTCACCTCTGAGAAAACTGGACTCTGCCCCTGCCAAGACCTACACCAAAGTGCAATATAAGGAGAAGCATATTTCTAGCATTTCAAAAACCCTAAACTGTGTTAAAACAGAGATGTCACAGTTACAAAGGACTAGTTCTCCCTTTTTATTCCAGATCCTTTTGTTTCTTCTCTGGGCTTATATGAAAAGGCTCAGAGCAAGGACATAGAACCCTACATGAATTGAAGCAGCCACAGCTGGCATGTAACCAGCCTCCTGGGATACACAGAGATGACTGTGGACCAGGGTAATCAGAACAATGGATTAGATCACTATGATAGCAGCCACTCAATTTGGGCTGGGATCAGAAGGCTGCTGTACTGCAACAGGATAAGAAAAGAACTAGCTTCCATCAGCTACTCCAGAGCCATTTAACATAACCACGGAGTAACATTCATCATAGTCACAGACCTGGAAATTATGCAGAATATATACAATCAAGGAACAGAATCTTAGGGGCTATCTTAGAATTCAGCCTACCAGAGTCTACCCTTTGGCCCCAATGATTCATGTCCTTTTCTAAAGCAAAATACATTCACCCTCTCCTAAGCTTCCCAAGGGTCTCTCCATCCATCAGCTCAAAATTCCATATCTCATCAATATCATCTAAATCAGGTTTGGATGGGGCTACTGGGTGCAATCCATTAAACCCAACTCCTGGGACAAAATTTCCCTCCATTTTGGACTTGTGAAACTAAGAGACAAATTATTTGCTCACCCAATGTTCACTGGTGGGACAGGCATAGGATGACAGTTCTAGGCTTTCTGGTTCATAAAGAAGAACAGGAAGCATAAAGGAGTTACTGCCTCGAACATTCCTGAAACGAGTTGGGAAAATATTGGATTTTTAAAGTTAGGTTTCTAGGTGTGGGAGTAATTTTCTGCAGTCCTCTGTGCTCTTAGCTCCATCCCCTGGGTTGTTTGTTCTGCTCTCAGAATCATCCTTTCTTTTTTTTATAAAAGGTAGCACACGTTTGCAGCACAGTAGTTTTATCAGCCTGCTTCCTGCCATGCTCTGGGCCTTTTAGTCCAAACTGGCAGTATTCCAGCTGATAAGAATTTCTCAAGAACCTGTGACCTTGCAGGAATTGTACTGGGTTTCACTACCTCATACAAGACACCCACAAATTTTTTTGAGATAATTCCTTCCCAGCTTTTGGCTCCTGTTGAGCTGGCTGAGGTCCAAAGCCCATAAGCTTCCTAGTGGTTCTCTAAGCACACTCTTATCGAAAGAGTCAGTTGTATGACACGATTTTCTGACATTTTGATCGTTCTTAGGTTTTAGCCTGAGGACGTACCACCGCACTCTCTGCTTTTTCTCTATGCCACATTTATATAAGTGTTCACTTCATTTTAGTAGCTTTTGCCATCTTAATAAGTTAAGAATATCCAAGCCATCAAGTCCAAGTTCCTTTTTGGTTGCAAGTTTTTCTCTCAATTTATCTTTCTTTTCTGGCTTTACTATAAGCACCAAGAAGAAATCAGGGCATATCACAAACACTTAACTTCACTTGGGGGTCTCCTCACCTTTATATCCAAGTTAATTGTTTACATATTTTGCTTTCCACACAACTATAAGACAACTTTGCTAAGCATTCAGCAACTATACATGAAAAATCTCCCTTCCTCCTAATTGTAATAACATGCCATTCACTTCCTTCTGAGCCCTCCAAGGCAGTCTTCCATGTCTATATTACTACCAACAATTTGTTCAAGGCAATCTAAACTTTTTCTATCATGTTATTCAAGCTTCACTCACTGCCTGATGCCAAAGCTACTTCCTTATTTTAGGTCTGTGTTAAGGCAGCACTCCATTTGCAGGTTCCAAAATCTGTATCAATTTTCTATCATTATATAATAAATTACCACAAACACAGCAGCTTAAAATACCATTCATTTATTAGCTCATAGTTTTTTTAGGTTAGAAGAGTGGCATAATGTGTTCTATTATCAGGGTATCACAAAGCTGAAATTCAGGTGTCCATCAGGATAAGTTCTCATCGGGAGGCTCTAGAGAAGAGTGTACTTTTAAGCTGACTCTTGCTATTGGCAGAATTAATTTCCTGGTGGTTTTAGAATTGAGTTTGTGTTTCCTTGCTTGCTTTTACCTGGGGCCACTCTCAGCTCCTAAAGATTTTCTCTTTTCTTTGATATGTGGCCCCCTGTATCTTAAAGCCAATAATGGCACATCAAATCCTTCTCATGCTTTAAATCTCTGGCTGTTTCTGACCTCTAGACTCAGATTTGTAGGGTTAATGTAATAGGCCCATGGGGATAGTCTCCTTAATTTAATGTCAAATGATTTGGAGTCTCAATTATATATTTGGCATTTCTTTTTCAATACAAGATAACATAATCATAAGAATAAAAGCCGTCATATTCACAGACCCTTGGATTATGTAGGTCTTGAACAATACAAGGCAAAGATCGTGGAGGCTAACTTAAAACTTTTCCTTCCACAGCTGCCCAATATCACATAGCATCTTCTTCAAGCTGGTGCTTCCATTGTACCTTAAACATATTGTTGAAAGGTTAGCAGCCTCTGGGTGGTGTAGTACACCACAGGACTAGTGGATTCCATAGGTATGTGGTAATCCCTACATCTTCTTTCAATAAAGTAGAGTCCTTGGTCTGAGTAATATTATGTAGGATCTCATGCCAATAGATCCACTGACCTTATGACATTGGAGAGTAGTGCTGGTTGTGGTCCTGCATGAAAGAAAGGGAAAACCATATCAAAATCTGATATCAGTAATAGAAAATTACAAGGTAACCTACAAGCCACTGAGCACTTTGCAATTATATTGTCAAAAAGATGTTTGTGTTAAGATTTGCCTTGCCTTCAACCTCTAATATTTGCCAGATGGAATACTTTCATTATGCTATTAGTATGCTATTAGTATCCATAATAGAATATGACATGGATTCATTTCTTGAAACTAACGACACAAAGTTTTTCCCTGGAAGGAACACTTGCTATTCTTTTCCACAAAATTATTTTTACTTAATGTGTGACAATTGGTAAAGAAAGTGTCATTAAAGCAAAGTTTTTCCATTGTAGAGAATCGATGAGGATAATTCTCTTCATATGAACTTAACTGAAAGTCAAAGAAATTAGATACTGTATCCTTTCTCTGATTATTTTGCAATATATTAAGTAAATCTTTTCACCTTTCTCCTCCACACTCTTCATTTTAAAATGCTGACCACTCTTTTAATTATCTCTCTGTAAGGTTTTAACACATGGCTATAATTGATCCAACAGCATAACTGTTCAAAGAAAAACAACAACAAAACAGGAAAAATAACGTCAATAAGATGTAAAACAACTAGTTGTATGATCTATCTGATTCCAGATAAACTGTTTGATAGTTTGGGCTAATTTTTTTCAGTGTATTTGTCAATTTTAACATTATTTTTGCAAAGCCCCCCCCAAAAAGAAAAAGAAAACAAAAATGATATAACTTGAGTAATATCAAGTCAACTAAATGTCACACCACAAGCATGAGGCACTTAAGAAACATTCCACAATCAACTTAGACTTCAAAATCATATACTTATTGGCTATTTGTATATCTTCTTTTGAGAAATGTCTATTCAGATCCTTTGTCCACCTTTTAATGGAATTACTTGTTCTTTTGCAATTGAGTTGTTTAAGTTCCTTATATATTCTGGATATTATTCCCTTGTTGGATGAACAATTTGCAGACATTTTTCTCCCATTCTACAGGTGGTCTCTTCACTCAGTTATTGGTAAGAATGAAAATTAGTACAGCCATTATGTATAAAAGTAGGGAGGTTTCATAAAAGACTGAAAATAGAACTACCATACCTCAGCAGTCCCAGTATTACATAAAGGGGATTACTGCGCCCCATTCAGGAAAAACTCAAACTGTGTTTTTCCTCTACTCTTAATACCACAACAATCAACACAAAAGACTTCTGTGATCCCAAAATATGGGCGGACTTCTCTCCACCAGCAAATAAACAATTAATTCGGCAACAAATACCAGTTGGTTGTCTCCAATTCAATTCCAACACTATCTACCCAGAGATAGCATTGGATCCCACAAGTTGAGGGCTTAGTCCCCAAGACCTCCCCTGCTTCAGATACTTGTAGCCCCCAGAACTTCAGACCAACCAGCTTCAACTTCTGACCAATACTAGTCCCTGTTGCCCCTTCTTTCAGTACAATTAATTTGCTAGAATGGCTCATAGGACCCAAGGCAACATATTTACCAGTTTATGACAATATATATTTTAAAGCTGCAGTCCCCAACCCCTGGACCATGGATTGGTACCAGTTAGGAACCAGGCTGCACAGCAAGAGGTGAGCAGTGGGTTAGTTAGCAAAGCTTCATCTGTATTTACAGTCACTCCCCATCACTTGCATCATCTCCGGAGCTCCACCTCCTATAAGATCAGTGGCAACATTAGATTCTCATAGGAGCTAGAACCCTACTGTAAACTGTGCATGTGAGGGATCTAAGTTGTGTTCTCCTTATGAGACTCTAATGCCTGATGATCTGAGGTGGAGCTGAGGCAGTGATGTTAGCACTAGAGAGTGGCTGCAAGTACAGATTATCATTAGCAGAGCAGTTTGACTGTGCAGAGACCATAATAAATCAGTTGTTTGCAGACTCATATCAAAAGCCTATCAGTGAGTGATAAATGACAATTAAGCTGCATCTAGTGGCAGGTTTTATAGTGGCAAGTGTGTATCTTACTTCAGTTGTAAAGTTGCATCTGGTGGCAGGCTTTATGTCAGCATCCAATACTTATTTTATTCCATGTATGGCCTGCTCATTATTTTATTTACCACTTCCATCTGTGCCATTTTCTCACACTGTGTACTTATCTCAGTCACAGTTTTGGTAAGCCCACAAGCTGAAACTAGCAAAGATGAGTAAAACACAAATGTCACTGGAGAGCTTCTTTGAAAAGGGGAAAGACCCCATGATGAGACAGCAGAACACTCTAAGACTGCCAACAAAATGAAAGATGCATTTAAAAGAAAATACCAAGAGTTCTACTTAAATTATGGGTTCATTGGAACAGGTGAATCACATTCTCTAAGCCTGCTTTGTATAATATGTGGTGACCAACTACCCAATGAAGCCATGAAACCTTCAAAACTGCTTCACCACATGGAGACCAAGCTCCCTGCATTAAAAGACACATCTTTAGAGATTTTCAAAGAAAAAAATGTGAACATGAAGAACAGAAACAATTATTGAAGGCCACCACTCATCAACTGTGTCTGCACTGAGAGCATCATTCTTAGTGGCTAACCACATTGCTAAAGCTAAGAAGCCCTTTACTATTTTTTTTATTTCAGCAAATTATGGGGATACAAATTTTGGGGTTTCAAATAATGCCCTTCCCCCCTCCCCCCACAATTCTGAGCTTCAAGCAT
>VBSM01000361.1:15206852-15245037 GCA_008086735.1 Cheirogaleus medius
TAATTTCTTTGTATTTTTAGTAGAGACGGGGTCTCGCTCTTGCTCAGGCTGCTTCTGAACTCCTGACCTGACCTTGAGCGATCCACCCCCCTCGGCCTCCCAGAGTGCTAGGATTACAGGCGTGAGCCACCACGCCCGGCCCACTTATATTAATTTTGCCTCAGTTTCTTCTTTTAAGTTGACAAACATAGTGGACAATCTACCATATTGATGTTCAAAGATAATGTTATTTAAAAATAACTAAAGATTTATTAAAATGTATACAGACCTTTGAATTCTCAGAACAACTTCACAGAAATTCTTGGTATATCATTTTGTTTCCTGGCTAAATAGTATTCCTTTGAATATATATATATTTATATACCATATACCATACCATATGGTATGGTATTCAAGCACTATTCACAATAGATAAGATATGGAATCAAACTAAATGAATGGATAAAGAAAAGATGGTGTATATATATATATATATATATATACCATATGGCATGGTATATGGTGTGTGTGTGTGTATATATATATATATATACCATCTTTTCTTTATCCATTCATTTAGGTTGATTCCATATCTTATCTATTGTGAATAGTGCTTGAATAAGCTTTGAAGTACAGATATCTCTTCGACACAGTGATTTAATTTCCTTTGGATTTATACCTAATAATGGGATATCTGTATCAGATATGGTATTTCTATTTTTAACATTTTTAGGAGCCTCCATATGTTTTCCATAATGGCTGTACTGATTTGCATTCCCACCAACAGTGTATAAGAGTTCCCTTTTCTCTACATTCCTGCCAGACCTTTTTTTTTTTGTCTTAATCCTGTCATTTGTAGCAACATGGATGGACCTGGAGTACATCATGTTAAGTGAAATAAGCCAAGCACAGAAAGACAAACACCAGAGGATCTCACTCATATGTGGAACCAAAATGTTGATTTCATAGAAGTATAGAGTAATAGTTACCAGAGGCTGGAGAATATAGGGAGGAGGGGAATACTGAGAAAGGTTGGTCAACAGGTACAAAGTTATAATTAGGAAGAATTTGTTCTGGTGTTCTATTACAAAGTAGAGTAACTATAGCAATGAACAATGTATTGTATATTTCAAGATAGCTAGAAGATAACCTTTTGAATGTTGTCACCATAAAGAAATGATAAATGTTTAAAGGGATGGATATGGTAATTACCTTGATTTGGCCATTATATAATGTATACATGCATTGAAACATCATACTTTACTCTGTAAACATGTATAATTATTATGTATCAATTATAAATTTAAAATAATTAATGAAAATATCATATTTTAACACTAGCTCACAAAGTTCACAGTTTTGTAAACAGTTCAATTCACTATAATAAATCAAGTCAAAAAAAAAAAAAACAAAAAAAGGAAAACAAAGGAATTCTTGGGTAACCTATAGGATTATCCAGGTCAATCAAATTGTCGGTACTCAAGGGAACGGTGTCAACAGTACTAGAATTTATCTGGTCAGGTCAGTGGGGTCATTTCAACTGATCTATTACAATGCCATCACAATAGCTTCCTGAAACACAGAGTATTTATCAGAACTGGTGTTTCAAACTCATTAATATAAAGGTTGAGTAAATATCTCTCTCACATGCATGGATCAAAGGTCAAGCTATGGTGGTACTCATGAAGAAGAGCAGTCATAAAACACAGGGAGGGGGATAGAAGTCCAGGCAGAGGGCGAAAGGCATTAGAGTTTCCTGAACTGGGGAGTGACGTGAGCATCCGCTGTTTGGTGGAGAGAAATTAAATAAACCAATTTAGAAGGTGCAGTTAAGAGGAGCAAATTTTGAGATTATGAATCAAAGCAGAGGATTGTAAATGGATTTGTGAAAATTCAAAGATGCAGAAGGACATGAGTTGGGACTCAGAGATACGAAGTGAGGTTAGAAGAGGAGTTGAGAATACTCTTCTAATTTAGTGAATGACATGAAGCAATAGGAAATTAAGGTATTTTTATCTAGAACTTAAGGGCCTGAGTAAAAGATGAGAGTATTTGGTAGTTGGGGGTGTGAGATAATGAATAGTAGGATGAGGTGCTAAAGGTACTTCTTCGCAAAATGAAAGCTGGGGTAGGGATGTGGCAATTCTTCATGCCCTTTTGATATAGCAAGGTCTTCTTTATCAGTATGGGCCATTCATTTGAGCAGATCATACAAAATCAGAAATCTAGAGAAAGAAAGGACACCTGCCTAATGGGTTAGAACAGCTTTCCAGTTATACAAATTTGAGCAATGTGTCAAAAATTATACACACACACACACATACTAGGAAAGGAGGTAAAAGCTTAAAATTCATGGTTTCCCTAAAGAGATAATTAGTGCTTTTTAAAAACTGAGATGTTGGAGCAAAGCATATATTTTGCATGAAAATAGAAAGCATGTCAAATTTCCTACAAATGCTTTATCTTTTATCATTCTGACTCTGACTGTGATAAATGTCTCCTCTACAGAGTATGAAACAACTCACCCCCATGCTAAGGTAATGGAAAGTGATCTCTTATACCTAGTCCTTAAAATAGGATGTTCATATATGAATGTCTAAGTCTATCTATTGATAAGGACTGACCTTGCATCTACCTGGAGGAGAAGGACAGAAACTCAGTGGAAGTGGGGGAAGAGGGAGGCCTAGGCCGGTCTGTCTTCCCACTCATGACTTCTTCCCTAAGAACAAGGTCTCAAACCAATGGTCCTCAAGCCACAATTTTCCTTTACTTGGTCATCAGAGTATTTTCAGAAATGTATATATTTCAATATCTAATGTAGTCAGAGTATATCTTTTCCAATTTGCCAAGCTCTTTACCACCCTGACTCAAAAGTCTATTTTATTTGCTTGATTCCTAAAAGTATTTGAATCTGAGCCCTCATATTTCTATAAGATAGAAAATATCTAAAGATTTGTATTCATAGAATCATCTGTCAACAGTGTAAAAGTATGAAAATGTCTAGTGTCAAAAGGGGTATTAGAAAGTATCCAGTGACATAACCACTGGCTGGTAGGACTACAACTTAGTGAAACATTGTTTGGAGGGCACTTAGACTGGCAGTATATACCAGAAAATAAAATATTTTTAATTCTACCTTTGGACTCAAAGGCTTAGGTTTAAGAATATTCATTGCAACCCTGTTTATCATAGAAAAATATTAAAATGGACCTATATCCACTTCTGAGAGACTAGTTATGGAAGTATGATAAAGCGTTATTATGGGAGATGATGCAGACATTAAGAAGGTCATCTGTCCATGTGTGCTTTCCTGGGAAGTGCCCCAAGATACACAGTGATGTCAAAAACCTAAGTCAGACTGAACGTATAATATGAACCTATTTATTTAAAATATGCATATATGTGTATACATGTATTTGAATGTGTACATATAAAGCATTAACTTGAGATCTAGAGCGACATATACCAAAATTCTTAGTCTTGTCTATAACTCGTGAGTGAAGTAAGAGCACATTTTCCATATTTTAGTCCCAGTACTAAATATCCTTGAAATCTGTAAAGTGATAATATACTTACATATTTATTGTGGAAAAATAATGATAATGATAAGAATATGAACTATAAAAGGGACAACAATATATAATTATTAATATTAATTCCTATCATGATGTGTCTCCTTTTCCTAGAATATTTTCCCGAGTCTCACCCCAATTTCTGCCTTCCCAACAAAATAACTCCTTTCATCCATCTTTCAGACTATAGCACATTGCTTTCTTCATATAGCACCAGCTAAACCCCCTGAGAGAGAGCACACTGTGTTTTCTATTGTAACTATCTTCTATACTAGATTGAAAGCTCAGTTATGTCTGGAACCATGTCTTTATGCTTTTTCCATTTTCCCCTTGAAGAAGTAAGGTCCTGGGGTGACTATGTCCCATTTAGCAGGAGGAATTGGCGTGTAGGTTGCAAACACAACTAAGCTCCATTACAGAGGCAGGAAAAGTCAGCGAGGTGCTCTGCCTTTGAGACATCAGGTGAACTTACTTTTCAGCCAGGCCCTGATACATTCTAGCTGGTTGCAACCTCACTGGAACCTCAAAGTGTTTGTTGAATGAATGAATCAGTGAATTCATGAATAGATGAATCTTAACCTCACCTTCTGCAATTAAAGACAAACTCTTCCTGGAAAGAAGTATCTAAAACAGTAGGAGAAAACATGAGCCTTGAAAAGAAATAGAATAGCAACAGTATAACCAATATCATAAGCTTGAATGAAACAGCTCTTGGACCTTAATTACTTAAAATTACTGACTTCAAATAATTTATAATCCATTCATGTTTGTATTCAAGTGTAATTAAATATTCATTCATAAATTCACTAATACTCATTTTATAATATTTTTAGATGATATAAGCCTGTAGATAGAGAAAATAATTGATGCAGTCTATGATTCAAAGCGTTTCCCTTTTAGACTATGCATCAATTTTTTAAGGGGAAAGGGGAAAAGGGAAAGCCAAGAGCCTCTTACCACAATCTCCAACTTATCTGCTCTCATTCATATTCTAGTGATTATATTGTTTTTTTATCCATATATTAGTTTCATTTAGTGCTCCATTCCATTCTGAAATATACTCAGTAAAGCACACTTTTTTATTTTTCTAAATGTCATATATTTTATGACTGTTTATTTCAAAACTCTATTGACAAATTCATTTTATTGCCACTTTCTTGACCTTCAGGTACCTGATCAGTGTTTTCATAGGGGTTGACTACCAGATTATATTGAATTTATAGCTGTTGTTTCTTTTTATCTGCTACTCTACAAATTTGAACATTTATTGTAATTACCGCAGCATATGTCAGCCAGAGCATATCAGGGCCTCGTTAACAAGTATGGTCAGCTGATGTCACAGAAGCAGAGTACCAATGACCCTTTCCTGTTTCCCTAATGGAACTCATCTATGTTTCCAGCATGCCTGCCAGCTCTTCTTGCTAAATAGGGCATAGTACCTAAGGATCCCGTGTCTTCACCGTTAGCATGTATATCCAAAAGTGGTTTCATTGCAGCCGTCCTTAATTTGTGTGAAATACATTTTGTTTGATAAATAAATATTTTCCTTAAATTTTCTTTGACTTGATGGTGACAACAATCTATCATAGAACATGACTTAGTTTACAGAGGTCTCTCAGATAAGATTATTGCATTTAGTTGAATCACAAAATCAGGATTCAAATTTAAAGTTGAGAACACGAAATCAATGATAAAAGTCTATTAGGACAGAATGACAATTTTGCAAGTTTGAATTATTGCCAACTGATAAAAAAAAAAAAAAAAAACAGCCCAACTTTAACAATGAGAAAAAAAGGTAAATAGATAAAAGCATGGGGAAGTAAAAATGTAACTTCTCTAACAGTGAAGGCATAACACACCTATGCCAGTGCCATAAAATTTTCTTTACCCAAAAGAAAAATAATTAATAGCTTATAGGATTCAAAAGTTGGTATGGCCCCTTTTTCTTTGAGAAATAAAATATAAAGCTTCCATCGTAGAGAAATAAAATGTATTCAAATGGTCTGTCAGTATTGATTTAAATTACTGTAACATTAAAGAGTATTTTTTCTTCATGACTTAAAAAAATGATACATACATTAATTGAAAGAAAACATTAAAGGAAATCTGAAATAAAAAGAATATTTTTTGTCCAATGTCAGAATTCAATAAACAAAGAGGGAATAGAGGAAAAATGTCAATTGGTGATTTTATTATCAGCCTATTATTTTCTGAATCGTATAATATTTCTTTGACCATGTAAACAATGAATATTTAAGAGGACTGAAGTCATGACAAGGACTGTACTTTGTAACTAAATATATTGGTGTGAATAGTATTTTCTGCACAAACTTTCTGGTGTAGGACATAAAGTTGAAGTAAATAAAATCAAATAAAATATTATGTGATATTCGGGCCCATCTACTACCCTTAGAAATAAAACTGTGCTGTAACCTACAATGATCCTAGATGAACTAATCATGTATTTCTGGGATATTTATTTTCCAATAAGAAAATAATGTTCTTTGGATTGATTTTATATTGTTAAAAGCAGGAATTTAGAGCAAATAACCCTACTGTCAAACTACTTATCATTGAACAAATAGCAAAGTTGAGAATTACTATCAGTACAACCAACCGTGTCAGAGGAACTCTGAGGTAATACAGAAATTTTGTATTATTCAACTTTTTAAAGCCCAAAGAATTTCAGTCCAAATTTATCTAGGAAACAATCTTACAGAGATTATTCTCTGGAATTTTAAAACATATTTTCAATATTTAATACTTAAGGAAGAAAGTGTTTAAGGTCAAATAAATTTGGGGAAAACTGAGTTAAAGAAAAATAAATGGAGGATCATGTGTGTGTGTTTTCTTTTTTTACTTCAGGACTTGTTAAAACTCTTAATGTGCTATTAGTAGCATGATCCCCTTAAGGAGGAATACAGTCAACAATATTTCCCCAAAGTATAACAGAAACTCTTTTTCCCATAAAATACTTGATAACACCTGTGCTTGAACAAGTTTATTTTGAAGAACACTGATCCAAATTAATAATAAACCATCCTACTCCCTTTCTGCATTTTAACTACTTCTAGATTCGAGACAGATCAAAAAAGGCATTGATTGTTTTATCAGGAGTTTGGCATTATGAAGCATTCTGCAAATCACTAAGTTTTTCATTTCTATTTGAGAAATAGAGATGAGTGATAAAGTGACTTACCTAAGGCTATAAGTAAAATTAGTATTGTCATATCCTAAAATGAGTAAACACTCTTTCATATTTTCAATATTTTTTTCTGAAAAGCATTATACCAAGAGTAATTATGAAGATGTAATAAATCTCATTTCATTTAGATTTTAATTTGTTTTACTATTTCCTATGCATAGTCTTCTGTGCCACATTGAATAAAGAACAGTAGGTAATATCATAGTTTTGAAAAAAATACAAAAATTTGATAAGAAAATAATAACATATTTTGAGAGATCAAAAATATGTGATCCCAATTGCATGCTGTTTTAATATTTACTCTGTACAAATATAATAAACTATTTTCCATTAAAATTTGATTTTATAACTTTTTAACTGCACTCTGGCTAAAAATCAACTTATTTGACAATTGATACACGGAGAAAAGTGGTATGTGGAGAAGAGAAAAAATATCAGTGATGAGATCCAACAAGTGCAAAGATTTTCTAATAACTCTGTGCACATGGCATCTGGGCCAGAGTCACACCTAAATCTAATTTAATAAAATGAAACTACAATGTAGGAGCTGCTCTAGAAGATATTTGTCTTTTCCAGTTGGAAAAAGTGTACACTTTTAGTTTAAAAGAATGAAAAAGATTTTCCACACTACCTTCTGATTAGGAATTATGCAGAAATCATATCTTACATGCTTGGCTGGATATACTTTTTCCTTCTTTGCAAAATCAGCATCTCTAGCAAAAATGCTTCTCAAAATCGGAATCAGTATGGAATAATATGATCAGCCACTATGTGAGGCTATTTTTCCCTGTTATGTATGGCACAGACCAGAAAATACGGTGATCAAGCTTTTAATTTTAAAGATTAACAAATTCAGACCAGTGAATTCAAAATTTAGATTGAGGGTTAAATTTAGGTTACCTGACTGTTAAGCTGTTGCATTTCCCATTGTTGCAATTGGCGATATTAATTATCTGTCTAATTCTTTGATAACATATAATATTTGTATTTTTCAAAGATTTTACAATTAAAAGCTTAGTGGTTTACGAGCTAGGGTCTGAAATCACTGAATGTGGGAGCAGGGAAATCACAGACTAGATCTAGAGACCTTGAGAAATTTAATCTCAACCATTCTGAATTTATCAGCTGATGAATACACATTCTCACCATTAGATTAATGGTAAATCCAGCCATTCTTAGGGATTTTCCTTCCTCGTATTTTCAGGAACATAAAGAAGCTTAAAACTACAACTGGAAGCCCACTTAGGCTATACCATTTATGGTCCTGAACCAGTGGAAATTTCCCTTTGGACTCTTCAGTATATGTTTAACTCAGAAGCAGACCTGCCATCTACAGGTCGGCTGTCTCTCTGCACCTGCTGTTGCTCTCCTGGTCCCAGGCCATTGGTTGCACGACAATGGCAATCCTGCTGTAATCGACTCATTTTCATACCCCTCCTCGCCAAGATCCTGTTAATTCTACTAACAACCTGTTTCCACATCTCTGGTCTTCCCCCTCTCCAGTCAGTCATGAATCGACTTTCATTTCTTGTATTTAGCTCTTCCAGCCCAGTGTTTCAGGGAGAGTCCACTCATTATTACCAAGATCACCTTCTTTCAGGAGTGTACAGGCACAAGGAGTGGGAACAGTAATGTCACCCAGGTTCTATTAATATCTCTTCATTCCAATACTCAGGCTTTGAAGCAAAGCCTGCTCAACTCTGCTCTAATTATCTCCACTAACAGTGATTTTCTTCTCAGAGTCCTATTTTCTATCCTTTATATTCTGGCTTTTTTAAAGGTGATGGCTTTTTAAAGATTTGTTTTAAGTCCAAATAGGAGAAAACTCAAATCAAACTTCCTTAAATATCAAGTGGAATTTATGTCTAATGGAAATGATGAGTACAGAAGTAGGTACTACATAAAAAACATCCTGATCCAGGGAGTCAAACTGAATCCATTTGTGGGCTTTAGTCCTTGTAGATTAGCCACATTCTTATCCCACTAGCTCTACAGGGTGGTCTCAGGACAGCTCTGTCTCACCTCGATGTGCTACAGTATCCTAAGCCTTATATCTTTAAACTAAGAGTTTGCTTCTACATTCCATTAGAAGTTTCACTTTCATTGGAACAGTAGAGGTTACACATCCGTTCTTGAACCAATTACTGTGAAAAAGACACAGTTGGTTTAAGCTTACTAAAATCCGCCTCTTGGTGAAGAGATCATGCCCACTAAAATTGTTGAATGGTGCCTTTACAAAGAAGATATAGGCAATCTCAGGTCTGGAACAACATGACCTGTAAACTTCATTCCACCTTTTTCTTTCCCTGGCATATAGTTCAATGTGATCCAATTCTTAGGTCAGATTATTGCCAAGATTCCTAATGGCAACCTAACTTTAGGTTATCTTTCATACATACTGGTATTTAGGTGAAAGATCTGACATTGTCAGTGTTTTCTAAAAATTTTAATGATACCATTAAATGGGAAGAAATCTTGAGAGGTATTTATACACAATGTTCTCTGGTCATCATGCTTTCATGATCATCACTTGCACCTCCACAGAGAAAATGTCACCAAATCTTAATTGCTCCTTACTCTGAGATTCAAAATGACTGCTTGCCAATATTATGAATCATATAGGAGCAATTTACTCTAATTATAAGATTTAAATATGACGTCTACTCACTAATGCCAGTCCTATTTTTTCTCTATACCTCATCTTCATTTTGCAAAAGGGAGAAAAATATCACTGATCTGTTTGAAAAAAATATATACACTAAGTAAATACATAGATAAAATAAATGTTTAGATATTATAACAGTTTTCATCTTTCAAAGTGTTTTCTCCTATTTTGAGTCTGAGGATTTCTTATTACCAAAGATATTTAATGATAACTGGTCATTTAAATGACCAAAAAGAATATCTACCTTAGATATATTTCTCAATCAAATACAAGGAAATCATCACGGAATACAGAAAATAAGTTCAAGTGCTGAGTCAGCTAGCTTTGGGCAAGAATCATTATTCTGCCATTTCCTTCCCATTTGTGTGCTCAGTTCCTTTATATATAAAATGGTAATGATTAACACCTATCTCATATGGTGTTTGTGAGGATTAAATGAGAGCACTTTCATAGAGAAGCTGAGAGAATACCTGGTACATATAAGGAACTTAGTAAGTATTAGTTATTTCTTTTTGTCTATCACTCCTTGCATATTTTTCTTCATTAATGAATAAAGGATTGCAGAGAAGCCTAACATGTATTATTCTATTCCACTCTTCAATAAAAACTATGAAATATCATACTTGCCATCAGGTTCCCATGCCAATTAGGATGTTCATGTCACTAGAAAAGATCCATTAAGGATTTTTATTTTGGATTATGGATAATGGGTTGCTTCTCATTACCACAGAACTGAGCAGAGACAGCAGGTGCCATATTGCTTCTCCACCCACTGTGCACCTGTGTCCTCCCCAGGGGGCTTCAGCTCCTCAGATTTTGTCTTGCTCACTTCCATACAAACATTTCCCAAATCTGGCCCAGACTGAAGGAGTCACAAGAGGCCAGTAGGTCCCATGAACTCTGTGTGAACCCAGAGCCCTGGACATTCAGGGCAGGCTGCCTCCTGGAGAGAGGGACAGAGATGACCAGAATGCTAGCTTTCCTCCATTCAGATTCTTTTCCTCCCCTTCCCCTCCATACCCATGGCTGCCAAGAGAGACAATTGAGCCAGGGCTCTCAGAAACTGCAATTTCTCCTGTGTTGGTGCATCTATCACACTGAAGCTTCCACAGAGAGTGGGGCTCAAATGTTTCCTCTTAAAGACTTGCAGTGGACTAAGGGTTGTTCAGACTGTGAACTCCCTGCAAACAGACTGTCCCTGGTATTGCTTTCCTGGCTGCTCCATAGGAGCAGGGCACACCCAAAAGCAGAGGGACATCAAATCTGCTTGAGCACCCCATAGGCAACTTAGGACCAGCAGGCTTCTCCCTGGCACATTCAGAAATTGATCTTTGGGGACTCAGGGACAGGCCCACGAGCCAGATCCTGTACCCTCAGGAATCAATCATGTGGCTCAAGGGCATGGAAGGGAGATTTGTGCACTAAACTCAGGAGACTAGGGAGCCCGTGTGGGCAGAAACTAAAAGAGAGTGAAGCATGAGTCGCAGCCACAGCACACTTATAGAGCATCCCCCCCAGCACACACACAGAAAGGCTCTACTCCCAGCCCATGGCAGGATCCTGGACAAGGAAGCTCCCAGCCCAAAGTGCCACTGTGGGGGAGTTCAGCTACTATGAGGTCCTGTCTGCTGGCAGACTCTAGAGGGAGAGCACAGAGCAGGAGAGGGAGGGAAGAAGAGGGAAATTTTTGACCCCTGCCAAAACAGCTACCTTACCAGGGTTTGTGGACCCTGAGGGCAGGCTAACCCCACCCAGCCCTGCCCAGCCTTACTATCCTACCCTCCTCTGCTGTTGTGGATAATAAAGACTCACCTGGAAGTTCCCACCCAATACCTGGGGCCTGCAGGAAATACAATGGCATTATACATGGATCAGCACAATAGACATCCACCAGTGTAAAACCACCGAATTATTAAAGCTCAGACCTCATGATGATATGACCTTGTATCTAGGAAACCCCAAAGGCTCCACCAAGCGACTCCTGGAATTGATAAATAAATTCTGCAAAGTCAGATTACAAAAGCAAAGTACAGAAATTTGTAGCATTCCTATACACCAATAACAGTCAAACTGAGCATCCAATCAAAGACTCAATACCGTTCACAATAGCTACGAAGAAAATAAAATACCTAGGAATATGCTTAACCAAGGTGGTGAAAGATTTCTTCAAAGAGAACTATGAAAAACTGAGGAAAGAAATCACAGATGACACAAACAAAAGGAAAAACATGTCATGCTCAGTGAATTGGCAGAATCAACATTGTTAAAATGTCCATAATTACCCAAAATGATTTACAGATTCAATGCAATCTCCATCAAAATACCAATGGCATATTTCTCAGATCTAGAAAAAATAATTCTATGTTTCATTTGGAACCGGAGAAGAGCCCAAATAGCCAAAGCGATCTTAAGCAAATGAACAAATCTGGAAGCATCACATTGCCAGACTTCAAGCTGTATTACAAGGCCAAAACAGCATGGTATCAGCACAGAAATAGGACATAGACTAATGGAGCAGAACAGAAAACCCAGATATAAAACTATTCACATGCAGCCAACTGATCTTTGGTAAAGCAGACAACAATATACACTGGGGAAAAAAGCTCTATTCAATAAATGGTGCTGGAAAAATTGGATAGCCACATACAGAAGAATGAAACAGAATCCGTATCTCTTACCACTGACAAAAATTAATTCAAAATGGATAAAAGACTTAAATGGAAGGCATAAGCCATAAGAATTCTAGACAAAAGTGTAGGAAAATCTGTTCTAAATATTGGCCTAAGAAATAATATGTGAGAAAAATATCAATGGCAATGACAGCAATAATTAAGATAAATAAACGGACTTGATTTAATTACAAAGCTTCTGCACAGCGAAGGAAATAATCAACAGAACAAATAGACAACCTACAGAATGGGAGAAAATATTCACAAGCTATACATCCAATAAAGGGATAATAACCAGAAAGTACAAAGAACTCAAGCAATCAGCAAGAAAAAAAAAAAAAAACAACTCCATTAAAGAGTGAGCAAAAGATATGAGCAGAGGCTTTTCAAAGGAAGATAGCAAACAACCACTAAGCATTTGAAAAAATGCTCAGTGTCACTAATCATCAGGGAAATTCTTTTTAAAATTCTTATTAATTCTTATTAAAACCATGAAATATCACCTTACCCCTATTAGAGTGACTTTATTAAGTCTAAAAGTCATAGATGCTGGCATGGATGCAAAGAGAAGGGAATGCGGTTGGTGGGACTGCAAATTAGTACAACTTCTATGGAAAACAGTATGGAGATTCCTCAAAGAACTAAAAGTAGACCTACCATTTGATCCAGGAATCCCACTGCTGGAAATCTACCCAAATGAAAAGAAGTCATTTTATCAAAAAGACACAAGCACTCAAATGATTATTGCAGCACAATTCACAATTGCAAAGATGTGGAATCAACCCAGTTCAATATATTTGCATAAAGTGAACACAAACACAAAACCAACAATAACACTAAGATTTAGGATATTACCAGAACTGTAGAAGTTTCTCTGTACAATTATAAACACTGCTCCTTTCTTCAGTCTTGTTACACTTGTAATTTTTAAAAATACTATTGGATATAATGTAAGGATTTCTGTTGGATAAAAATGTAGAAATGTAATTACTCTGCTAGGACAGAGCATGAATATAATCATATCAGATATTGTCCTAGTGTTTATATTTCCATAAGCAGTGAACTTAAAGCTGTTTCTTTTCCTCAACAACACATTCATTATCTTCCTTAAAAAGAAAATATATTGTTATTAATATTGGCCAATATGGTGGTATCAGCTTGACATTTTATTTTGCTTTGCTTTGTGGCCACAGATCTTGAATACATTTTCATTTTTTCTATATCATCTATTTGGATGTCTTCTTTTGTAAATTGCCTCTTCAGGACAAAAATCTATTTTATATTAGATTATTTTAGATTAGATGTCTTTTTCTTTTTCATTTTAGGAATATGTATTCATATAGACCCTTTGTAGAATACATATATGGCAAACATCTGACTCACTCTTGGAATTTACTTTCTCTTTTTATATTAAATCTTGGCAATAAGAAGTATTTACCATTAATGAGTCTAATTTATCGATATTTACCTTATCCCTTAATTTGATATTTTGTTTCTTTAACAATTTTCTACATCCTAGACCATGCAAATTTTCTCCTATGTTATTTTTAGAAACTTGATTCTTTTACATTTAGGTGTAAAATGAATCTGTACTTGATTTTTTAAAGTGTTTTATGCAAGATATCAGTCATGTTTTTCCATGTAGATACCTGGATGACATAGCATCACTTAAAGAAAATTTATTTCTTGCACTGCTTCGAGGCAGTATTGTTTTTGTTGTAAATCATGTGCTATATGTGCGTGAGTGTGATGTTGGGCTTTTCATTTAATCCCACTGGCCTATCAGTGGGAAAATCTTTCAACTTTTTAAGAAGAAAATTTGTTCTTTGGAAATGTGACTCTTTTTAAGCTATTTTATATTTTATTTTATTTTCAATTGAAAAATAATAATGGTACATATTTATAGAATACAATGTGGTGTTTCAATACATGTACACATTGGGGAATGGGCAGATCAGGCTAATTAGTATGTCCATCACCTCAACTATTTATCATTTCTTTGTGGTAAGAACATTTAAAATCCTCTCTTTTAGCTGTTTTTAAATATACAGTACATTATTATTAACTATAGGCACCATGCTGTGTGATAGATCACCAGAACTTATTCCTCCTATTTAACTAATTGATTGGTCAGTCTGGTAGATGCAGATACAGGGAAAGCCCCTTGCAATGCTTTTTGATCTTCAAAATATTCTTTATACCAAGGAGTCATGTTTTGGGGTGAAATTTCCCAAGCTCTTTCAGTAGGCATACATTGAATTTATAAATTAATGGAGAATTGATATCTTTAAATACTGAGTTTTCTAAACCATTAACATTGCATACTTCTACATTTATATGGGTTTTCTTTGTTTTCTCTCAGTATTATATGGTAGCATTTTTGTTTTTGAGTTTAAAGTTTTGTACATTTTTCATTAGACTTATCCTTATATATGTGTTATTTTCAGCACATTATATCAAAGATACGTACTATTGGTGTAGAGCTCAGCTGAGTTGGAGAGAGCTGAGATGCCAGGTTTCAGAGTAGGCAATTTAAACAACAAGCAAAAAAATGAAAGCATCAGACAAGATTTTAATCACTTACTGTGATAGTATAAGCAAGATGCTAACTAGAAAATGCGGTGCCTCTGTCCTGTTTCATTTTCTCCATGGATTAGCAGACTGGTAGAGGGTCAGGTAAATCACCCTAGACATAAATGGGGGGTCATTTTACTGGCAAGGGAGTCCCTAAATAAGTGTCCCTACAGTTTTCCAGACCCTGCAGCTAGGTGGAGGGCAAGGGAGAAAGGTTAGGGGTGGAAAAATACTGAGTCAGATAGAAAAAGTGTTTTCAAGTTTCCACAATAAAATCTCCAAATTGAGCTCCCTCATCTGAAAATGTAGGCGTGCATAAGATGTTGGACAGTCAGGGGATCTTGAGTCCTTGACTGAAATTCCCTTTAAAGATTGCAATGCACTGGCTGTGTACAATCTGTCGTGGGGAAAGGCAGCTGTCCCCAATGAGGACTGCCTGGTAAAGCCTTAGTATTATAATTGCCTGTGGTTGGGCCTAAAAACTCACACATGGGTTTTTGGCCAGAAGCTGGACTCTTCAATTAACAGCATGACTTCTCACTATGGACAGCAACTTTTGTTAGCTGGCTGAGCTAGTGTTTGTCAAGTTTTTTCTTGTAAAATTATTCTTTTCACCCCTTCTAGCCTGTTTTCTTTGGAAGGAAATCACTATATGCATCCCTTTCTTGGACTGGGAAGTTACACTCACTTTCTCACTTTCTTAAGAGAAGTATATTTGCATTATTTATTATTAATTTGTATTACTTAATATAATTTATCTGCCATTCTTCCACAGAAAAGATTTGTCTATTTTTCCTCATTGATTTAATTACATGGTTAATACATTGATTTTCTAACACAAGCCAAACATTCATGGTGTATTACCCTTTATATTTATTGGTGAATTCACTTTGTTTATATATACATATATAAAATTTATTTATTTTAGGATTTTTCATTTAGATTCATAAGAGAGATTAGTCTATAATTTTTGATTTCCTGAAATGCCCTCTGCCAGTTTTCTGCCTTAAATTATAATTATTTATGAACAAGTGTTGTTTCCCTGACACACTTTATGATCCTGGAAGGAGAGATCTACAGCCTATTTGGCTATATATTCATCCCTCTCCCTGATACTCACTTTTTGAAGATCACCATGGATATTATATAGTCATTTAAACTAAATATATGAAAAAGAACCATCAAGGGATTTGTTTCAAGGAGTAAAAGATTGACTGTGGTGTTATCTCTTCCATTCCTAGTAATCCTCGCATTTTAAAAAAGCATTCCTAAATTGCTAATGCTTTGGTTTGTTAGCATCGGCATTTACTTTAGTTCAGAAATCTTTCCTACTATTTTTCAGTTAAAACCAGATAAGAGGTTTATGTTCTTATGTCTAATGCTGACTATGATAATAACAGTATAAATGATATTTAAAATTAAACATTTCCCTAAAGATATCTACAAATTATCCACTGTCTAAAACGATTTCACATTTTAGTCTCTGATACCTATCAATCCCACCATTACTGATAGGGATTTTATTCCAATTTTGCCAGCAAGAAAAATGTAGCCCAGAAGACGTGAAAGCTTGCTTGGTGTTATGCAGCTAGTGATTAACAATGTCAAGTTCAAATTGCATGGTTTCTGACTTAGCCATCATTTTCTTTTCCAAACTTCCTTTAATTAAGATGAAATCATCATTGGAATTATTTCTAGAATGATTTAGAATCTGTTTTTCTCTAGTTGAATGAGCATTTTTATACTTACTTTTAAAATTATTTCCAAGAAAATTACAGACCTTAAAATATAAGAATATGTTTTTCTCATATCTGTTTCAAATGAGACAATGTGATCATCAGCTGTCAGTGGTTCCTTGGAGACACAATAAGTGCTAAGTAACAGCATCCTCTCACCAAACTATTAATGTTCCCAGATATCAGCTGTATCTTAACTCAGTTGTATGTAAGCTGAAGAGTCTAGGGGTGAGTTTCTCAGTTCCAGTGCTGTGGTTGTGTGGCCCAAATCCAAAGCTGATTTTATTGAACATAAGATGCAGTTTGATAACTGCATCAGAATACTAAGAATGGGGTGAGACAAGATGGCTGATCAGAGATACCAACTGCCAGATCATCTCAGAAAGAAGGAAAAATTTTAGATGAAAGAGGAAAGAAAAAGATTGTGTATGATTCTAAGGGAAAAGTACCTGAACTTACCAGAGATTCCATGGGAAGAAGTTGCTGAGTAAAAAAAGCAGCAGCAAGATATTGGCAGAGATCAACCTGCAACAGGCTTGGAGCCCGGTGAAAATGCTGTGGGGGGTGTTACCCATCCCTCACATCTCTGACAGTCAGCAGACTCCTGAGCTGCTAGGGAGCTTTTCTACTCTCATGATCCCAAAAGCAGCTGCCACCAATAGACTGGGAGCTCATTGAGGACAAACCACCAGGCTACCAGCCCCCTTGGGGTCACTTCCCATCACCACAGACCCAAGCTGTGACAGCAGGTGCCATATTGCTTCTCTACCCACCATGTACCTTTGTCCTTCCAGGGAGCTTCAGCTCTCAGTTTTCATCTCACACATTCCCACACAAACATCTCTCAACTCTGCCCCAGACTGTAAGAGCCACAGGGGCCAGTGGTTCCCAGGGGAACTGTGTGACCCCAGAGCCTGGACATTCCAGGCAGGCTGCCTCCCATAGAGAGGAACAGGGATGACTACAGTGCTACCTTTCCTCCATTATGACTCTTTTCCTTCCCTGTCCCTTCCCCACCTGCAGCTGTGAAGACAGACAATTGAGCTGGGGCTCTCAGAAGCAGCTGCTTCTCTTCTGTTGGTGTGTACACCATGTCATGACTCTCACAGAGAGTGGGGCTCAAATCAATTCTATTAAAGACCTGTAGTGGACTGTGGACTAAAGGGTGCTTGGATTGTGAGCGCTTTCCCCACAGGGCCTCCCTGGTGCTTCTCTCCCACTTGCTCCATCAGAGCAGGGAACACCCCGAAGCGGAGGGATATCAAACCTACTTGAGCACCCCAAAGGCAACTCGGGACCACCATGCTTCTCCCTGTCATGGTCAGGGATTTATCTTCAGGGATCTGGGAACAGGCCCACAGGCTAGATCCCATATGGCCAGGACTCAACTGTGGTGCTCAGGGGCATGGAGGGGAGATTTGTGAACTAATCTAGGGAGGCAAAGGAACCCCCACATGGACAGAACTAAAAAGAGAGTGCAGCATGGGTGATAGATGCGGCACACTGTGGAGCACACCTCCTCCCACAGGAAGGCTGTGCTCTTGGCCCAGGGCATGAAGCTCCCAGTCCATAGAGCCACTGCTGGGGAGTTTGGCTTGGGCTTCTGCCTGCTGGCAGTTGCCGGACTGTGGAACAGGGGAAGAGGGAGAAGAGTGAAACTTATTCCTACAGCCAGATTGTGAATCTCAGGTTGCCCTGTGCCCACAAAAAGACTTTCTGGCTTTGTGGGGAATTTCAGCCACTCCATGGTGGCTATTTCTAGCAGCCTGGCAGGGACTCTCGATCCCTGCCAAGACAGCTATCTTATAGGCTTTTGTGGAGCCTGAAGGCAGGACCACCTGACCCCTGCCTCCCTCAGCCTCACTTTCCCATCTACCTCTGCAGTGGCAGAGAATAAGGACTCACCTGGAAGTTCCAGGGCCCTGCCTACTGCCTGAGGCATTTGAGTGCTTCTCCTGAGGGACTAGATCTAGTCACAGATCACAATGACAGCACTGCCCCTTGTTCCTTCGAGAAAGCCCCCCATACTGGCAGGAAGGTCAATTTTCACATCCCTTTACAACATTTGCTAACTCAATCATACAAGGTGTGGTTGAATCTTACCCACAAGCATCACCTACTGTCTCAGAGATTAAACTGGGCATGCCAATACAATTCACACTGTTAAGAAGATAACAGCGCTGAGGAGATAGAAAGGATTTTAAAGACTTCTATCTTCCTTCAACAACAAAAGACAGAGAGTCTGCCCACAGACATAGCTCACCATCGCTATAACTTACAAACAACTAGCAACTGAGAAAACCACTACACTAAGGATATCTATATCCAGAACCTGGACCACCATCAAAGCACCCACAAGAAAAGGCAAAGTTTTCACCCAACATATGCTACAGACATAATTTCATGAGTAATGTGGGGGAAAAAAGCCTCATCTAAACAAAAGTGATAGCTGCTCCTGATGAGAAGGAATCAGTGAAGTAACTCAAGAAGTATGAAAAATCAGAGCAAAGGACATACCCAAAGGAGCACACCAGCTCTCTAGCAATGGATACCAACCAAAATGAAAATATTGACATGACATTTAAAGAATTCCAAATGTGGAATATAAGAAAGATCAATGAAATCCAAGAGAAAATAGAAAACCTATTCTAAGAAACCAGAAAAACAATTGAGAAAATGAATGAAAAATTTAGTACAACTTCTGTGGAAAATATTGGAAAAAATTTGGAGATGCCTCAAAGAGCTAAAAATAGAAATACCATTTAATCCAGCAATCCCACTACTAGGCATCTATCCAAAGGAAAAAAAAGACATTCTATAATAAAGACATCTGAACTCTAATGTTTATAGCAGCACAGTTCACAACTGCAAAGATGTGGAAACAACCCAAATGCCCATCAATACATGAGTAGATTAATAAAATGTGGTATATGTATACCATGGAATGCTACTCAACTACAAAAACCAATGGTGACCTAGCACCTCTTATATTACCCTGGATAGAGATTGAGCCCATCCTTGGAAGTGAGGTATCACAAGGATGAAAAAACATGCACCACATGTACTTGCCATCAAACTGGTACTATTTGATTAACACTAAGGTGCTCACGTGGTAGTAATACTCACTGGGTGCCATTCAGGTAGGAAGGCGTGGGAGTGTAAACCCACAGCTAATGAAAATGGGGCACACTGTAAGGGAAAAGGACATGCTTATCGCCCTGGCTTGAGTGAGGCAAAAGCATTTCATGTAACCAAAATGTTTGTATCCCCATAATATCCTGAATTTAAAATAAAAATACTAAAGGGATTGACATATTGAAAAAAACCCCAGAACTTCAGGTGTGAAAAATTTATTTAAGGAAATACAAAATACGGTGGAAAGTTTTAAGAATAAACTAAGCAGAAGGAACAATCTCAGAGCTTAAAGACAATGCTTTTGAATCAGTCAAAAATAAAGAATAATCAAGAGGAACAAACAAAGCCTATGAGAAATATAGGATTAGGTAAAAAAGTCAAATATAAGAATCATAGACATTCCTGACAGTGAAAAAAGAAAATGCACAGGGCTAGAAAACCTATTTGAGACAATAATTGAGGAAAATTTCCCTGGTATTGCTAGAGATTTAGACATCCAAGTACCATAAGCTCAGTGAACATCTGTAAAATTCATTGCATAGAGGAAATCACCAAAACTATGTGTCACATAGTAATTAGACTGGCCAAAATCAACACAAAGGAAGAACTGTGAGCTGTGAGGGGAAAACATCCAGTAACTTGCAAAAGAAAACACATCAGACTAACTGCCAACTTCTCAATGGAGACCTTACAGACCAGAAGGGGTAGAGACCCATCTTCAGTCTTCTTAAACAGAACAACTGCCAGCCTAGAATTTTGTATCTCGCAAAATTAAGTTTCATATGTGAAGGAAAAATAAAGACTTTTCCAGACAAACAAACAGTGAGGGAATTTATTCAAGTACAGAATTGCCCTGCAGGAAATACTCAGAACTGCATTATGCATAGATCAGCACAACAGACACCCGCCAGTGCAAAACCACCCAAAAACTGGAGCTCAGAGCTGATACAAAAAAAAAAATAGCACAGGAGAATAAAGAAAGCAACAAGGTACTACCCAACATGATAAACAGAACAGCATACCACATATCAATCTTATCAATCAACAAGAATAGTCTGAATTCTCCACTCAGTAGATATATGCTGGCTGAATGGATGATAAAATACAATCCAAGTATTTGCTGTGTCCTAGAAACAAATCTAATCTAGCCCACAAAGACTCCTAGAAACTCAAAGTTAAGGGACAAAACATATATTACATGCAAAGCCAAATGAAGCCAAATGAAAACAGCTAAAGTTCTCATATCTATTCTCCTATCATATAAAATTGACTTTAAATTGACAATGGTAAAGAAAGACAAAGATGGCCATTATGTAACCATAAAAGGAGCAATTCAACAAGAAGACACAACAATCCTAAGTATTTATGTACTTAACACAGAAGCGCCTAGATTCACAAAGCAAATTCTATTAGATCTAATCAAAGAAATAAATAACAACATTGCAATTGTCAGGGACTTCAACACCCCAATAACAGAGCTGGATAGATCACCCAAGAAAGAAATACTGAACTTAAATGGGACCCTAGAACAAATGGGCCTAACAAACATTTATAGAACATTTTACTCCAAAACTACTGAATATAGTTTCTTCTCCTAGGCACATTCTCCAAGCACATTCTCATGTCTTAGACTAAAAAACATGTCTCAATAAATTCAAAAAAATAGAAATCATGCCATGTATCTTCTCAGACCACAGTGGAATAAAACTAGAAATCAATGACAAGAGAATCATTCATTTCTACACAAAGTCATGAAAATTAATCAATCTGCTGCTAAACAACTATTGGGTCAATAATGAAATTAAGATGGAAATCAAAATATTCCTCAAACTGAATGACAGAAGGGATACAGTTATCAAAATCTATGGAATTCAGCAAAAGAAGTCCTTAGGGGAAAATTCGTACACTTAAATGCCTACATCAAAAAGACAGAAAGATCACAAATTAACAATCCAATGACACAGCTCAAGGAGCTAGAAAGGGAAAAGAAAACCAAACCCATAGCCAGCAGAAAAATAGAAATAACTAAGTCAGAGTAGAACTAAACAAAACAGAAAATGAAAACAATACAACAGATCAATGAAGCAAAATGTTGGATAGTTTAAAAAGATAAATAAAATGGACAGAAATCTTGCTAGATTAACCAGGAATATAAGAGAAAGGACCAATATAAGCTCAATCAGAAATAAAAAATAAGATATTACAACTGATACCACAGAAATACAAAATATCATCTGTAAATTCTATGAAAAATCTCTATAAACATAAAATAGAAAATGTAGAGGAAAGGGACAAATTCCTAGAAACACACAACTTCCCAAGCCTCAATTAGGAAGAAATAGAAATCCTGAACAGACCAATAATGAGGAGCAAGATCGAAGCAGTAATATAAAACCTCCCAACAAAACAAAGCCCAAGACCAGATGGATGAATAGCCAAATTTGACCGGACCTACAAAGAAGAGCTGGTACCCACACTGCAGAAATTATTCCATAACATCAAGAAGGAGGGAATCCTCCCCAAGTCATTCTATGAAGCCAGTATGAACTTGATACCAAAGCCAGGAAAAGACACACAAAAAAAATAAAATAAAAATATAGACCAATATCCCTTATGAATGTATATACATAAATACTAGCAAACTGAATTCAACAGCACATAAAATAACAATAATAATAATAATAATCAACTATAATCAAGTTGGCTTCTTCCCCTGGGTGTAAGAATAGTTCAACGTATGTAAATCAATAAATGTGATTTACCACATAAACAGAAGCAATAACAAAGACCACATGATCATCTCAATAGATGCAGAAAAAGCATTCAACAAAACCCAGCAACTTTTTGTGATAAAACCCTCAACAAACTAGGCATAGAAGGAACATATCTTAGTATCATAAAGCCATACATGACAAACCCACAGCCAACATCATACTGAATGGGGAAAATTTGCAAGCATTCCCACTTAGAACTGAAATCAGACAACAGTGCCCACTGTGAGCACTTCTATTCAACATAGTGGTGGAAGTCCTAGCCAGAGCAATCAAGCAATAGAAAGAAATGAAGGGCATCCAAATTGAGAAAGAGAAAGTCAAACTATTACTTTTCACTCACGATATGATCTTGTATCTAGAAAACCCCAAAGACTCCATCAAGCAACTCCTGGAATTGATAAATAAATTCTGCAAAGTCTTACATTACAAAATCAATGTACACAAATCAGTATCATTCCTATACACCAATAACAGTCAAGCTGAGCATCCAATTAAAGACTCAACACCATTCACAGTAGCCAAAAAGGAAATAAAATACCTAGAAATATACTTAGCCAAAGAGGTGAAAGATCTCTTCAAAGAGAACTATGAAAAACTGAGGAAAGAAATCACATGTGATACAAACAAATGGAAAAACACATCATACTCATGGATCAGTGGAATCAACAGTGTTATAATGTCCATACTACCCAAAGTGATTTACAGATTCAATGCAATCCCCATCAAAATGCCAACAGCATATACTTCTATGTCTCATTGGGACCAGAAAAGAGCCTGGAGAACCAAAGCAATCTTAAGTAAAAAGAAAAATATGGAGTTATCACATTTCCAGACTTCAAGCTATACTACAAGGATATAATAATGAAACAGTGTGGTATTGATACAATAATACAGACATAGAACAATGAAAATAACCCAGACAGAACAGACAACCCAGATATAAAACCATCTACATACCGTCAATTGATCTTTGGCAAAGCAGACAACAATATACACTGGGGAAAAGAAGCCCTATTCAATAAATGATGCAGGAAAATTTAATAAACACATGCAGAAGAATGAAACAATATCCGTATCTGTCACCACTCACAAAAATTAATTCAAGATGGACAAAAAAACTTAAATGTAAGGCATGAAACTATAAGAATTCTAGAAGAAAATTTGAGAAAAACTCTTCTAGATATTGACCAAGGCAAACAATTTATGACTAAGACCCCAATGGCAATTACAGCAACAACAAAAATAAATAAATGGGACTCAATTAAATTACAAAGTTTCTGCACAGTTAAGGAAATAATCAGCAGAACAAATAACCTACAGAATGGGAGAAAATATTTGCTAGCTATATATGCAATAAAAGGTTAATAACCAGATTGTACAAAGAACTCAAGCAATCAGCAAGAAAAAACAAATGAACAAACAATCCCACTTACAAAATAGACAAAAGCCATGAACATAAGCTTTTCAAAGGAAGATAGACAAATGGCCAATAAACATTTTAAGAAATGCTCAATGTCACTAATCATAAGGGAATTTCAAATCAAAACCACAATGAAATATGACCTTAACCCTTGTTAGAATGGCTTTTATTAAAAAGCCCAAAAACAATAGATGTTGGCATGGATGCAGAGGGAATGGAACACTTATACACTGCTGGTGGAACTGCAAATTAGTACAACCTCTATGGAAAACAGTTTGGAGACGCATCAAAGAATTAAAAGCAAACCTAGCATTTGATCTAGCAATCTCAACTCTGGGTATCTACCCAAAATGACACCTGCACTCAAATGTTTATTGCAGCACAACTCATAATTGCAAAGTTGTGGAATCAACCCAAGTGCCCATCAATTCATTAGTGGATTAAACAAAATGTGATGTGATGTGTGTGTGTGTGTGTATAAATATATATATACACACACACACCATCAAGTACTACTCAGCCATAAAAAAGGATGAATTAATGCCTTTTCCAAAAATTTGGATGCAACTGGTGACCATTATCCTAAGTGAAGTATCTAAAAAATGGAAAAACAAACACAACATATACTTGCTATTAAATTGGAACTAACCAATGATCACACATTTGCACAGAGGGAAATAAAACTCAGTGGAAATTAAGCAGGGGGGAGGCAGGAGGAGGAGATGGGTGAAAACCTACATAACAGGTACAATGAACATATCTGGGGTGATGGACACACTTACAGCCATGACTCAAGCATTACAAAAGCGATGCATGTAACCAAAAATATTTGTACCTTCTTAATACTTTGAAATAAAAATACATTAAAATTACATAAATAAATAACTGCATCAATTCACCATCATTTATTGACTACCGATTAGGTTCTCAACACAACGAAAAGTATGCTAAACATAAAAGTCCACTGCATTCTGTCTCTATCCAACTCTTGTTGTAATATAATATTTCAGAAGTGCTGTTTTGACCCAGTTTTGAAATTGTGTCTAAAAATTCTCAATTTTCCTTTGCTGTCAGTTTACTAAATCCCCACCCTCCTACATAAACCATTTCTCTTATAAGACTCCTACTCTATAAGGGTACTAAGCATTCACTGCAAACATGGCCCCCTTCCTCTTTTTAGGCTTTCATACTCCAGGGCCAGGTATCAGACAACAGACCCTAGGACCTGAGGCCTGTGAAATTATTCAAATTAGCCAATATACACCAGGAGCCCAGAGAAACCTACCTAACCCCACCCCCATATAAACTGTATATAGGCTGCTTTCGGCCACTCCATCTTGCTGTTAACCTGTCCCTGGGTATAACCCTTGGTGTAGCTCTACAAAGCTTCTCTGGTTTGCAACTGTACATAACAAAAGAGTTTTGTCTTTCATCTATTGAAGTGCCAATGTGTTGTGTTCTGCCATCAAAAGAATCTAAATTTTATAAAAACTCTGAATTGACATCTGTCAATTACCTTTTAATTTATCTGTTAATTACCTTTTTATCACTCTTTCTGGCTCTTAGTAATAAGAGTAATTTCCTATTGAAACCTGGACCTTTTGGGTATTATATTAATGAGACTATAGATATTATTTAAACCCTCTGTCTTAGATGGCCCTCCCTGATACTACTTCAACAATCTCTGTGGTGGGTGGAGCTTCATTACTGCTAGATGGTGGGAGAAGTCCTGCCTGTATACTAGGCATCCTCTGTTGCCATCCTAATGGGAAAGGGGGAAGGAATCTTAACACTACAGCCAGCCAGAGGTTGAATTCCAGGCTCCCTATGTGGTCTCTACAGACAAGGTTGTTGGGGAGGGAACCTGATACTGTCTAGTGGGCATGGAATTCCTGATTCCCTACTTCCCTTTTTTCACAGCATCCCAGAAGGACTGATGGTTAGGGTGCCTAGTCATAGCCTGATAAGGGTGGAGGCTTGGGCTTGCAACTTAGCCATTGTGATCTTGGGCTACAGTTTTTTCTGTGGCGGTTAGAATAGAGCAGTTATTGTTAAAATCTTCTGTTTCTTTTTTTAGTCTGATCCTTTCCTGTTCCTTTGTGTAGAGAGAAAGACTTTTGTCAGGGAAGCTTTTGGGCATAGTATCTCTTTAATCCTAAATATATCACTAGTGCTTCAGAAAAAGAAGTATATTCTGCTATATAACCTGGTAAAATTATCAAAATCAGGAAAATTAATATTAATATATAATACTATTTATATCATGTAACTCATTCAGTATTTAAACTTCATGAATTGTCCTAATATTCTTTATAAATATTTTTCTCGGTCCAAAGTCCAATCCAAAGTCATTTGTGGCATGTCAATGTTATATCTCTAGGTGGAACTTTCTCAGCTTTCTTTGTTCTTTCTTGATTATGTTGTAAGAATACAGGCCAGGTATTTTATAAAATACCCCTAAATTTTATTCATCTGATTTTTTTATGATTAGATTCAGATTATGCATTTTGGGTAGGATCTCCTCAGAAATGGTATATACTTCTCACTGTATCATATCTGATGGCATGTGGCTAATGGCTTACCTTCATGGCAATATCTTCTTCGGTTACTTGGTTAAATTGGTGTCTACAAGATTTTTCCACAGTAACTATTATCTTTCCCTTTATAATTAAAAAAATGTGGGGTGATATAAGGAAATCATGTAAATGTATTCTTTCTCAGTAATATTTCACCTCTAGTCTTATCATCCATTGATTATTTTCTAACACTATCATTCTTTCTGTATTTATGATTTGGTATTTATTTATTCAGAAGAGATTTCAGTTTCTAGCCATTTATGTTTTTATTCATTTATTTTTATATGAAAATGAACTTATGGATTCTTATTTTATACTATCGGTTATAATCTGTTACTATTATTATTTATTTTGTTGCTCAAGTTGCTCTAGTCTAATGACTCTTCCCTTGACCCTGGGAGAGATGGATATTTTGAATGATACATTGCAAACTCTGGATTGTAGACTCTGGATTCTGTTACAGTTCAGTGAAGAATGTTGATTTTTGTGCTTGTAAACAGTTTAACTGGATTCAAACTCTAAACTCTGCTTAACTTGCCCCTCAATTCTTCCAGCCTTGTATCAATTGCTTGTATCTATTGCTTTCTGCTGCTATTCCTTAGATTCTTTTAGGAATGTATTAATATGTATGTATGTACTCAACTAGAGATTTGAGCAGAGTTTATAAGCAAATTTTAAAGATACTCCACTGTGGCTCCCTGTTTCCTGGGATTTCTTCACTTTGTTTCTAACAGCTTTGATAGCTCTTAACTCCATCTTCATTCCTCAAGCCAGAAAGACTAGGCTTTTTGCTAGAGTTCTAGCAGACCATTGCCTAGTAGCTTGTGGAATGTATTCCGTTAATAAGAAATGAAATGCAAATCGTATTCAGTGTAGCTCCTTTTCCTCAAGGGTTGAATACCCTCTAGTTCCTGTTGATTGTTCCTCACGCTCCAGTGTGTTAAAATACTGCAGTTGTTTTTATTAACAGTTTATTCAGTGTTATAACTATTGTCTCTGAGAGGATTTAGTTTGATACATACTGCTCCATGATTATCAAAATTAAAAACTTTCTATCATAGAATATTTGATGTAAAAATTAAAAAGCATACATGCACAGTAAATTCTCAAAATTGGTTACCTCCAAACATTGTGTTTTACCCTTTTTGCCTTACCTACTTCCTCACTACACAAATTCTTACTGAAGTGAGATTGTCAGAACTTCACCATTAGAATCACCTGTATTTCTTGTTGAAAGTTCCCACCTCTGGGTCCTTCTTCCAGTATACTAAATCCAGTCTATGAAGTTGGGTCTCAGACCTCTGCGTGCTAAGGAATTTCTCAAATAAGTTTATACTTACCAGAGTAAGAGAGCAACTGCACTAATGAGATTCAGCAGGATCTCTGAAACCCAGTCTGATTACAAAGTACCTATAAATAATGATAAGCTCTGTCTTAACTTATGAGACCTCTGAAATTGGCAGGTATGAGATGAGAAGGAAATTCAGTTTCCCACAGGCACAGAGTGTGTGTTTCACAGTTGTATTAATAGTTTTGACGGAGCTGTTCAAAATCTGGAAGGAGCTTTGTCATGGCATCTGGAAGTTGCTTTCAAAGGTTCCAGCTGTGTTTGTAAATTTAAACTTCAACTTGGCCATCTACTGTAGACAACTTCTATACTCCTAAGCAGTTTTTTGTGGGTTGTAAAATTATCTTAGCCACAGAATCAGCTTTCTGCCAAGCAACTTAACCAAATTTAGTGCAATCATATGAGAAGGTTTTTATTAAATATTAAAAAAAAAAAAACATTTCACACTTTGCTATGAGCTAAAAGGCTGGCCAGTACAATATTGCAAAGCAGTATTTCGGAAATGAGACCCCATTTGATAAAATACATTTGATGCAATTTCTATTAGGGTTAAAGACTGCTAAACATTTTCAGAGGCTGACAGAGAAGTTTTCTTTTGATGATACAAGGTTATAATAACAAGCATTATATTTTCTAAGAGCTATTCTTCAGGAACATCATAGACCATTTGCCCATGTGTTTGGATATTCCTAAAATATTCCAGACTATTGTTTCTGAATTTAATTTACAATGCAGTGACACTCCAGCAGGAGGGAAAACAAGTAGAGAAATTTTTAACAGTATTTATAATAAGGGAATGATGAGATATTAGGCATGAAACTATGGGATTTTCACTTTGCTAATGTGCCATATCACAGTTGGGAAGCATGGTACAATATCATAATTTTAGATTTTATTCAAGTTATTATTGCCTATAGCATGAATGCTATAATTTTAAGACTTGGTTTTTCAAACTTCAGTCATGGGGTATTCTGCTAATGTACATGATTATGTTAATTTGTTAATGCTTTTTTGCTTTATGTGACTAAACTTTTTGGCCTGTCCAAGGGGAATACCGGTTCCATTATTTTACAACAAATACATTAAATAATAATTATTGATAAAGCAAAATTATTTATTATATACATAAAGCAATTGTAGACACTATGAAGAATTCAGTAGAAATATATTTCAGATAGTTAGCTTTCAATTGTAAGTAACAGAAGATTTAATTAATTGTTACAAACTACATGAATGTATATATCGTTATGTAAGAAGTCATCTTGATACAGGGTAGTAGAGGGATGATACTAGCTAATAAATATGCTCAAGGACTGAGTTATATTCTTTGTTCCAGTCTATCACCCTCATTCTCATTTGCAAGATGGGTACCACAGCTCCAGGTATCACATTTTCACAAAGCACCACCTCAAGACAGAAAAAAAAAAAAGAATATTGTTATCTGTGCACATTTTATTTTTGTTGAGAAAGAAAATCTTTCCAGCAATCCCTTCTAATTGCAGATTTTCTTACAGGTTCCATTGATGGAAATTGTATCATTTCCATATGCTCTGGCTATAAGAGAAGCTGAGAAAGAATAAGAATGAACCTCGGGATGTTTTTTAGAAGGAACATTGGATCTCTCGACAAGAAGAATTTTGCAGTAGGGGTGGGGAAAAGGAAGGACAGATGTCAACATAGTAACCAATAATATCTGTCTCAAGGAATTAGATGTTTTAAAACCCACAATAATTATTGTTTTATGCAGATTTGTTAGTTATGAAATATTTGCAAACAAATCATCTCAGTCCTTAAAACAAATATGCCTCATATAGGCATTATATCTACCTGAAAAAAAGAGCCATGAAGCACAATATATGTTTCCTTATATAGTAGTACCAGTAGTACAATAACTCAGGGCCAACGCACATTAATTATGGCATCTATGTTTGCTGTGTACACACACACACACACACACACCCCTAGTATTGGAGCCATCAATTGTTGAGAATAATAATTCTGGCAGAAAGATACAGAATACGCTGGAGAAAGAAGAACGGAGGCAGGAAGACTAGCTAGGAGGCTGTTACAAACAAAAGTCAATTTTTCATGATTTTTGTCTTAAATGAGGGGATAAGAAATTAAACAAGACTGATGGTAACTGAAATTGTAGAAATTGGGGACTCAAAAATATTTCAGAAGGAAATAAACAGGATTAGATGACAGATCATATAGAAGAGATTAATGAGAGGGAAAAGTGAAAAAAAAAAAACCTAAAAGACTCTTCTGTAAGAAAGCAATAATAAAAGAAGTTGTTGACACAATAATCTATTAATAACTTGGAAAGTCAAATAATGTCAGATTTGGAATAGGCTAACTTGAGGAGATAAGCGAACTTCCACTTATAAACATTCAGTAAATATCACGTAGAAGTGAGATCAAGGGTAAATTTCCTTAAGAGTGATCTTTAATGGAAGTATTTTTGGAAGGATGTAAGATAAAACAGCCAAAGCAAGACTTCGACATAGCAAAGGACACACTCATGTTAGGAAAAATCTTTGGGCTATGACGCCGTACCTCTATCAGTGCTTATTTGAAGCTCTCAAAATCTGTGGCTGATCAGTTTAATTCTTCAAATTTGAAGACCTAAAATAAAAAAATAATTGAATATCAAATTACTTGGAGTTTTTGAAAGAAAGCACACTGCGTTGGCACCTACTACTCTGCCAGTCCCACACTCTGCTCCCACTGCATTGCTTTTTATTGTCACCTAAAACTCCCAGCTTGTTGCACCTGCTATTCCCTCGGCCCCGATTCTCTGCTCAAATCCCAACTCTATCCCAGCTATGTGAACTTAGGTAAGTTATTTAACATTTCTGTGTCTCCTTTTCCAAATTTATAAAGGATTATATTATCTATCTCAGAGTGTAATTAGCAGGACATGAATTAATGCACAAAATGTTCTCAAAAACGCATTTACTCACGACATGAGCTCAAACAATGCTCTAACATTAAGCTCAAAGATATCTATTTTCAAACTGTTGTTCAAGCCTACAAAGTAAGGATGTAGGAAAGATAAGAAAAGTTTAGAAAAATCGAACTCTGTGAGAGTATCCAATTATTTTTTCGATCAGTCTAGCATGATGTGTTTGACATCAATCCCTGCCTGCTTCTGCCACACCTACTCAATCCCAACTAGTTCTTCCCAATTATTGTCTCATCCAAGACTAGCCAGGCTGAAATTGATTCCTCCCACGACAGAAACTACACAAAAGTCCAGAGCCCAAGGCAAAGCTCTGCCTCCCTTGTCAGTGTTCCTCCTTGTTAATGGTGACTTATATCTATTTCTCTGCTTCATTTTCCCCGCTCACTCAGTTTCTGCACACTGCCTGGTTCCTGTTTGCCCAGTTCTTGCAAAACCGTTCTGCTTTTTGGCATCTAGGATAGCCTGGTCACTAACTGTTTTGCACGGCTGCTACTTAACTTTGCACATCATCCCTTTTATGTGACTTGATTCTGACTTCAGTACCTGGATAAACTCTATTTTGGACCACTCCAGGGGTTGACATTAACTTTTGCTTGGACGATAGGTTACTAATTTGATCTAAGTCCAAATCATAACCATATCTATTTCTTCTATAATGGTTTTCAATCCTTGGGAGTTTGTTTTTGTGGCTTTTGTTTTGTTATTTACCATCCTCATTGTTTATCTATGTATGTTTAGCTACTGACTTCCTCCCTTTTTGTGGACTCAGTGTGGAATCCAGTGTATAAAAGATAAATATACAGCTGTGCTTGATTCTGGAGGAAAAGACTGGGAGTTTTTTGTCCTCATTTCCCTCTTCCCCATAGTGAAGTCATCGTCCATCCCAAACTATCAAGGGGAAAATTGGCAAAGCCTGACTATCTCACAGGTACTTTAAATGTGGGAATTTGCTTTTTTATGCTACTTATATATCAAACATATTTTTATTATCCAAAAGCACATTATCTAATTTAGTTTTTAAAATCACCCTATTAATTAATTAATTCATACATTCATTTTTTCATTCAGCAAATTTTTATTGAGGGCCTTCTACTTGTCAGACATTATTCTAGGGGATAGACATATAAAACTGAGACTGTCACGAGGCAGGCATGGAGGTTTTAATTATCTCCATTAACAAATAACATACTTGTGACTTCAGGAGTTGCATAACTTACCCAACTTCACATAACTATATCTAGCAAATCCAGAAGTACAAAAATTTTTCCTGAAGACTTTTCTATCCTCTGTGCTAAAATTATGATGTAAGGCCTTTCAAATCCAGAAGTAGTTTACATTTTCTATATTGTTAGTTCTCCTTTCAAGTGAATTCTACACATCAGACACTCTTAAATGGTTGTAAAATAGTAATTGAGTATTTTATGATAAATTGATTCAACTATTTGGGATATATAGCATGATTCAAGGTAAATAGTCAAATTTACTTATATGTAGCGTAATGATGGCAATAACACTTAAGTAACCAATAAAAATAAAAAATCAAATTTGCAAATACATGTATCATTCTTCCATTTATATTTTTAATGAGATAGCTAATTGTTATAAGTTGTGCTTAGATTATTTGTCATTACTGATTAAAACTATGTGTTGAATAAATTAGCTTGTTTTTTAACCTATTATTCTATAACAATAAATGACAATAAGTTAATACTTTAATCTAGAACAGTAATTCTCAATTGAGAATGACTTTATTTCCCAAAAGATATCTGGCTGCATGTGGAGATGTTTTGGTTGTGCTACGGGTATCCAATGAGAGGGTCCCAAGGATGCTGCAAAACAGAACAACTCCCACAGCAAAGAATTACCCAGCTCAAAATGCCAATAATACAGATGATTGAGAAATCCTTATCTAGTAGCATGTCTGATAAAATGTGTGAAAAACCTAAATTTAAAAAAATAGATTTTATAAATAAAGTGTTAGAAGGACATTTTGCAAAATAACTCATAATTCTTTCTGTTACAGATAGCCATCATTTGATCTTCAGCTAAAGATGGTTTGTATGTAATAGTTATACATTTTTTGTTTATTCTAGCATAATTAGTAGTGGCATAAGTGGAAACATAATGAATGATCATCAATAGGAAAATGGTTGCTCAAATTATGATCGAACCACATTATGAAACATTATTCAGCATTTAAAAATGAATTACTTCTATACCACACATCTTCCTCATTCTTTCGCCTCTTTTTAACTTTCTATTTTCAACTAATTTTATACATCAAAAATTATAAAATGTAGCAATGAATATCTGTAAAGCCTTCACCTAGCTTACCCTAATGCTAATATCTTACTCTACTGTAGTTACAATTACAATTGGTGCAATATTAAACTAAGCCAGGAATCAGCAAATTTTTTTCTTAAGAACAAGATAATATTTTTCTTACTGATTTGTTTGAGTTCTTTGTAAATGCCGGATATTCGCCCTTTATCAGATGTATACTTTACAAATATCTTCTCCCATTCTGTAGGTTATCTATTTGTTCTGTTGATTATTTCCTTAGCTGTGAAGAAATTTTTTAATTTAATCAAGTCCCACTTATTCATTTATGTTGTTGCTGTGATTGCCATTGGGATCTTAGTCATAAATTCTTTGCCTGGACTGATATCTAGAAAAGTGTC
Source organism: Cheirogaleus medius (assembly GCA_008086735.1). Classification (NCBI taxonomy): domain Eukaryota; kingdom Metazoa; phylum Chordata; class Mammalia; order Primates; family Cheirogaleidae; genus Cheirogaleus; species Cheirogaleus medius. The sequence goes on from VBSM01000361.1 coordinate 15,240,152, forward strand.
CCCTACATTCTCTTCTAGAATTCTTTTGGTTTCATACGCAGAGAGAAAGGAACACTTATCCTGTGTTGGTGGAACTGCAAATTAGTACAAACCCTGTGGAAAACAGTATGGAGATTCCTCAAAGAACTAAAAGTAGACCCACCATTTGATCCAGCAATCCCACTGCTGGGTATCTACCCAAAGGAGAAGAAGTAATTTTATCAAAAAGACACCTGAACTCGAATGTTTATTGCAACACAATTCACAATTGCAAAGATATGAAATCAACCCAAGTGCCCATCAATTCATGAGTGGATTAACAAAATGTGGCATTTGTATAACATGGACTACTACTTAGCCATAAAAAGGATGAATTAATGCCTTTTGCTGCAATTTGTAATGAATTGGAGACAATTATCCTAAGCAAAGTATCTCAAGAATGGAAAAACAAACATCCCATGTACTCTCTAATAAATTGGGATTAACCAATGGGCATAACAAGTACCTAGAGGGAAGCAAAAGTCATTGGAACTCAAGGGGGAGGCAGGAGAAGGGGAGAGGTAAAACCCACCTAACAGGTACAATGAACACTATTCAGGTGATGGACACGTTTATAGCCCTGACTCAAGCCCATGTAACAAAAACATTTGTACCTCTTTAATATCTTGAAATAATAAAAAAAGGACAAGATAATAAATATTTTAGGCTTTTTAGGTCATACGGTCTCTTTTGCATCTACTCAACTTGACCAGTGAGGAGTGAGAGAAGTCACAGAAAATATGGAAGTGAATGAATGTGGATGTGCTCATTAAATCTTAATTTACGAAACAGGCAACAAGGCAGCTGACAAAGACTTTGTTCTAATTTCACCAGTTTTTCCTTTAATATCCTTTTTCCATTCTAGGATACTATCTGGAATCCTACATTGCATTTGGTTGCTATTCCTCTTTAATCTCTTGCTGTGTGTAAAAGTTTCTTAGACTTTCCTTTCCCTGAAAGTTTTGAAGAGTGTTGATCAGTTATTTTTGTCAAATGTCCCTCAATTTGCATTTGTTTGGTACTTCATCATAGTTTTTCTGAAATTTGTACTCGTGAAAACCTCACTAGAATATTATAGAAATGCTGTGTCCTCAGGGCATCATATCACATGGTTTATGATGTCAATGTTTCTTGTTACTAGTGATATTGATCTTCATCACTTGGTTAAGATGGCTTCTACTGAGTTTCTTCATTTAATGTTAACTATCATTCCCTTTGTAGCTATGAATATCTTGGGCTAAATTCCTTTAGACTGTGCAAATCCTGTTTCTCCTCATTTTAACATGCATAAGTATATCTTGTCTGAAAAAAAGTATTACTGCAATGTTTGCCTAATGGTAATTTTCTATGTCTTTCTTTCCTTCTACATTTAATTGAAATTCTAGTATAAGGAAGAGTGATCTTCCTTATTCATTCATTTATTTGGTTCTATGAAAATTGACTAATGGGTGGATATCTATTTTATTCTATGGTTTATAATTCAATAATATAATTTGTTTTGTTGCTCAGATTGTTCAGGTTGGCTCCTGTATTCTTTCAACATTTTTGTTTTTGAAATCTCATTTCAAAAGCTCTCAGTTTTAAAATTCTCTTTTTTACTTTGTAACACCATAAGACATTTTAAACTCATCTTGTATTTCCCCTATCCTGGCCTTAGAATCAACCACTTATCCAAGGAGCCCTGGTTCTTTTTATTGGAGAATAGTCATTTGAAACCAAGAGCTAGGCATAAAGCGTTCTCATTGCTACTGGGATAGCAATGAGAACTGGTGTGTCACAGTTTCTGGATCTCTCAGCAGAGGAAAGGCCTTCTAGAAAATATATGCATGAATACTAACACACACACACACAGACATGTATTGATTATAATCCAACACCACAGGACTGATTTTTGCCTTCCCCTTTCTGTGTTTACAACTTTTTTTTTTACACCTTTTTTCTCACTGTTGGGACAAACTGGCTCTTATTATTGAAACTATATTTATGTATTTAATTGTACACACATAAAATAATTTAAGAATTGCTAACACATTGTGAGAAACACATTTACTAAATGGATTACAGTATTTATTTCCAGTTTTTTCTTTTTTTTGTCTTTATTCTCACAGTATTCAGGTAAGGTTGTGTTTTCTAAAGTTACTTAGGTTAATTATTTTTTCCTTATTCCTTTTAGTGTGGTTATGTTATTTATTTTTAATATAATTAGATTAATATGTTAGTACTTATATTCCATTTGTATCATTTTGTGTGTTACCTCCACATCACAGTTGGTTTTATTAATTATTATTTTGTTTGTTTGTTGGATATGTGAAGGGTATGTGGAATAGTACTGTGCTTGAATAGTACTGTGCTTGAAGAATCAGAGCTATTCAAAAGGATATATTCAAAAAGCATCACTCCCACTTGATCCTTGCTACCTATTCTCATCCTTCCTCCTTCCACCATTTACCCATTCATCCATATAGGTAACCAATTTTTTTAGTCTCGGTTAATTTCTATATTTCTTTTGCATGAATACACATATCATGTGTATTTTTATATATACTATTTTTATTACATTAAGGATAGCATATTCCAGATAGTCTCTGTACTTTCAAGAGTGATTCTTCCAAAAAATAATTTTGACTCAAATTAGATGTTGTACTCAATGAGGAAACTGTGATGAGAATACGAGGTTATCTTTTAAAGGAAAAGACAACTTTTGCCGGAAAGAGATCTATGCATGAAGACAATTATGATCTTAGATAAAAACTATATGGTATGCATGCCAATAAAAAGATAAACAAAATATGCTTATGTATAATTGAAAGAAGAAACTAAAAAGTTTAAATTTATCTTAAAAGATTCTCAAATAAATCTCAGAAATGCATTTTGAAATAACATTGATTTTTTTTTGTTTCTTGATTAATAAATTTAAGAGAACAGGTTGATAGTATCACCTGATTGAAAAAATATTTGGAAATAATCACTCTTTATTATTAATAGAATTGTACATTAGCACAATATTTTTTGTTTACAGTTTAATAATATCTATACAAATTTTAAAAAGCACAAATGCATTGATTTGGAAATTTCACTTTGGCCAGTTTTACTAATATATCATGCATGTGAACAAAAAGGTATATGTTCATTGCATCTTTGTTTTTAACATAAAAATACTGAAAACATAATAAATATTCATAAAGTAAGCTTTACATAATACTGTAGTACCATAATATATCATGCAAAAGATAAAAAATGGGGTAAGTCTATGCATACTAACTTGAAAAAAATATTCAAGATATGTGTTTAAGTTTAAAAAAAATCACCCAACTGTGCAATGATTTAATTCTTTAACAAACAATACAATCTATATTGATAATATACATGAAGATGTTAGTTTTTTTAATTAAAGATGTCTGGTAACGTACATCCTTATACATACAGTGGTTACCAAGCTTGAACTGACATGGAAGACTCCTTTTACTTTTTATTTTCACTTCCATACCTGTGAACTGGTATGTAAGACTCCTTTTACTTTTTATCTACATCCATATGTATTTTTCTTTAAGTCACTTTGTGTAGTAGTCCGTTTTACATTGCCATAAGGAAATACCTGAAACTGGGTAATTTCTAAAGAAAAGAAATATATTTGCCTCAAGGTTCTGCAGACCATCCAAGCAGATTGCCAGCATCACTTCTGGTGAGGGCTTCAGGGAGCTTCCAATCAAGGTGGGAGGTGAAGGGAAAGCAGGCATGTTACATGGGGAGAGAAGGAACAAGACAGAAAACCAGGTGTGTCATGTTCTCATGTGAACTAGTAGAGGGAGAACTAATTTATTATCGCTGGGAGAGCAACAAGCCATTCATGAGGTATACACCCCCATGATGCAAACACTTTGCATCCTTAATGTTGGGGATCAAGTTTTAACGTGAAATTAGGAGGGGACATATATCTAAATGATACCAGCTTATATTAATGTATGTCCTGTGCATTTCATACCAAGAGTCTGCGTTAGCAGGGCAGTTTTGACCAATAAGGTTCATGCCCGAAAGTCTGGATAAACCGATAGAGTATGAGACTGGTGATTATAGCCTGAGCTAGAAGATCAGAGAAAGGGTGACAAAGGGTGAGATGCTGTTTCAGGCTGAGCAGAGGACACTGGAGTAAATTTTAACTCCAGGGGAAAAGTTTAAATTCCTGCTAGGCCTGTCTAGGGATCTGAAGGTATAGATTTGCTAGTTTTATTTGGGTTCTATCTAAGGCTACTCAACTATCCTGATGAGGAAGCAAGGCAGGCACTGTATGTCAGACCATCTAGCCCTTAAGTATGTATAGAGTCCTAGACCCACTCCATTAAGTTACGGTCAGATCCTTGTACTTTATACTATACTCTCCTTTATTCTCATCCCCACTGGACAAGTCCCCACCACCTTTAGGCTGAAGTGAACAAATGCATAAGACTTTTTTCCTTTGGGTTATAAAAAAGAATGTTAGCTTGATGTTGCAAGCTACAGCTAAGGCAGAAAGCAGGAGTGGGCGATTCATGAAGTACATGAGGAGATGAGGCTAGTGGGAGACATTTTCACGTAGCAGAGTAGTAGAAAAAGGTACAGACACAAGTGGATCTATACACTGAGACAGGACTTCAGGGAAAACAAACTTATTAGGACTATGACTTGCTTTGTGAGACAGAGGTTGGTATGGCATAAGATAAGAGGAGATGTGATATTAGGAGGAAAAACTTCAGCTCTGCCACTAGCTCACTGAAGGCCAGTGGTGGACCCAAAGCTCTTAAAGATGATTTTCATTGCTGGAAAATAAGGCAATTTGTTTCCTCCTCTAAAAGTTTACCTATGCCCTCCTTGGTCTCTTCCTTTGCCTTCTG
>VBSM01000361.1:15245047-15292130 GCA_008086735.1 Cheirogaleus medius
TAGTCTCACTGCCTACGGTGCTGTAATCAGCTGTCTCTTCCATGCATGTAGGATACTCATTGTTAGTGGAAAATTATTCCCTCAGTTGGAGACTAATGTGGTGGCCAGATTGTCACCATTTACTCTCTGGGTGCTTTGGGTAGGTGTGTAGCCTTAAGCATTATGGGGTTTTCACAAACTTTGTAATAAGCTGGGCAGGGAGATCACAGTCTTCACCTTAGGTAACTTGGCTTGAGAAATTTAAATCTCCACCAGTTCATGTTTTAAGGTTTAATCTGAGTTGGAGTTCTGAAAAAAGGGACAGCCACATAATTTAGCACCTTGTCAGTGTCTAGGATATACTTCTAAAAGTCTTAAATTATACTGATTAAATTATAAATCTTTTTTGTAACTCTATCTCTCTCTCTCAATTTTAGTTTGGTATTTCTGAAAAAAAAAGAATATATATAGAGAGACAGAGGAACTCTGCAAGAATATGCTATAGACACATTATTATGAAAATAGTACAAATTAGAAAGGAATAGAGCCACTGGCAAATGGTAGTGAGATGTAGATATTTTATAACTAGATATTACTATTTATTAAATGATTAAAGATTATATTTAAGCTAAATGTAGATGCATGTAAACAAAAGACTCTTAGAACAAAAGACTAATCCTGACTCTACAAGCAACTTCCTCTAATAAACAAGATAAATATTGTTTAGACTGAAATAAATTTTACACAGATCACTTCTACTTTTTGATTCCAAATTGTCCTCAGAAAAGCACTCTAAAATGAGATTTTCATAAAGAGTGATCATAAATAGAAGCAGTGACAAGAGGTGTCATTTTTTTTTTTTTTTTAGTGTTCATTGCCATTGTCTGACCTTCAAACATATGGAGAGAATCTGGATTTGTAGTCTGTACCTTTTGACATAAACTATGCTGAACACATGGCCTTTCCAAAAATACTGCAGGAAACAGTTCTCTAAGTATCATTCATCATCTCTTTCCACAATGACATCTCATTGCAAAGAAAGGTGAAAATTGTTGCTATGAGGTTTTGAGTTGATGGAAAATAGAAAGAAGTTAACTTAGTAGCTAATAAGAGGGCATTTAAAAATACTCTTCAATTATGCTGGTATATTTTGTACATAATCCATGCACTAGAGATGGCCTGGAAACTAGAGCTTGTGAACACAAACAGAAGGGTACATCTGCTTACTTTTTTGTGATTTTTCCATTTATATTTGAGATAATGCTTCCAGTGACAGAGGAAACCTATTCAAACATATCAATGAAAATGAGTTTGAAAGTCCTATTGTAGATTTCTGTATGTATAAAACACACATTTTAATTACAGATTAAAACATACTTCACCCAATCTACTAATATTTCTTAGATATTAAGTCCTTTTTCAGGGAAGAAAATAAAGTATTACTTCCTATCAGCTTAAACCAAATATACAACTTTATTTGGGGCATATTTAGATAAACTATACATTATATATTTTTCCCTAAAGAAATTAAAAATATTTTTGAGTAATTATTATGAGTTTCTTTTTTAATATTTATTTTGTACCCTCAATATATTTCCTTTTTAAATAATTTTTTTCAGACCTTCAAGTCAGGGATCAGTATATTAAACAAGATCAAAGAGGTTGCCAATCAGTCAATAGCTACTACATTGCAGAAGTACAACTTGTACGTAGGTTTGTTTAGTGCCTAAATCTTTACTCTGTCCACAATATCACATGGTGACAGAGAAGCTGATCTGAGATTCCAAGAAGTGATTTGGCCAATGGGACTAAATACAAAACAATATTAGTTCTCAATTTGCAAGAGAATCTCAAAATCAGAGGCAATCACAGGTAAACACGTGTATACAGAACATTCTTTTCCTGTTACTGAGCTTGCAGCCAAACCATGAAATCAGGAGATATTACAATTGTGACCTAGGCTCACTTTCTCCTATGCCCCTTCTCCCATTTGATTATACCCATAGATCATTTTGCACATACACATTTACTCATTTATTCCACTTGCAAATGAAGTTAAAATACAAATAACTCCACAAGCATATAGACATTAATTTAAACATTTTCTACTTAGGTAACAACATCATATTAAATCCTTAAATGCAAATAAATGTTGAGGGGGAGCAGAGTATAATGTTTTTGGTATTTTTTCTGGTGTAACAGGTTGTCAGTATAACTGAGTTGCCAGAGAGCATGCATTTAGGCAAAAATACTAATATCATACTAGTTGATTACTTCCATTAAGGAAAAAAATAACAACTTATTTTCAACAGAAAAATTGCCCTATCTCTCAAGGTCAAACTTTCTAGTTGAATCACACATATAAATGGTGATGGTTCAGGAATAGTTCCGAAAAATTGGCTAGGGGAAAAAATGGTATGTATAGATATTTTATCCACTGTAGAGAGAATACACACTGAATGACCAAAAATTACATTTTTAAGAGAGAATTCACAATCCACTTAAATAATGAGAATATTAAGCATTGTCTCTATTTTCAGTTAAATCCAAGCTTTTATATAATAGAGGTCAGTAAAGAACACTTAGAATCTTATTATTTTTTTAATCAATTTATTCTCTTGGTTTTTCTTCTTGACCAGCTAATTAATCATTCAGTCAAAAAAAGAATGACTAAGTCTAAAAACCTAGGAAATTCTGAGAAATTGTCACAGTCCAAAGAAGCCTAAGTAGATATGACAACTAAACATAATGTGGAAACTTGAGTCAATTCTGGGACAGAATAAAGACCTTAATGCACATGCAAATAAATTATAAAATTTAGTTAATATTAAAATATAGTTTTACTAGTTGTGATAAATATTCCATTATGTAAGATATTAACAATGGGAGAAATTGGGAGTGGAGTATACAGAACTTTGTGTTCTCTTTGCGATTTTTTTTTATAAAACTACAGCTATTTTAAAATAAAAAGTTCATTATAAAAATTAAAGAATAGCCAACCTAGATATGGAGATGTGCTGGGAGAGAAAGTTGTCTATGCAGGTAAAGCAGAACTAAAATAAATTATTTCACTTGAGAAAACTAAAAAAAGGGTTATAATAAATCTTTGTCCTCCTCTTTAAGCTCCACTCTCTGCATTATGTCAAATTATGTTGCTTTTCAAATTATGCTGCTGACTCAGAGAAAATATGGCATATGTTTAATTTTTCCCCCAAAGCCGAGAGAGGACTTGGTCATAATTCAATCATTCCCTTACTCAAATTGCGTTTTGAGAAATGTTTTGCACATTCAATGTTCCTGAGACAGACACGGGGCAGGGTGGGGTCAAACGATGCAAAAGATTGGAAATAAAGTGAGGGCTATGTGGAAGTCGTCGTCTTCAATGGCTCAAAAGGCCTCCAAGAAGCTGAGTGAGTAAGTCATTCTATCTTCTCACTCTCACAATACACAGGTAGAAAACATCCCATTCCGGGTTAAAGAAATCAAAAGTCGGCAGCATCATGACTTCCTTTTCCTCTGCAATCTTCCACCTCCCATGCAAAATTCTACTCCCAAAGAGAGTACTTTTAGATAGCCAATTCAACGCCTTTTATTCTTAAATGCAGAGTCCTTGAGCAAGCATTGTTTCGGGCGGCAGTAATTCCATTTTCCAAAGGTAACTTGGCATAAACCAACATAGTAAATAAGGAAAAACAAGAGAAGGACAAAGTCAGATCCCTCTCATCTCCTATCCAAGATTATTTCTTACTGTTTTCTTCTCAAGAGGAGGAAATAAGTCAATATTAATCTCAAGTCACACTTAATTTGGAATGACTTTATATTACTTGCAAGTGTCACTCAGAACACAATGAAAAGTAAGCAAAGGTTATGTCTGATGCCTTCTGACCTTCCCCAATCAGACAGTTTAATCACAATAATGTCTGCCTTCCAAAGTTCCCTAATCTTATTGTTTTATTTTCTGCCTGTTACTTATGTATTACTCTTCTTCATTATTCTACTTCCTAAACATACCTGTTAGCAACACTTAACACCTTTCTCTTACTTTCTTGCCATGGCACCCTCAGTTTCAGGATAATGTATGAAAAAGAGAAAGTGGTTCATGATGTATCTTTGTTTCATATTGCCTTCAGATCTATGGGAATATGTTAGACCACATCTCAGGTCTCAAAATTGGAATCAAAGTCTCAAATGTTGAATATTATAATATTTCTGAAAAGGATATTTTATAACAGTCTAAACCCCATGATTAGCCATCTAAGTAAGAAGTTCCTGGTATTTTAATTTATGGTATCCCAGTTAGGGTGTTCAAAATCCAAATGCATTAATTGTTCTGACATTTTAATAAATAAATTATATATATCCTATTTTGCACATATAGGAAAGTTACTAACTATATCTTTGCCTACCTATATCCTACTCTAGGGATCTGTAATCATTTCTGCCTAATAATCAGCTGGGGGTGCTTATTAAGAATATAGAAACTTTGGGCCCACGTCTCAGAATTTTTGTAAGATTAGGATAGAGTATAGGAATCTGCATTTTAATATGCACCCCAGGAAATTATAAGGCAGATGGTTAATGGAATTGGCTTTAGGAAATACCTCCCTCCTCTCTGATGTCTTAGCAATACCTGAGGTAAAAGAAAATTCAAAATATTTCCAAAAAGAGTTTCACTTTAGGCCATGATGAAGGAAAAAAAAAAGAGAGAAAAATATATTTATCTGTCCACTATGAACAACTAGAAAAATGGACAAAATATGTATAAAGATTTGTTCAGAGATTTGAAAGCAAGCAAGGCAGGACTGTGAGCCCTGAGATAATAGAAATGTAATGATCCCTATAACATCTCCATTTTCTCCCTGGGAACGATCTTTGGATGATGAACCAAGGGAGGAGGGACCCAAGCAGGGACCCACCGGATCCTGGATCCTGAAAGTCAGAATCTTAGAAGATGTAAAGTTTGGGAAGGCTAAGGGGCCTGGACGTTGTGGGGAAGAGTTTCAGAAACAAAGTGGCTATTTAGAAAAATATTTCCCCAAATCTGTATAGAGTTCTTTTTAGAATTTGTTAAGAAAAAGGTTGCATATCTGTAGCATTAAACCCCGCAAAGCTAGGTAAAGAAAAACACAAGAGTGGAAGCCAAGCAATTCCCACAGCACAGAGAATGAAGATGGTTCTGCCCCACCCAGCCAGAGTGGAGAGTGATTAGTGATCACCAGAGGCATTTAGAAGAGATCCAAGAGGAGTCGCACCCTGGTCATGGGGCTGAACTATCCCTGGAGTGGAGACACCCTTGACCCACGTAAGCAAACTGTTTTGACCACCCAAGCAAACTTTCAAAACAAATATCAAAAGGATCAAACTCATCCACAAGTAACTTCTCCCAGTTTCTGTGCTGTTGGCTGCAGAGCCTATAAATCTTTCTCCTGGCCTTGCCAGAGATTATATTCTACATAATTTTCTCCAATAAAATTTTTTCTCTTCTAAGTCACTACAATGGATTTGATGTCTGAAACAAAGAAACCAGACATACAGCACATCTTCGGTGGTTGACTTTGTGGCAGAGCTGATTCAACTGCTTCTGGTACTTTGAACATGGCTTGCTTTCACATATTTTGTACATTACCACGTACCATTCCCTTGTTGAAGAACTTTCAGTCATCTTTTGAAACCTTGCTTAAATATTGACTCCTCTTTGGAGATTTTTTATTTCTTCTTTAGAAGTTTCCTCAGTGTCTTTTCCCTCAGTGACTTCCTTCAGTGTCTTTCCACAGCACTGTATTTAGAAGGCTCTTACTGCATGTAAGAGAGATCTTACAGCGTAGCATGAATTGAAGATGTATGAAATCTCTTCTTACTCATAGACCGGTGATACCCAACCTTTTTGGCACCAGGGACCAGCCACTCCCCAATGCTAGAATCACTGCCTCAGCTCCACTTCAGATCATCACCCATCTCATAAGGAGCGGGCAACCTAGATGCTGGCATGCACAGATCACAGTAGGGTTTGCACTCTGTGAGAATCTAACGCCACTGCAGACCTGACAGGAGGCGGAGCTTATGCACTGATGTGAGCCACTGGGAGTGGCTGTAAATACAGATGAAGCTTCACTTGTTCTCCTGCCCCTCACCTCCTGCTGTGCAGCCCAGTTCCTAACAGGCCCTGGACCAGTACCACAGTCACAGACATGGAGATGTTTAATATGTAGAGTGATGTCTTGTGCTTTTTATATTATCTTAGGGATTAACAAAGGGGCTGAAACCAAATATTGGCAATAGTAGTAGTAGAAATTAACAATAATTATAAATATAATAGTATGTAACTACAGATACGATGTGGCCCATATACTCTTCTAAGCACTTGACATGTAATATTTAATTTAAACCTTAGAGAAATTATACAAGTTAAATATTATTATTATCCCTGTTTTATTGAAAAAGAAAGAGGAACAAAAAGACAGATTTTCAGAAAAAATTTTAGAATAAATTGAAAATGTTTAACTTAATACTGAGAAAAGAACAAAAACTAATTTCTAGGGGCAAAGAGGCCCTATCTTTTCAATGGTAACATTTTAGGTAATATTTTTTTTCTCTCTGATTAATAGTTGGCATTGATCTATCTCCATTTCTTCTCAACACACTAACCATGTATTGTTCTGTTATACCTTTGTGAAATAGCACATAATATTTCCTGTTTCTGAAGGCTTCTTACTGAGGGCAATTAAAATGTTTGATGTAAAAGCTGGCCCTAAGAACTGAACACTACCATCACTCTTCCACCTTTATGCAAAAATAAAGTTGAATCTTCTATTCATGAAAAGAATGGAACAATATGACTATTTGGTATATAGACAAGAAATGCTAATATTATTTCAAAATTAATAATAATAATTTATCAGTTTATGGAAAATCATAAGTTCAACAATATAATGAAATGATGATATTCATTTAGCATTCATGTATCTGCTCAGAGACAAAAAGTAATGCAAGTTAATAAAGTCTACCTACTGCACCATTTTTTTAAATATAGGAGAATTTGAATTATGTGTTCTAAGTAAAAAAAAAAGATTATTTCTTATGTTTCATGATTTGGTATTATAAATCACACTATATTGCTATATATTATATATTATAAAGGAGGCCAATATAATTGTAAAAGATTAGGTTGCAGAGGGAAAGCAGGCTGTGGAAAATTAGTAAAATTAGACTGTGTCATTGTGGATTAGGTATGATTTACTAAGTTGATCTCAATATTAACCTCACAGCTTAGGTCATATTTTAGAACAAATGCTATTGATCTAACCCCTTTGGCACAACAGACAGCAGAATTCTTGAACAATTTTCAGTTTTTAGAATTATCAGTAGATCATATCCACAAAAGTGACTTCAGGAACCTCTAAATGTGTTATTAACCACAATAGTGTTCGCATAGCCAATAGTTCTCTGTTCTTAGAATCTTAAAAAATGTACTGTCAGGAAACCTAGAAACTTGGAAATCTCTTTGGGGAAATACCTACAAGTACAGTGGAGAAAATAAAAACTGCAACTAAGAAAAGTATAGATGAAAATAAATAATATTTTTTAGAAATATTGATTTTTTTCTTTGACAATTTTTAGCTGAAAAACTAAGAGTGGCTTTTACCATGATAGACAATTTTATAGAATAAGATGCCTTGAAAGTCTTAAAAAAATATGTACCAAATTTATTAAAGTAAAAAATTAAGCTTATTGCAATGTGAGAATACTCCCAGGGTATACAGGCTTTTTTTTCCCCCTGAAGACCTAAAATATACTTCTCCAAAAGCAAGTCAAGCTTTATTTGCATTAAGGAATGCTCCAAACGGAGCAAACTTAACTATATACAGGGACTTTGAGAAACTTGGAATTCAAGAATTCATGGACTTTCAGAGAAATAAGTAGGTTGACATCACCTTTAGAAGCATGGCTACTCAGGTGAGAATATTGCTAATTGGTTGGCATTTAAGGCCTCTCTGCTGGTGTGAGTTTGTTCCTGGTGAGCTGACTTTCAGGAGTGAAGGGCTGCCATTGACTAGTGGCTTACAAAGTCATGTTTGCTAAGGCTAGTTGTTGACTGATTAAACAAGTTTATAACCAGTTCTGAATGCTAGTCATTATCATGGCTACACAATGATCAATCTTTCCCCAAATTTGTTAGAATTTTCACTAGCTTTATAACATAGTTTTTCTTTAATTACATATTTCATTTCATCTTTTATGTAGTGAGTTGAAAGGTGGACCCTCTGACAAATATGTCTGGTACCTGTGAATGATGCTTATTTGGAAAAAGCATCTTTGAAAATCTCATTGCATTTAGGATATCAAGATGAGTTCATCCTGGATCATCTGGGAGGCCCCTAAGTACAATTACAGGTCTTCTTATAAAAGACAGAAAAGAAGACAGAGAGAAAAGCAGAAGGCCATATAAAGACAGAGACAGACCAGCCACAAGGAACTCCTGGTAACTCCAGAAGCTGGAAGAGGCAGAGAAGGACTTTGCCTTAGAGACTACAGAAGGAGTGCAGACCTGCTGAATCCTTGATTTTGGACTTTTGACCCCCAGAAAGTAAGCAAATAAATTTCTCTAATTTAAGCCACCGATTTTGTAGAAATTTGTTATGGCAGCTGTAGGAAAATAATGCTGTTGCCTAGAATAAAACTTCAAAAAACTTAATAAATATATTTTACAATAGAAATGCATGTGTTTCATAGTTTATATGTCCTTGTATATATGAAATCGTTTTGTTACTAATGCAAGTTAAATCAGATAGTTGATTTGTAAATAACAAAGGAAAATTGATAAAATTGGTATAGCAAACACTACATATTCTCTTTTGTTGTTGCCAAATATGAAACTACAATTTAGGAGACTATAGATTATTTTGGACAAAAATATTACCTTTAAAATCTTATACTATTGTTGAATGATCTTATAATGTTTAACATGAAACTGGAAGCTGAGGCCAATATGATGTTTGTTTTTTATACATGTTTGGTTTCATCTCTCTAAAAAGCCATACGATTATTTCCTTGAACTGTAATTTCAAAAACCTCACAAAGGCAAGTTAACATCATTCGTGGTAATTGCCATATAGTGAAAACATTTACCTACATGCATATATTTTTCCCAGTTCAAGACTAGTTTCAGCTATTATATCATTAATGATTTCACATTCCATTCATTTGGTTTTCCATTTGGGAAAGAGTATGTTATTTGTATCATGGGCTGCTGTTCTCTTTTCTTCATAGCTTTCACCTTCTGTCTGATCCTTTTAAGCGAATTTTCCAATTCCTCTAACTAGCATATACTGTGCGCAATTGCCCCATCACTTTATAGTACCAATTGTACTCTTCATTTCTGGTGTTACCTTTAATTCTCTCGTTACCTTGTTCATTGACTCAGGTTCTTTATATTTCTCACCCAAATTTATTTTTAGATTTTTTTTGCTATGAATACATTTATTATTATTACTATTACCATTATTGCAAAGTGAAGGTTAAGATTATAAATGAAATGTGCTGAGGATAATTAATATATCTAAATACATTAACTAAATACATTAATTGAAGTTAATATGATTGCATTTCAACCAAGCTATTTTAAATAATTTTAAATGGTAGTTGTGATGTCAAGTGTTCTCCTAAGGACAGGAAGCAGAGGGATAAACAGGACCTTACTCTATCTTTGAGAATGCATAATATTTTTACATTTATTTCCCAGTCAATCATGCCTTTTATTCAAGTTATGCCTTAATTTATTGTACGTAAGTTCTTCAAATATATCGAATTATCACAAAATAAGGTTAAATTGGTTAAAGCCTCAATTTGTTTTTGCTTTTTATTATAAATATATGTATTTTTTATTTTTATTGTTGTGGACACATATGTGGATCCATATAATAGTTATACATATTTATAGGGTACATGTGATGTTTTGTTACATGTATACAATGTGTAATGATCAGATCAGGATAATTGGGATATTTATCACCTCAAACATTTGTCATTTGTTTTAAGAAAACTTCAATTCTACTCCTTTAGTTATTTCGAAATATACAACAAATTATTGTTAACTACAGTCGCCTTATTGTGTTACCAAATTCTAGATTTTATTCCTTCTATCTAACTATACTTTTGTACCCATTATCCCACCCCTGTTTACTACCCTCTCCCCTCCCCTCTTCCCAGCCTCTGGGGGCCATCATTCTAATCTTTGTCTCCATGAGATCAATGTTTTCAGCTCCCACATATGAGTGAGAACATGTAACATTTGTTTTTCTGTGTCTGGCTTATTTCACTTAATATAATGCCCTCTAGTCCCATCCATATTCTTTCAAGTAACAGGAATAACTATTTTAAAATATGTTCTTTTTTACAAATGTTTTGTTTTTATTATTTTATATTGCAGAATCTTTCTAATGGTCTGATCTTCTTCTATTCTCTGTTTTATGTTTTGTTTATCTCTGATTGAGGTTATAAATGTTCAAGCTTGGTATTTTCTCTTTAGATTTTCCTTGGATTCCATTAGTATCTGTTTAAATATTTTTAGAAATATTATGTTTGATATTGAACATGTCTTTTAATTGTTATAAGTTTACTTTACTAGGCCTGTGATTTAATGTCTTGAAAGATGTAAAAGAGACCTGATGCTGAGAGGATCAGAGATTAGTTTGAGTCTCTGTTTTCTTCCTAAGGCCCATATTTCAGATTCATCTTTCCCTTTGCCTGCTCTCCACTCTGGCGTGTGATGGGGCCTTCTCAATGCTGAATCATGGGGTTTTGATAGAGCTCTGCAACACCAAAGAGAATAAACTCTCTTCTCTCCAGTCAACTTTTGCATTTGGAGTATCATAATTTTTTGGTTTTGAATCCCAATACAGTTTCTTTCAAATGCTGTTGATTAATAGTGGCAAAAGCTGTTCTGTGTGTTTCCTATATGATTTTGGGGTATGTCTCTCCAATAAACCCTGAGTTCCTAGAGAACAGAGATCACATCCCTTTATTCCTTGAATTCTTAACAGCTAACATACAGCCTGAAATGGAGTGAAAAACTTGGTGTCTAACAAATACATTTTCATTATAGAATTCACAATATTTTTAATAAAAGGTTTCTTAAAAGTGTTACGACCAAGACCAAATAATACAAGCAAGCCTGTCGAACCAGTTGAACCTTTTAATTTCTTGCTTCCACCTTATTCTTTACTTTGATGTTTTTCTTGTTTGTTTGTTTTGTTTCTGTTTAGTTTTTAGTTTTGTTTGTCCTAGGTGGTCTAGTCTACCACAGTTGTTAATGAGTTATTAGAACTGACACTAATTGAGTGTATTACATTGTGCTAAGTGAGTTCTGTTAAGGTAGCTCACAGTTTTTTAAACTTTAATACTCATAAATACACAGCTTTCTATAAATTCTTTTATTGATCCTTTAATATTCATTGTTTCTTGAGTTCAGCAAAGATGAATCACTGCATATGTAGATGTTTACACCCAATAAAATATTACACTGTCTTTAAAATATTATTGAATGCCATATAACTGAGGGCCAAAATTAGACCAAAATATTTCAGTTAATTCCACATAAGTTCCACCTAAAATATATTAGTGATTTGATATATCTGACATGCTGCAGAGAATGAATAGAAAATATTCATGATGTACCTGCAGAGAAAGGAGAGGTTATAGAGAAGCTGATTGACTAATGACTGCCTGTAGTTCTCTCAAAACAACTTAGATAACATTATACATTCATATTATTCATGACTTTATATGCCAAATAGCAAACATTTTGAGAATACAGATAGAGACATTTGCCATTTAAACAATAATAAATGCAGAAAGTTCTGAATTGTACTTTTATTATTACAAAATATAAAACTATTTTAATGCCAGGTGAAAAAGAAGCATTTTCAAAATATTCCCTTTATCCTCTTTTATGATACTTTACTCCTATATAAATTGTATCAAAGTGACTATAAAAAATTGCCATTTTGTAAATAAAAAAGTCAATTATTGGTAATTTCATACAGTTCAAACTGAATATATATTTTTATTCTGAAACTTTATAACCCCCAAAATGTAACTACTTAACCTATTTTTATGTATTATTAGCCTTAAACCACAAAATACACATTAGAGGTTACTTTTTTTTCCACCAGAAACGTAAGATATGATCCAAGGAAGATTTAAAAATGTATAGTTATGACATAGACACTGTTAATTGCCCTGAGAATAATCAATATTCCCTCCTACGTACATGTATTGAAGTTTAAGAAAAACTAATCAATCATTTTTCTCTATGCTCCAAGCTATGAACCAATTGAGAGGTAGATAAAAGAGTCATAATAATCAAAGTGTCAGGTTTATTCATACTAAAGGTGAATTGGAAACTATTTCCTAAAATTGTCAAAATGTCCTTCCTACTTCCCTTCCTTTGCCCTCACAACTGAAATTACCCACAGAATGGCAGATAAAGCAGCTAAAAACCCCCTGCCTTCCCCATATGGATAGGGTCTGTCTGGGTGGGGAAGAGACAAGGAGAAAGAGATGTGAACCTGTGAAGCAGGCAGTTTGATTATGCAGAAAGGAAAGTAGGAAAGAAAGGAAAGATGTTGGTGCTTCGTGACCCTGTCCCTCACATAAACAATCAGAAAAATATTCTCTCTTCTGTGGAGAGAGAAAAATGAAATGTGGAGAGAAGTACTAGAAGTTTTCTATGAAAAACCATTTCCTTTAGGGAAAGAGTAGATGACACCCTTCCACAGTGACACTGTAAGAGTGAGTAAAAAAAAAAATCCTCCTAAATTGTATGAAAAATAATTCCTATTTGTGAAAGATAGTGGACTCTATACATTAATTAAAGAGAGTATGGGAAATGAAGACCGGATAACCTTCAATAATGTAGATAGCTAGATAAATAAATAGAAATGTAGGGATAGATAAATGTTTCCTAAAGAGAAATTCTGATAAAATAAATCTTTAAATTAAAGTGTATTTTCCCTATAGTCTATATAAATTGATTTTAAATTAGAATATACATATATTCCAATTGTATACACATATGCATATATAACATATTAATATATACATATACTATATACATATATACACATATATACATACATATATAATTAAAAATAATATTTTCATCATATCCCAAAACAACCAAATATCATGGGCATGTGCTTTAGAATTAGATGAGTCACCATGTGCATGAAGAGCATAACTACTCAATTCATTTATTTATAAATTGTTATATTTGCTCAACTGATAGTTAGAGAATACCTATTATGTGCAAAAAATAGTTATGCATAATGTGCCTAGTTTTGTAGAAGTTATAAAAGTGAATAAGACATAACCCATACTCTCAAAATTCTTATAATTAAGTAGGGGAAACATGACACACGAATAAGTGAGTCTCAAAAAATTATAATTCTAGAGAGCTCTATGAGAGAAACGCAGAGTACCACAGTATTTCTAATAGGGATAGACTGCTATAAATTAATCAGAAAGAGCTGCATGAAGGGGCAAAATACCCAGAAAGGTCTATAAAATGACTACACACCCAAAGATAAGAGCTGGGCATTAGAAGAGAAGTTAAAAGTATGAATAAAATTACAGAGGCTACTTACAGAATGGCTTATTTTAAATAAAATGTTTAGTTAGGTTTGTTTTTTTTTCCCCCGAGTAGGTGAATATGTTTATTTAGGGACTAACTTCAACAACGCTCAAGGAAGATTACCCAGACAGTGTGGTGGCACTTGAACCTTACAGTGAGACCTAGAGATACGAAGTTTGGTAGGTAGTTCTTGCAATTTTTCAGATATTACAGAAACCACAAGTCATGCATAATATTTGTTTTTATTTTCCCCTTAATGCTAGGAAATATTATCTGGACCTAAGGTTATACTCAGATAATATCTTCTAGAAGGAAACTATATGTCCCAGATGGCTTTGCTGATGATGTGACCATGTGACTAAGCTCAGTCATCAGTATGAAAGCAGAGATAATTGTGTCTAGCTAATGAGAAGTTAAGACTCTTTAAGTCGTCCTAAAGAGAGGACTGCACCCTTCTGCATCTCTGCTATTTTGTGGTTTGGGATATACGCCTTAAAACTAGCACTTGGAAAGCTGTGTTGGGCCATGAAGAGGCAAATATGTGTAGAGCAAGGCAGAAAAATGAGAGAGATGCTCATGCATCTCTGACACCATATGGCATCTTATCAGTCCTGAACTACCTAACTTGCTTAAACTATAGCCACTGATAGTTTTCTGTCTAAGAAGGCAAACACAATATCAAGTGGCATATCAGTTATATCAGATACATTAGCCAGAGTTCTTAACTGCAAATAAGAAAATGTGCGGACAGATCTTTATACATTGGCTCTTCTTTTTCCATGCCTACTACCGCTTTCAGTTATAGCACAGACATTACATAAAAGACATTACAAGAAATTGAAGACATTGAAACCATCCTAGTTATACATTGCTTATGTCTTTTTGAAGTACAACTTGGTCAACTTGGTTAGTACTAATATTAGAAGGAGAAGAGACACCCTAGCCTTAATTTAGAGACTTAGGGAATACTCTACAAACTATGTTTAGAGTAAGTGACTGATACTTCAGCAATTATTCTTATATTTATCATCAATTTTCATTACCTTCTCAATAAAAAGGTAACATTTGGGATTTTTTAAAACCTAGTATCTGGAAGTGCATCTAATTTGGATATTTTTCTATATATTTCAAGAAACCATCGTGCATTCTAAATAAATAATGCTCTGGAATGATGGCACAGCTGTAATCTCATGCTGTTTTTTGGAAGCCCATGACTATTAATAGCACACATGCGCAAGTTTATCTTCTTCACTGACTTGGGAGGTGTCTGTTCCACTGCAATGTGTTTTAGGCCAGTGATACCTGGTGGAAGATAGATTTCAGTTAAAACTAAGTCGGATGAATGCTCATAGAAAATGTTAGGAACCTAAAAAATAAGTCACCAACCTGGAGTCTACACATGACATTAGATCATTTGAGTAGTCTATGAAGGTAAAGGGATGCACGGCATTCAATTAAAAGAATGAGAAGAATGGGGGAAGAGTGAATAGCAGAAAAGAGAGGCTTTCTCCCAGCTTAATAACTATCTGTAACAAAGGTAAGCGAGGCTTTAGGTAAAGAACACATATGTTTGCTGCAGAGACTGAGAGTAGTAGAGAGTATCTTTTTAACAGTAGAAGATCATATATAACATACAATTGACAAATGCTAAATTTCCAATTGTCATCTTCAATACAGATGATGATATTGGGAAAGATACTTCACTTTCACTTTCAGATAAAGAACTTGAGGCACAGATAACTGTAGTGGACTTGCCATATAATTGTGCAGCTTAAGAATTAATCTTAGGAGAAGGAATACGTGCCCAGCCCAGAGTGGTGTAAGAGTCATACGTTCCGGCTTAGGTTCACCTAACAAACAGGGTTGCTGCTTGAAGGCATAACAAAGAGTTTGAGCTTCTGCACTTAAGCAAATGTTGCCCAGCCCCACAGCCCTGGGGGTCTGAAGTCCACTTGATAAACATCTTGCCCTTATGGGTACTGCCTGAGCTCATGGGATGGCTGTTTAGCCGATGACGGGTAAGATCCCTCAGGGGGGGACAACCTAAGACAGGCACAGCCACAGGGGGCCAGGCCGAAAGGGATGGGAACAGAAAGTTCCCCTTTGTGGCTGCATTGCTTATCTGTGCTTATCTCAAACTCTGGCTTATGGCTGTAGATTTAAGCAACTGCATTAAGACCCCGAGTCATGGGACATCTGTGTCCTTAGGCTATGTGTTCCGGAATTTATGGCCATTGTTGCAATGCCTGGGTGGTCACATATAAGGAAGTAACTTTGATTTTTAGAGTATAAGAATAAAATGACTGGGGTGTTCGGCACTGCAGTCCTGTACCATTTTTATGTGTGTCAGTGTCTTTCTTTGTGTGTCTCTTTATGTTATATGTCCATCCCCCGTCCTGCAAACGGGTCACGACAGATAACTGGGATGATTATTCAAATATTACACAATTAAATGAAAACTGTTAGGTGGAAATACATCCCTGGAATATTCCCGTCTGAAACTCTTTCTTGAAAAAAATAAAAATCACTTTTCGCCTAGAGTGTTTTAGCAGAAGTTCAGACTTTGATAGAGTTTAAGACTACATAAATGACCTTGTAACACCAGATTGCTGACCTCCAGAGAAGAAGTTTTTGATTTTGATCAAAGGCTCCAGGAAGCTGTATTTTGTGACCTATTTGTAACACTCCTGGAAATACTTAGGACTAACTAGAGTTCACTGTACCTGTAGTTTTGAGACCCCATCTATTGTTACCACAACTTCTTTTCAAGTCTACTGTCCTCTGATCTTGTCGGTGTATAGTAAGATCTTGAATTGCAGTCAGTCTGATCAAAGAAGTATTTGAAGATCAGGGTAGGTGGCACCTGACCTGAGTAAGAAGGACAGTCAATTGTTGCCATCTCAGATATGCCTTTTGGATTTACTAATCCTAGATGATATAGGTTCATATGAATTTTATCACAACTGTGGGGACCATAATTATGTTCTACAGAACTATAATCTAAGAATCATTTGTACACAAACAATTGGATTAATACACAGTTTAATTTCAAATGATGTTCAATGCCTTCAAATGAATCTATGCTTATCTCTATATTTCTCTCTTCTCCTCTGAATAAAATTAGGATGGTACAGAGATAGGACTTCAGTGAATGTGTCATTCATGATATATGAAGATGAAAACACTTGGACAGGGAATGAGGAATCCCATGTTCTGACTCAGTTTGGCAGGCAGAGTTCTACAACAACCTCCAGGGTTTTCACCCTCCAGTGTGCACACCTTGTATAACTCCCTCCTCTCGAGAGTGAGTGGGTCTGACACAATCTCCTTAAAGAGAGGAAGTAGAGGTCAGAGTTGGCAGAAATCAACAAACTGTCAGGTTGTGGAGAGGGTCTTGTGGTTGGGAAGGGTAGGCAATCTCGAAGAGATAATAACAGTCTCCAGCTGTCAATCAGCTAAAAAGCACTGACCACAGTTCTATAAATATAAGGGATACAATTCTGCCAAAAATTGGTGAGCTTGGAAGAGGCCCTGAACCTCAGATGAGATTACAGCCCAGTCTAATACCTTCATTTCAGCCTTAGAGACCTTGAGCAGAGAGCCCAATCACATTGGGCCCAGACATTTGATCTATAGAAACTCTATGATAATAAATGTATATTGTTTTAAGCCACTGAATTTTGGGTAATTTGTCACACAGCTTTGGAAAACTAATAATCCTAGTATAGCTACTAAATAATTGAGTGATCTTGAACAAGGTCGATACCACTTTTATCCTCTCTTTATCTCACTTTTCTCATCTACATATTAAGATAATGTCTAAGACTCCTATCTGCTCTTGATTTTAAAAATTCTATAAGATGGAACTACTTATTCATTATAAAATTGTAGCCATGGAAGAGAATAAAAAATTCTGCATGCACTTCTACCAGTAGTAAACTCACAATCTTTCTCTTATTGACATCTCATGACATCTAAATGAGCTAATCACGGTGGGATAAATACTGGATCTAATCTCTCATTTGAGTAATTGTCCCATGAGAGGCTGATAGCAGGCCAAGAATGAGCACATACCTCAATATATTCAACTACTCTCAACAGTCTGTCTATTCATTCAAAATAGTCATCGAGGGAATTTTGCACTGAAATCTCAGTAGATCTTTCTGTCAAACAGAAATGAAGAAAGTGGTTATATTTTTATCCATTAAATTTTATTTTACAACTGGTGTGCTCTAAGATAGATTTTCTTTATAGGACACAGATTCTGTTTTTATTTTTCACTTTGGTCATTGAGTTGATTAAAAAAATAATAGCCATGTTTATGTACATCCAGTGTATTTTCACTATAAAATGTAATGGATGCTATAAATAAATTAAGATTTATTGTCTACTTTTTCATGTACAAATCCCACTAAATATGCAAACTGTATTATTATTTTGGATACAGTAATATATCAACCATAACAGGAAAAAGGCTCATCTCAGAATAAACTCAGATTTATTCCTATGACATCAGGGAACTGAATCGGGTCACTGAATAAGAACAGCTGAATTGATGGCATAAGGCTTTCTGAGATGAAAAAATATTAGCAATAGAGAAACTATGAAATTTGGTAACTGCTAATCTGCCTTGAAAGATGTGATTATCCTGACCTGATTGAGACACATCAAATAGAAATGTTTTTCACTTCTGCAGCATGGAAATAATTACATGTTAGCCATAAGAACACATCACTGGACCTACTGCAGTTACTTAATAACTTAATAAAGTTTTCTTTAAAAATAATGACACACACACTTTAATAATGGAAACAGCTTGAAGCAGAAATGAGAGATTCATTACCCAGTCCACCATGTATAGCTATTTGATTTGGGTAAAGCAGAACTTATTTTGCCATCAGTCCCTAGAGCATGGTCTGACTGCTAGTAACATTAAAAATTCTGTTATTAATGAGAAAATATCATTTTGATTGATACACATAAAGCATAATAAACATTAAGTGACTTAATTTACTCATTCATTTATTCATTCAATTAAAATTCAGTCAATGATGGTATTCTATATGTAGCTCACCGTGGTATATTCTTGGAGGGTACACAATTAACATAAGATACATTTCTTCCTATGTACAATGCATAGTATAGTCGAGGACAGGGTAGTTGGAGTAAGATATGGAATAACGTCTTAATGTATCATTTTTATACATTAAGTGAATTTATTTCCATAGAAAACAACAGAAACCCCCTCTGGCTAGCTTTTATTCATGATGGCTAATTCCAAGTTAAATTCACTTGCAGGAAGTGGGAGTTGTGAGACTCAAATTGAGATGAACAGCTGGTACTCAAAATAACATAAATCATCAAAAGAGACATAATAGATCTCACTATGAGAGGGTATGGTAATTAAGAGAAATTGTTAGTTAAGAGTTTGAAACAAAGTAGAAAAAAATGAATATTATTAATATAAACAAGATTGTTATAAGAGGCAGGCAAGAAAGCCATACATAAAATAGCAAGGACTAGAAGGAAAGCAGAGATGCCAGAATAATTGGGAATTCAAGGAGACTGTTTTAAGGAAAATGTGGTCAACAGTAAACAAATTCTGCAAAAAAAATTCAGCAGAAAGAAGACTGGGAGAGAACAATATTGGGAAAAAACAGCCCCCAAAACAAAGAGATCATGTTGTCCTCCCCAGATCAGTTTTAGAAGACCAATCGCTGATAAGATTCTAGAGGAGAGGTTAAAGTTGAAAATAAATGTTTGAAAAAATGGAGTGCAAAATTATGGACAACAGGTTATTTTTCTTCACCCTCCTGCCAGACACGGAAACTGTGAATGAGTTTGAAGTCAGAGAGACCAGAAAGTGAGAGATTATGTATAATAGAGAAAATGAAGAATAAAAGCCATGGTACATTTTTTACAAGTTGTATAAAAACAGGATTGTTGGATATAGTATGTTGGCTATTGGTTGAATTAAGAGAAATAACAGAACAAAAATGTAGCACAGTGCTCAATACAGAAAAGACATTCAATAAAGTATAGCTAAGATTATTATTCTTAGTTTGCTTTCTTATTCTAATTGTTTAATTCTTAAACCGTCTTGTCTCACATCATTTTTTGTCATGTTGTAATCTTTAACCATTGTCCATCCTCTAAGTGGTGGCCAGGGATAACCAAAAAACCTTACATACCCACACAAACACAGAGCAATCATCCATCACTAACATAAATTGATCCATAGTCCTTCATTAATAGCCTTAAAATTGAAAAATTCAAAAGTATTACTTCCAGCAGTGTAAGAAAAGACTCAACAAATGAGATAACACCACTAAGAATCCATCCATGGTGAATCTATAAGAATTTTGATTTTATCCAAACAACTCATCTTACAAAAAAAAACTTCTCAAGTCTTTAATATTTTCCAGAATTTCCAGGAATCCTGACAAGAGATGAAAATGTAAATAATCTGGGTTACTGAAGCCTAAAACGTGATGAGCTAAACAAAACAATACAGCAAAAATCTCAGTTGATGGGGGTCGGGAGTGAGAGAAATGGGGAGATGTTGGTCAAAGGGTACATTTAGTTATAAGATGACAAGTTCTGAGGATATAATGTACGTCTGTGGTCCCCAACCCCAAGTCCAAGAGTTGGCAGCCTGTTAGGCTGCAGAGCTCTGCCACCCCCACCCCTGTCCCTTAGAAAAATTGTCTTCCATGAAACTTAGGAACCAGGGGGCCTCACGGCAGGAGGTGAGGGAGGAAAGTCTTCCTCTGTATTCACAGCTGCTCCCATCCCTGTCATCACTGCCTGAGCTCCGCCTCCCTCCACCCTCATCCCCACCCCCATGCCTGGAAAAATTGTCTTCCATGAAACCAGTTCATGGTACCAAAAAGGTTGGAAACTGCTGATAGGGACTATAGTGAATAATATTGTGTACTTAAGTTTACTAAGAGAGTAGATATTAAGTGATTTCACCACACACAAAAATGGTAAACTATGTGAAATGACTAATGTATTAATGTACTTGATTGTGGTAATAATTTCACAACATATATCAAATCATCGCATTGTATATCTTGAATACATACAATTTTTATTTATTAATTATACCCCAATAAAGCTATGAAAAATTAAAAATTAAAAAAATAAACGAATGTGTTGAAGTAATGGACCTTCGATGTACTTTGTTCAGTCTCCTAAAACCTGACTCCAATCAACTGTAAGGATTTTTTTTTTTGCAAAATTATAAAGAATTTTAAAACTTACACTTTTCTGTTTATCATCTCCAAGTCACAAAAAAATCTGCAATTAAGATGATAGACACAATTTTCCTATAATCAAAATCTAGAACTGGTAATCATTCAACACTAATATATACCCAGCTGAATATTTTGACATGGATTTCCTAACGGATGTCTAAAACTGCAGTTATCTTCCCTTTTAAAACACAAGATTTTATTATTTATTTATGATTCTTCTAGTCAGCCAGTTCTAAATTGAGATCGTTTTAATTATTTCTTTTTTGCTCCTTACATTCAACCAGTTGCCAAACCCAATTTTTCCACATTCACGATATCTCTTTGTTCACTCTACATTTTCTCATTTCCACTAGCACGGTCCTGTTTCGAGGGTCTCTGATGTCTTTTGCCAATATTGTTCAATGAACTTCTATATATCACTGGAATCCCAACTGTAAGAGAAAGTAAATTCTTCTTGAATGTAAAGTTTTGCAACATTAGTATTTTACTTCCTCTGTTCTTCTCATTTCATAATCTCAGAAATTCCAGTTGACAATAACAACAAAATTCTACAGGCACAGAACTTATCAACATGTTCCATATCACCCACTCAGCTTTTTCAAATTACCCATTAAATTTGCTTTCCTGGTGAAATGTCATATTGTTAAAATATAACCAAAAGGAATTGTTCATGAAACTATAATAAGTGAGACTTCATGTAGAACATTTTATAGTAACCATTTAACATAAATATTTTGCACCATTTTCAAACTGACCTATGCATCATAAAGAATGAATAACTCATGAAAAGTTTGTACAAAGCTGTTATGTTCCGTGTGAGTTAAATGTTATAATAGGACAATATAATCTCATTGTCATATAAAATGTTTTAATCACTCTGAGACTCTTTAAGATTGTCTATATTTATAAATGAGTATTTTCTTCCTCAAAAAAAAATCAAAATAAAAGTATTTATTAATTGAATTTTTAATTTTTCTTTCAAGATTCAAATATTATGCAAAAAAATGATAAATATTTCTAAAACCAGAAGTATTTCATAATGGTAAAAGTTCAGTTTATCGAGAACATATCACAGTCTTAAATATATCAAGAATATATCACAGTCTTTCTAATACACATCAAAGAAAAACTATTGAAAAAAATAAAAAGAAATTTTTTAAATCTACAACTATTGCTAGTGATCATAACGCTCTTTCTCAGTAACTGATAGAACAAGAAGACAAAAATATCAATAAGAATTTAGATCATTTGAACAAATTATCTACCTCTTTGACCTGTTTGATCTTTATCAAATAATTCATTCAAAATGCAAAATATACACTATTTTTAAGTGCATGTGAAATGTTCACCAAGATATACTATATTTTGTACCATAAAGTAAGTTGTCACTAATTTTCAGATATAACTATAATAATGAATAGATTCTTTGATTAAAATATAATTAAATTAAAAAATGATAACAATAAGATATGTAAGTAAGGCCAAATATTCAGAAAGTAAGCGATTCACTTTAAAAATATCCATTAGGTCAAATAAGATAGCACAGAATAAATTCAAAATTATTTTAAATAAAATGAAAATAAAAACACAATATAACAAAGGAAATTTAATGCAACTAAAGCAATACTTAATGAAAAAATTAAACCTTTAAATGGGCAAAATTAGAAAAGAAGAACCTGTCTCAACAACAACATGAGCTATGAACAATCTGTGTTTAAAAAGTATAAATTAAATTCAATGCAGAAAACAGAAAATAAAAACAACTAAAATTATAAAACATGAAATAGAATATTGGTAAGCCATAAAAAAGTTCAAGAAATACAAAAGGTGAGAAAGACATTAAACTAAGGCACAAATACAAGCAAGACTAATTTTAATAAGAGAAAAACTTCAAACCACTAATACAAAATGAAATGGGATATTACTCAGATCTTACAAACATTACAAAAATAATAAGAGGGTATTATAAGCCACTTTATATAAATAAATTTGTTAACAGATTAAATGTACAAATTCCTTGAGAATTATTTAAAACAACTTTTTATAAAGCGGTATCAAGAGGAGAAGAATATGACATTATACTTATTTAAAAAAATAAATCGATAAGTCAAAAACATTTCTACTCAAAACTCTAGGCCCAGATGGCTTTAATTTATTTTTATTATTTTTTTAAATTTTCTTATTTCAGCATATTATGGGGGTACAAATGTTTAGGTTACATATATTGCCTTTGCTCCACCCAAGTCAGAGCTTCAAGCCTGTCCATTCCCCAGATGGTGCGCACTGGGTGTATATACCCATCCCCTTCTCCCCCTTCCCAAGTGCCTGACACCAAGTGAATGTTACTACTATATGTGCACATAAGTGTTGATCAGTTACCCATCTCAATACATGAGTGGATTAATTAAATGTGGTATATGTATACCACGGAGTTCTACTCAGCCACAAAAAGCAATGGTGATCTAGTGCCTCTTGTATTATCCTGGATACAGCTGGAGCCCATTCTACTAAGTGAAGTATCACAAGAATAGAAAAAAGCAAGCACCACATGTACTCACCAGCAAATTGGCATTAACTGACCAGATGGCTTTGAACTTGAATGCTTTCGAACATATAAGGAAGAAATATAATAATGCCCTATTATTCAACCTCTTTCAGAAAAGAGAACACAAGTGATTATTTCTCAAGGTACTTCTAAGAGTACAGCATAATACTGACATAACTTTACTTCATCCTTAAAGGTTTTTTAAAAAAACTCTCTATATTCTAATATTCTGCATAAGTGTAAACACAAAAATCCCTTAACACGATATTATCAAATGTATTTCCAGTACTGTAAAGTTTATTTAGCCTTCAAAAGTAAAATAATATAATTTGTCACATTAAGAGAATAAAGGACTAAAATCATATGATAATCAAAGTAGATAAAAGCCAATAGTGGAAGGACGCTATACAAAATCATTGATAATATCTAGTGCCCCTTCATAATTAAAAAAAAGTTCTCAGCTCACTAGAAATAGAAATATTTTTTAGTATGATAAAGAACATTTGTGGAAAACCTAAATCTAAAATCATAATAGAGAAACGTTGAATTCCTTTTTCTATGATTAGAGACAATGTATGCATATCCACTCTCACAGTTTATTTCCTACATTTTACCTGAAATTCCACCTAGTGTAATAAGACAACTAAAAGAAATTAAAAGCATAAATATTAGAGAAGTAAAATTGCTTTTATTCTCACATGACATGCTAGTGTACATTAAAAGCTACAAAAATTCCTGAAATGATATGCATATTTAGCAGTATTACAGTCTACAATATTACATTGCTATTATATGATTGCACTAGGCAATTATAAATTATTAATAAGCTACTATGCTCAAAAGCATCAAAAACATCAATTTAAAGATGTACAAAATATTAATGAGATGTAAATGCAGAAATATGCCAAGTTTGTGGATAGGAAAACTGAATACTGTCAAAGGATCAATTTTCTCTAAACTAATATATGGGCTCATTGCAACTCCAATCAAAATTTCAGAAGGTTTTTTTGGACCAAATTGACAAGGTTATACTAAAATTTATATGAAAATGCCAAAAGCCCATAATAGTCAAGACATGTTTTAAAAAAATAATGACAGTGTTGAATGACTTCCACTATTTGCTCTCAAGGCTTACTGTAAATCTGTAGTCATCAATCCAGTGTAATAGTGGCATAGTGTTAGACAATTAGATCAATCAAACAGGATCAAGAGTCCAGATAGCACCACCTACATAAATTTAATTGATTTTAAATAAAGTTTTCATGTGAAAAGTATGGTATTTTAAACAAAAGTAGAGTAACTGAATATACAGATGAAAAGTAATGAATCTACTCGTCAAATAAGTTACTTTAAGGTTTATCATAAACCTGTATGTCAAAGCGAGAACTACAGTTTTTAAAAGAAACACAAAAGATTATCATTGTGACCATTGAGAAAGCCAAGTTTTCTTATAGAATATATCAAAACAGTTACTGTAAAAGAAAAGCAATAAATAATAAAATAGAATAAATTGGACCCCAAATTGAAACTTAATCTCTTAAAATGACACTTATGGAAACATATAAATAGCCCACAAACTGGGAAATATATGTAGGTAGATAGATAGATTTAAGTACATGATTCAAGAAAATATTTAAAATATTTTCCAGCTCAATAATGAGATCCAATAATGAAAGACAGCACACTGTGGAGCTAAGTGTAGCCATCTGACCAAGTTCTGGCCAATAAATATTAGCAGAGCAATTCTGTGTCAGTTCTGGGAATCTTCTTGATATGATAACTAGGACAAATGCCCTTCTTCATCATTCCACCATCCTCTTGTCTAGGATGCACTATCAGAAATGCCTCCCCGGATCCTGAGGAGGACAGCTATTTCCTAGGAATGGAATCATGGTGAGCTAGAAGTAGCCAGAGCCCCGGGTGCCCTGAGTGAGTAGAACTACTTCATCAGTCCTGGACTGCACATTTCTCAGGTATTTATGGACAATGGAAAAGAAAAACAAAGTTTCAATTTTGTTTAAGTCTCTATTGATTCTGTGTTTTTCTGCTATCAAACCAATTCTTAAAAATATTTCATCTTTTATAACATTTCGAAAATATGAGTGGTAACAATAGAACCTTGTTATTTTTTATTTACTGGCTATTGGTGACATTAAAAACATTTCTGTGTGTTTTAGTCCATTTATATCCCTAATGTCAATGATATATTCCTATATTTTGCTCAATTTTTTCACTTATTTGTCTTCCCACTTATTTTTAGGACTTCTTTATATTTCAAAATATTAACACTGTGGTTCTCTATTTTGAGTATTTTTGCCCATTTTACCTTTGTTTTCTTTATAACATGTTTATTTTTTGTAGTTTAATATTATTTTTAAATTTTAATCAAACCAATACTGTTTTACTTTTCCCTTTTAAGGTTTCAGGCTTGGGTGTTTATATAGTCTTTAAATAAAGAGTTATGGCTGAGTAGAAAATGGTAAGAATGGAAAGTCTGACAGTAGCTCCCATATCTTCTTTTATTTGTTTGTTTCTTTTCTAATCAGGCTTCTAATTTGGATCTCCTTATGTAATGTATGATGTTGAGATATTTTAGCTTTTCTGGCAAGGCTGAGGACTCTAAACACCATAAAAATCTCTCTTTTATATAAAAATTATGTAATCAACATTATACTATTCTTCATTTACTAAAATATGTCATGCAGAGAACGCTACAAGTGTATAGAACTTACTGGCCATATCCTCAAAGCTCTCCCTATGTTTGGTCTAGCAGTACATATTAAGTGATGAAAAAAACAAGTGCTCAAGAGAAATGAGCAACATTTTTACAACCTTCCTAAAGTTACTTCTGTTTTAAAAATAAAGACAAGATCTGTGAGTTCTGAAAATATTAATATTTTATAAGAAACCTGAAGCAGCAACTGGGGATTAATGTATGACTTCAATGTAGATTGAGTTGGGGTATTAGAAGACCTAATTAGAAGGCCCTAGGAAGTTCTCATTAGATTTCATGTAAGTATTTAATAGTCTACCTTAAAATGTTAATCCTCATTAAAAGCCAAATGCCCTGGTTTTTTTCCCTGTGTTATTGGAATCCCTCTATCAGTGGTATTTAATGTTAACTTCTTCCAAGTCTATATCCTACTTTTTCCCCTTCTCATCTGTATCTTCATTGTCTCCATTGCTGATCTCATCCAGTTACCCCGATATGCTGATGATATACATTTTTCTTTTGCCATGCTTGGATTCTCCCTTGACCTCAACACTCACATGCCCAATTGCCTCAATGCCATCTCCTCTTAACTTTTTGGTATTTCAAACAACCTGACCCAAATGATAGTGATCTGCTTGCCCGAAGCCTCCTTATTATGAGTCACCCTATTATCATCAAAACGACAGTTTCACTATCTAATTATTCAGGACAAATCCTAGGAGTTATTTTTGTCCTCTCTCTGATACAGCCATATAAAATCCACCAATAAGTCTTGTCTATTCTAACTTCAAAACAGATTTCAAATTTTATCTCTTCTCACATCTCCACTGCTAAAACCATAGTTCAGCCACCATCATGTCTTGTCTAGATTAATACAATGGGCTCCAAACTCAATTCTCTGTTTCCGTACTTGTCTCTCATAATTTGATCACCACGTAATAGGGTAATATTTAAAATACATCAGTCAGAGCATACTCATCCTCTGCTTACAATGCTGGAGGTACTTATGATAGATTGCTCCTGTAATTCTAGGACCAGCAAGAAACAAATGATTTTACCTTGCCTATTTCATCTCATACCTCCCTGATCTCACCGTCTTCCACTGCTCCTTTGTTTACTTAGCTTCAGTAACCCTAGTTTTCTAGTTGCCCAGTGAATAAGCTTGGATTAATTCATTTCCTGAAGTTTATACAGTCTCTATTTGGGGGGAAAGGGGTAGAGAACTACTCCAAGCGAAAGAAAGACAACCCTAGTTAAAGTAATTCTATAGACATTATCTTTCTTACAACCTTATGTTATCTTCTCTATAAAAATTATCTATATCTGGTATTCTATGATTTATTATGTTTTTGTTTATATCTGTTATTTATAAATGTATGGAAACTTTTTGAGGGTGGGATTTTAGTTTGTCTCTTCTTCTACTGTATTCCTAACACATTGCCTGTGTCGTAGTAAGCGCTATGGCTCTATTTGTTGCTCAAATGACTGAAAATATAAGTGATTTCATTCAGGTGGTATATTTGTTAGCTTGGGCAGCCATAACAAAATACCACAGGCTGGGGGCTTAAACAAAAGAAATTTATTGCTCACAGTTCTGGAGGCTGGGGTGTTCAAAACCAATGTGCCAGTAGATCCAGTTCCTATTGAGGTGTCTCTTCCTGGCTTTCAGTTGGTCACATTCTTGCTATGTTCTCACCTGAGGACAGAGAGAGTACCATTGTCTCTTCCTTTTCCTACGAGGGCACCAGTCCTATTGGATTAGGGTCCCATCATTATAAGGTCATTTAACCTTTATCTTCTTCATAGGCTTTATGTCCAAATATGGTCATATTGAGGCTTAGGTCTTCAACACATGAACTGTCCGGCTTTATCCTAGAAGTTTTACACACAGCATGGTAGTCCACACAAAACAACTACCTGTGCTTCTATCTTGTCAAAATAATCAGGTACACCAGAGTTCTAGGAAGTTCTATGATGAGGTCTACTTCATGTTTTAAATATATTTAGAAGAATATCTTCTCATTTACTTAAGATTTCCCTATGAATTAGAGCTTAGGTTCAGATTATTTTCTAACACAAAATGGCCAATTCTTCCAGGACAAAGAATTATCTGATCCTGCTCACAGTATTTAATCACGATTTCTTGATCCACCTATTTCCTCTATTTCTCATTCCCTGACCAATATGAGCAGAAATTAGGCAAAACTCTCCATATTAACCACACTGTATCAAATTTTCAGGTATTAGGGTGAGCTGAGTTTTGAAAAATAAAATAAAAAGGGATTAGAACATAAATTAAAAACACATTTTCACACTAAAAGACATAGAAAAGTTTTAAAAGTCTGATTTAAAATCTTTTATCCAAATAAAACTCATTCCATTTGCTTTTGGAGAGGTTCTATCACTTGATAGTCTAAATGAACTTAAAGAGGTCTCCTAAAAGGTATGTGATATGCTGTGCTGTGCCCATGTGCAGGGGTGTACAGAGACCTTTGGGACAGGGTCCATAGTTGTCAGCTGATTTTCAAATGAATGTGACTTTCTGAGATCTGGACAACATATTTTAGGTGACATAGATATTAGAAAGCAAAATTTCTATCAACTTATCCCAATTGTTTTGCAAGTGATACGTTATATATGGATTTTTAGAAATATAAAAGCTTTGATCCTCAAGAGACATATTCTGCAGCACTGTCTCTTCAGTAAGTGTAGAACGAGCAAATACATAGTTTGATTTAAAACTGAGAACCATCTGTCTGGTTTCCTTCAACATCAAGTCAAAAAAATTTTAACACCTTTCAAAGTCCTTTTCACTGAAACAAGTAACGGTTTGTCTTACTCCTTTCAGGCTGCTGTAGTAAAATACTTTAGACTGGGTAACTTATGAACAACAAAAATTTATTTGTTATAGTTCTAGGAGTTTGGAAGTCTGAGATCAAGTCACCAACAAATTTGGTGGCTAATAAGAGCTCACTCTCTGAGTCATAGATGGTGCCTTCTCACTGTGTCCTTGCATGGCAAAAGAGACAACCAAGCTCCTTGGGGCCTCTAGACAAGGGTACTAATCACCTCTCAAAGGCTCTATCTCATAATACCATCACATTGGGGATTAGGTTCCAAAATATGAACTGGTGGTGATCGGGGCAGGAAGGGGACACAAACATTCAGGCCATAGCACAGACATTACTAGTAAATTACCTGGTCATGAGTTTTTTTGAGGAATCCCAAGCTCTTTAACATGTTTGGATGCATTCAATACTCATGCAATTGGAGAGAGAGTTATCATTCTGCTTAAACTAAGAAAGTTAATTTTGAATCTATAAATCTGATACATAAGTGATAAATCCAATAAATAAATAATAGTAAATAAATCTATAATTTTATTTATAAATCTATAAATATAGTCCAATAAAAATTCAATATGTAAAAAATAAGTAAATCATATATATAAATCTCTATAAATCCAGTGAATATGCAATATTAATATTGTCTTCCTAAACTGGAGTCTCTTCCAGATTCCTCAGGACACTCATTGCAAACAAGCACACTGAAGCAAATGCACACTTACGTTAGTAAAAATGATCTTGATCTTGATATTTCATCTTTTAGAGGTATATCTGATTTAAGATTGCACTTTTCCTTTCCTGGTAGTTTCCAAGGATACACAGGGTTGAGCACACAAATGGAACTATGACTTTATTGGAAGTTATATTTGTCCCTGAAAGTTCATCTACCTGAAGTCCGTGTGCCTCTTTGCCTACAGCTTTTCAATCTGACAATCTAGCCAGAAGTTAATGAGGGAAAAATTAGACTAAAAGAATTTATTACATAATCTCTTTACTGTTAATTATTCTCTGTTATTTTTGCTTTAATATACACATGCACACACACACTCACACACATACATGGTCATTGCTGGTACATGTGATTAGTGTGAGGTTTTATGAAAGGAAAGGTATACAATCTTCTAGTTCAGGGTCCAACTCAGATTCCTGGCTTGTTTTTTACTTTTTTTATTTTTACTTTTTTTTTTGCCTGAGAGCTAAAAATTATTTTTTTGAAGTTTTTAAAAATTGAGTCTCTGATTGCTACTTCCCAGACTAACCTCTAACCCAACAAGTTCTGATCTTTTGCCACAACACATGAGTTTTTCCTGTAATAGAATTTCTTATTTGAGAAAAGCTTTTTTTTCATCTGCATTTTCTTTTATGTGAACTAAAAAAATTAGAAAGTATTCACACGTATGTGTTCTCAACATCTGGTATAGAATATAATGGATAAAAGAACTTTCTACTCACACTAATCTCCTGCTTATCTGTGATATTCTTGTCATCTTTTTCTTCTTTCAGGTCAGTCCTGATTATAGGTAAAGCCCAACATGCCAATGACAGCAGCTATCCCCAGGCAAATCTGACTTTTCAGACATGCTTATTAAATAAAAGTAGTTTCTGAAAGGAGCATAAAACATTTCATCTTAGAATCTTAAATTATTTTACAAACATTAATCCTATTAGAACTTATGCAAGATGTGTATTACTGAATCACAGATTTATGGACTCTTAGAGATGAATGGAACTTCAGAAGACATCTAGTCTAACTTTTTAAAGATAATGAAACTGAGGGTCAGTGAGGTGAAATGATTTACTCAAATAGACCCTCTTACAACTTTGGCTAAGAATGACAAAACAAATACGCTAATTCACAGAAAACATTTCTAATTTAACTATAGATTAACTTTGTATGTCACTTTCTAGTTCTGAGGATTAAGTGACCTGTATTTGGAGGTAGGGCCTGGGAATTGGGGCTGAAGTATCGCAGGGACAAGGTGGTTTATAAAGTGACGGTTCATTGCTTGGTCTTATTTAGAGTGGCTCGAATTTAAGGATGTATTATACATTTTAAAATAGTTAAAAGAGAGAATTTTGAATGTTCTCACCACAAAAAAAAATAATAAATATTTGAGGTGATGGATATGCTAATTACCCTGATTATACAATATATACATGTATTGAAATATCATATTATACCCCATAAATATGTAAGATTATTTTATGTCAGTTAAACCAAAATAAATTTTAAAATAGTTGATGTATCAGGCAAATAAGCATAATTAAATTCACTTTGTTCTTTATGTTGTTTGATGATAAAGATAATTTGCTCAGACATCTCCCTTTAACAATCTGTCTCCCTGTTACCTCATTCTCAAATTGATATGTAAGCATCTTTCCTTTCTTCCTCATGTCCCTCCCCTCATTAACGCATATAAGTCATTGAACATTTAAAACATTTATGAAAGAAGAAATAAAGGGAAGATATAGAACATAAAAGTAACTATTAAAAACAATTGTTATAAGTGGTTAGGATACAATAGAAAATTTTACATTTCTTGAGATTAAGAAAACAAAAGTATTACTGAAAGGATAATCTTCATTAAGCTTTCAATTAAAAATTAAGTAATACATAGGTCCAGCAATCAAGGCATTGATGATCTACCAGGAAAAATGGTCGTATTAAAATGCAGGGTGCGCTAAGTACCAGAATCACAGTGGTAGTGGATGGCAATGGGAGAGGGAATAAAATTCAAGGTATTTGGAAAACATTGAGAGAGAAACTTGAAGTGGGTCTAGAAGGATAGGCAGTAATGTTGGTGACATTAAACTTCCGCCATCTACCTCTCTTTTTCTCCCAAAGAGGTAAATAAATAGAAAAAATGTAAGATAAAAATAACATGATGATGGAATCAAATGTCTCATTTAGAGAAATGATGAAAGAGAACATTTGAAATATTACTGAATGACACTGTGTAAGTTACTCAGAAGGATCATAATGGCATTTGTTATCTTGTTGAGGAATTGAGGTTTAGGTTGGGAATGCAAGAGTAAATAAAGGGGTGGGGTAAATTACAGATATGATGAACAAACACTAAATGGAGGGAAGCAATGGATTATTTGCAGGCCACAGTGGAAATCTCTAAAGTCAAGTAAGATAAGATTGAATAGAACATCACAAGAGTTACTGTAAAAATAAATTAAACTGTAAAAAACAATAAAATGATTTTTCTTTTCTAAATTATTCCTATATTCTTTTTGTGTATCTTTTTTTTCCAAAAGACTAATTAAGCTGGGATGGGAAAGACTACAAAAATGGAGAATAGTGGTTGATGGGTTACAATGATATGATAAATTGTGAACATGAAAAACCAAGAATAATAATTTTAAGTAACTGATAACATAGTATGTAAGAGCGAGACTTGCTTCAGAGGAAAAAAAAATCCAACCACTTGTGATACAGATGAGACCACTTAGCTCCACAGAAGTTGAGAGACTTGTCCAAATTGTCCATTTTAAATTTCTCTTTCAGCACAAAAACCCTGATGTGTTATAGGCCTTCATATCCAGCTACCCTAGTGGATATCTCTAAATGGAAGGTAAATGGTCTTCTCAAATATAACATGTTAAAGCCTAACTCATTATGTTATCAACCTCAACCTACTCCTTCTACAGCCTTTAATCTTAATGAAGAACCCTATAGGTTTCTGCAAAATCCTATAAGAGAAAAACACTGTCAGTTGTGCTAGGTCCTGTCTTCTCATACCTATTGTTAAGTAAGCTAGCCTGAAACTTAGAAACCAGAAATATGACAGAATTTAAGGTTCCTTATTCCACAATGGGAAGCATTTGGAACAACATTTCTATTTCAGTTGCTACCTTAGAGTGGGATATCTACATTAAAGGTTTAGCCACAAATTATATTTTATAGATGCTACCTTTTTTCACTTATATTGTTTCATATTATGTATTAGGGAAAGAACTTTTGTAGAAAATTTGCTGAAAAATTATATTAATAATAATTCATTGGGATCTGATTGGTAGTTTTTGTCTAGAAAATACCAAAAACACATCATAAATTCAATTTTTAAAAGTATATAGAAACCACAATAAGGTTTTTTCTTAACTAATCTTAAAAAGCAGCCAGGTTAGCCTGGGTATGTTGGCTCATGCCTGTAATCCCAACACTGGGAAGCTAAGGCAAGGGGTCACTTGAGGCCAGGAGTTCAAGACAAGCCTGGGGACATAGTGAGACTCTATCTCTACAAAACTTAAAAAATAATTAGCCAGAAATGATGGTGCATACCTGTACTCCCAAGTACTTGGGAAGCTGAGGCAGGAGGATCACCTGAGCCCAGGCCTTTGAGGTTGCAGTGAGCTATAATTGGGCCACTGCACTCCAGCCTGGGCAAGAGAACATGAGACCCTATCTGTAAAAATAAATAAATTGCTAAAGCAGCCAATTCGATATTTTTATAAAGTCATACCAAAACATTAAAAGCTTTCCTTTCTTGAACACAAATATACAAAGGACTGAAAACTTATGTTTTTATTAGTTTAGAGAGTAGAACTTACATTACTGAATACTAATATGTGACAAATAAGTAACCAGAACAAAATGTGGTAGATATTCATATTTGACAGATGAAGAAAATGATTTATAATGCTTGTAAATAATGATGCTGGAAATTAAACGCTGTATATCACCAAATTTCAGGCTCTTTCTGCTGCACTTAATAGTTAACCAATAAAAAGCTATTAATAGGGTATAATTATTATAGTGTATTTATAGACCATGTGGATCCTGAATCACTCAATTTTGTAAGCATTTATTGATCCCTTCAATGGGCCAGGTGCTGTTTAGGATAAAATTATAATCAATTCAGTTTCTGCCCTCTAGGTGCTCACACTCTAGCAGGAGAAATGGACTCATGACAGGGATCTAGTATAAAAGTGAACAGAGGGTACAAGGGTAGTGCTAGTTAGAAGAAGAAAGAGATTATCAAAATCTATTGAATATTGATTAATCAATTAGTTGACTAGAAAATGTAACAGCACAAATATCTCTAAATGCATTAAACAGGACTAGTCAATCTGAAGAAATCCTGATGCAGGAAGGAGAGGGTGAAGGTGTCCCTTAGTGTGTATTTCCAAGGCCAGAAAAATGGAGAGCAGAAAGCAGATTATGTTAAGTCGTGTTGGTAGCTGAGATCCTGTACAGCGTCTGTCCCAGAAGTGCCAAGCATGCAGGATTTCCCTGATTTGGATGGCCTTTTGGTAAGTCAACAGAATGTAATATTTCCTCCAGTCAGTATTACACAAAATTATGGACAACTGCCAAAAGAAAAATACAAAAATTCAGACATTTAAAAAGTGATGTTTTAGCATTAAAGAAAGTGCTCAAATAGGTGCAGGTTAAATAGAGAAATCTCTCAACTGTGAAATTGCCATCCTGTATCCAAAATATAGTCGTCTTTAGAACGACTTAAATTGCCACCCAATACTGAATAAAAAATGAATGATCTTAGCAAAACCCAGTCAATCCGTTCTTCGATAACTTTGGTTTTATCCCAATAATGTCTGGCTAGCTGAGAGGCAAGAAGATATTTAACTAGTGGAAATAAAGCATGTCATCAATATAAGCTATGTCTGAAGATAGGGAGTTAAACAGTGATTATGCAACAAAAATGGACCAGTGAAGTTGCTTTAAAAGTATAATATGTAGTGTTTCATAGTCCCTTATGGTTTGTGGATACATATTTTTTTTCATATTAAAGACACAGCCATGTAATTTTCTCCTCTCTATTAAAGAGCATTTCCAGCTATTTTCAGACCTCGATTAATATGGGAAGAAAAGGCTCCTTCTCTTTCATTTGACAGGATGTTTTCT
The DNA here is from genome assembly GCA_008086735.1 of Cheirogaleus medius. NCBI lineage: Eukaryota > Metazoa > Chordata > Mammalia > Primates > Cheirogaleidae > Cheirogaleus > Cheirogaleus medius. The sequence continues at coordinate 15,279,892 of VBSM01000361.1, forward strand.
TCCTGGCAATAATGAGATAGACATAGCTGACATATACAGAATCCTCGTTCATAATACTCACTTGAAAGGGCTCTAGAAGTTCAGAAGAGTTGTACTAATTTGTACAACTCCAGTCCCCAAAATGGCAACAGTCTTCACGTTGTTAAACTCCATGACTCTATATATTAATATTTTTACCAAGATTTAGAAATTTTAAATTGTTATTGTTTTAAAAAAATTATTTCTATTTTCTCACCTATCTTTCTGGGACTTCATTTACACCACAAGTTACTGAGACATTTTATTCATTTATTTTTCCTTTCTGATCTTCAGAAAATCTCTGTTGATATCTCTTCAGGTATCCTAATTTTTTTGTTTCCAATTTCCAGTCTGTTCCTATATCCACTCAAGGCATTTTTTTATTTCTAATATTTTACGTTTTAGTTGTAGGAGTTCCATTCAGTTTTTTACACTAATTATCTGATGAGATTACCTCTATGCTTTATCTATGTCTGTCCTTCTCTTAACATCCCTTAATATATTTATAATATGTTTTATAGTCGTTATTGCTAATTCCAACACCTGGGTCATCTCACAATTAGTTTCAATTGAGTAGGTTTATACTTTATGAGTCATATATTTCAGGGTTTTCATTTTTGCTTTTTTAAATATGTCTACTAATTTTTTATTGCATATTGGAAATTTTGGATATATGTGGTAGGGAGTTTGAATAATGTTATCTTCCTTGATGTGTGTTACTCTTTGTTTTCTACATAGCCATAAAGTTACTGGTGATGTTTTCAATCTTATTAAGCCCAATTTTAATTTTGTTAGAGTGCATCTATTTCAGTTTTGTTCCCAGGTTTAGGGCATATTTTACTCCAGGATGTGGTCATGACTCTTAAGATGTAAACTTCATGGGCTTTCAGGCAATGCCAGAGGTGTTCAGCACAGGGTCTTTACTGTAGCTTGGCTAACAACACAAACTTTCTCAGAACTGCATGTATTTGCATATCACAGGCATGTAGCAGATACCTTAGATGCTGCTAGGGTTTCCAAAGTCTTGTCCTATGCATCCAGTACACTCAGGTCTTGCCCAAGCATGTATGGGAAATCTACATACTTCTAACCCCTCATGTAGCTCATTCCATTCCTTTACTTTGCCCTGAAAATTCTAGGCTTGCAGCATCCCTAAAATCCACTCTATGCCTCCTCAGTTCAGCGAGTCCACCATATCTTTTCAAGATCTACCTAATTAAACTACAGTCTGGAGCAGACCTTCAGCAAAAACCCAGTTCAAACATGAGACTTACCTCATATGTTCCCTTACTGAAGGATCTTGAACAGCCTATGGTGCAACAACTGAAAACTTTTCCTCATATATTTTGTCCAGTAATTCATTTTGTCTGGACTTTGGTGCTATAAATGCCACTCATGATATGTCTTTTTGACATTTGACTTAAATCAATAGCCACACTGTGGTTATTTGCTGAGTTGATTTCTAAGGATAGTTATGATAAGGGCTTGAGAGTTTTAGAAATTTTTTTTGAAAGTAAAGAAAAAAATTAAAAATCAGATCTTCCATTGTGTAATGGTTAGCACTCTGGACTCTGAAATCAGATCTTTAAACATGAAAATAATTAAATGTGTTTATTAGACTCATATTTACTGATTATTAATTTGTGTATTTTATGTTTAATCCGTACTTGCTTTGGAAGAAAAGAGCAAAATACTTAAAAATATAGTGATTTAGATGTTACTAAATAAGACTGGGGCAGGATTGAGACTGAACATGTATTGGGAAGATTGAATCACTGAATTGAATTTTTGTGGATTTTTTCGTTAAAATTTTAAATGGAGGAAAACTCCATAATTTGTAGTAAATGTTAAAACAATGATATGAAGAAAATAAATACTTTGCATAAATGAAAAAAATAAAGAGAAGGTAATACAAAAATTTATACAAAAAAGTCAATTGAGTGGATGACTAGTTGGAATAAACAGAACAGTTTTTAAACTGAACTCATATTTCCAAATTTGGATTCAGAAATCATTTAAAGTTATTCAAAATATTCAAGTATAATCAAAATGATAACTATCTTACTCTCTGCATAATTTTAACAGCATATCATTACTGTCCCAAATTTATCATAAAACAGCACCAATGATCAAAACTTCTCCAAAATAAGGTTACATCTGGTAACTGAATCAAACCCAACAGTGAGCAGTAAGCAAAACTTGTTTCTATAAAATACAGATCTCTATTTCCTTCCTCAGAGCTCTCTTTTTCTTTTAAACTTATTTCATTTATTCAAAAAAGACATTGCCAACTAACTACAGGCAGTTTTTGCACAGTAGTACAATATAATAAAAATAACTGTGCATGCTGAAACTGAGCAAATTGAAACCATGCAAACAGATCTTAATAATCATGTTCTGTGACCTTTAAAATTGTCAAAACATTACAGACTTTTACTGTCCATAATAAATGTATAGGAAAATGAAAAAAAATGGTAAAACCAATATGTATTTGATACACTGTAATTTAAATCCCTAGAAACATTGGAAATTATAAAGTTTTTAATTTGTTTTCAAAAACAGAGGAAAAGTGAACATCTTCTCTATGCCTTGCTGACTTGTCATTACTATATGCTTTCTAAATTGGGTCAGTTTCCAATATTTTATCCTTTGCATTTTCAGTGTTTGTGAAATATGCCTGAGAGTTCCTTTAAATGTGAAGATTTTTGCCAGCATCATTTCCTCTCAGAAATCTTCACCCTTTCATGACAACCACTTTTCTCATTTATATCAATAAGTTCATATGTACTAAGACCCTCTGGATGTATACCTATATCTAGTGTCTATCTAAGGGAAACAGCATCAACATTCCCACAGTCAACTATTTCTTCCATAACTCCATTTATGTTTGAGTTTTACTACCAGAGTTATCACATTATTTTTTTGGCTGCACTTTTCCTTTGTTGGTCAACTTTCTCTTTCAATTATGTGTTTTTGTAAATATGTGTGGGTTTATCACTGAGGAATAAGGAGGCAATGCAATTGCATGCTTTGCTGTCTGTGCATGAACTATAGAATAGCAGGTGCACCATGACCACAGACTGGTTACTCACAGACTGGTTTGGAGATTAAAAGGCATATACATAACCTAAACATTTATACCCCCGTAATATGCTGAAATAAAAAAAATTTTAAAAAGAGTTATCAGAAGTTTGTACTTTATGTAATTTTTCATAGTTAATATATGGTAGTAACTAAAATTTAAACCATGTTTGGGGACTGCTTAGCTAATATCAGTGATAACTAAAATGTTTCCATATCAGAACTATGCAAAGTGAGGACTGTCTATACCGTTATGTGTTTGCAAGATGGATATAGTCCCTGCCTTCAGAAGGAAAGAAGCAGATATTAAACAAACAAACAAACAAAACAAAACAAAAACCTAATTACAAAGTGTAGTAAGCTCCTTGAAGGAAAAATTAAGGGAGATATGAGAATCTGTAACAATGTGAAATGATCTATTCAGAGAGGGGATCAGGAAAGAAGTTCCTGCCAAAGGGCCATTTGAATCTGAAAGATGAATTTTAATTAACCTGTCAAAAAGGATGTGGGGAAAGCGTTCCAGGCACGTGGAACACAAGACATGCAAAAACGTTGTAAGGGAGCAACTCATTCCACTAAGCTGAGAGAAGCCCTTTTGACTGAGCAGTGTGTATATATGCACTTATCTGTGTTGGAAATGAGTAAAATACAGGCGTTGAGGAAACAGGCAGGGGCAGACAATACTATATATTTCTGGTATGCTATTAAGAAAAATAGATGGCAACATAAGAATTTTGAACTGAGAAATGATAAATTTTCACTTAAAAGAAAAATTAACATTTCTATTCTTGCCTTGTCAAAGTAGCTTATTTTTGGACTAAAAACAATTTTTTTTTTTCAGTCATTGGATGGCAACCAACCCAAGATTGATTGCTATGAACCTGGATGAAAGGAAAGCTCAGGAAATGAACCATGCATTCACCAGGCTTTCTTTTTGAGGGTGTTTTTAAAGCCTCAGTTCCAGGAAATAAGGCCCAAACAGTTTCACTGTTGCTGGACAAAAATGTCAAGCATTAAGAGTCTAGGCATTCTCAGATTAGTTTAGACATTCGCAGATTTTTGTTGATAGGGAATGGGCAGTGAACTGAAGAGAGAGTTTTAATATACTTGACTAAATTCCAAGCTGTCCATGTACAAGGAGGTACTCTGGAAAGCGTAGAAGCAATTTCAGAAGCCACAAAGGACTAAAGAGATGTGGGAATTTAGACAAAGCAAGAGCAGAGAAACATTCTTGAAAAAGCTTGTTGTTCAGCAGAGGCACCAAAGATCATATCCCGGGAGTAAGAACTCATACTCTAAAAATAAAAGCAAGACTGAAATAGACTCCCCTTTATGATGCCAAAAAAGCAAGTTTTGCTGGATCAAATGGTAGATTTGATAGATTTTGCTAGATCTACTTGTATCACTTTAAGGTATCTCCATATTGCTTTCCACAGAGGTTGAACTAGTTTGCAGTCCCACCAGCAGTGTAGGAGTGTTCCTATCTCTCCGCATCCACACCAACATTTATTGTTTGGGGACTTTTTGATAAAGGCCATTCTTACTGGAGATAAGTGATATCTCATTGCGGTTTTGATTTGCATTTCCCTGATGATTAGAGGTGTTGAGATTTTTTCATATATTTGTTGGCCATTATTCTGTCTTATTTTGAAAAGTTTCTGTTCATGTCCTTTGCCCACTTTTTGATAGGGTTGTTTGAATTTTTCTTGCTGATTTTCGTGAGTTCTAAGTAGATTCTAGTTATCAGCCCCTTATCAGATATGTAGGATGTGAAAATTTTCTCCCATTCTGTAGGTTGTCTGTTTGCTCTCGTGACTGTTTCTTTGGCTGTGCAGAAGCTTTTTAGTTTGATCAGGTCTCATTTATTTATTTTTGTTGCTGCTGTGATTGCCTTTGGGGTCTTCTTTATAAATTCTTTGCCTAGGCCAATGTCTAGGAGAGTGTTTCCAATGTTTTCCTCTAGAATTCTAATAGGTTCATACCTTGAGTTTAAGTCTGTTACCCAGCATGAGTTGATTTTTGTGAGAGGTGAAAGGTGTGGATCCTGCTTCAGCCTTCTACAAGTGGCTATCCAGTTTTCCTAGCACTATTTATTAAATAAGGATTCTTTTCCCCAGTGAATGTTTTTGTCTGCTTTGTTGACAATTAGATGGCTGTATGAGGATGGTTTTATATCAGGGTTCTCAGTTCTGCTGCACTGGTCAATATTCCTATTTTTGTGCCAATACAAAACTGATTTAATTACTACAGCTTTGTAGTATAGTTTGAAATCTGGCATATTTGATCCAGCAATACCACTATTGGGCATCTACCCAAAAGAACAAAGGACAATCTACCAAAAAGACACCTTACTCGAATGTTTATAGCAGCACAATTCACAATTGCAAAGCTGTGGAAACAACCCAAGTGCCCATCAATATATGAGTGGATTAATAAAATGTGGTATATGTATACCATGGAGTACTACTCAGCTCTAAGAAACAATGGTGATATAGCACATCTTGTATTTTCCTGGATAGAGCTGGAACCCATACTACTAAGTGAAGTATCCCAAGAATGGAAAAACAAACACCACATATACTCACCAGCAAATTAGTATTAACTGATCAGCATCTAAGTGGACACATAGGTATTACATTTACTGGGCAGGTGGGAGGGGGAACGAAGGAATGGGTATATACATACATAATGAATGAGATGTGCACTGTTTGGGGGATGGTCACGCTTGAAGCTCAGACTTGTGGGGGGAGGGGGACAAGGGCATTATACACAACCTTAAAATTTGTACCACCATAATATGCTGAAAGAAAAAAAAAAGAAAAAATATCAAAGTAAATTACCAGAAATTTAACTACCTGTCCCAAAAAAACTCAACATATTTTAGAAGAAAATGACATATCCAGAGCCTCTAACATCCAAAAAGTCCTGTAAAATATCTAGCAAACAGTAAAAGTAATCAATACTCAGCAAATTAAAAAATATATATTAATATATATGGCAACTTTGCTTCTGGCCTAGATGGAGTAATAGGAACCAGATAGCTTCTTAAATCTGAATGCTGTGTATTAATTTGACAAGCATATGGAATGTCTTTACACTTAAATCTGCAAAACATTCCTCAAAGAAATTACAGAAGATCTAAATAAATAGAGTACTATACCATGTTCATGAATCAGAATATCCAATACTGATAAAACGTTAATTCACCTCAAATCAGTCTCTTCAATAAAATCTCAATTAAAATCCCAGCAGGTTATATTCTATATTCATAGAGATATGTAAGGAATATAAAATAGCCAAAACAACTTTCAAAAAGAAGGAAAAAGGAAGAAGCTACTCTACTTGATTTCAAGACATAAAGTTTATCAAGGTAGTGAGATATTAGATAGATATATAAATCAAAGAATAGAATAAAGAGTCAAGAAATATTCACACTCATGATCAATTAATTTTCACAAAGGTGCTGATGAAATTAAATAGGATAAATTATACTCTTTTTAGGAAACTATGCTATTCCAAAATAAATGAACTTTTACCTGAAACCATATACAATAATTAAATAAACACAAATCACAGAACTATTAGGTTGGTGCAAAAGTAGTTGCGGTTTTAGCATTGTTGACATTTGTCACTTGATATTGGAATACATTCTTAAATAAATGTGGTTATGTTATACATCATTTTAACATGTATTTCTCATTTTACTTTTTTGCTAAAGACTTATTACTTGCTGCTTATTTTATATTTATTTTAGACTATGGAAATGACATTAGACAAAAAGCAAATTTGAGCGATTTTCTTATTCGAGTTTAAAATGGATCATAAAGCAGTGGAGGCAACTTGCAACATCAACAGCACATTTGGCCCAGGAACTGCTAAGGAAGGTACAGCACAGTGGTGGTTCAAGAAGATTTGCAAAGGAGACGAGAGCCTTGAATATGAGGAGCCCTGTGGCCAGTGGAAGTTGACAACGACCAATTGGGAGTAATCATAGAAGCTGATCCTCTTACAACTAGCTGAGAAATTGCCAAAGAATTCAAGGTCAGTCATTCTAAGGTCGTTCGGCATTTGAAGCAAATTGAAAAGATGAAAAAGCTTGTTAAGTGGGTGCCTCGTAAGCTGACCGAAAATCAAAAAATATCATCATTTTGAAGAGTCGTTTTCTCTTCTTGTACGCAACCACCAACAACCATTTCTCGATCGGATTGTGACGTGCAATGGAAGTGGATTTTATATGACAACTGGTGACAAAAAGCTCAGTGGTTGGACCTAAAAGAAGCTCCAAAGCCCTTCCCAAAGCCATACTTACACCACAAAAAAGTCATGGTCACTGTTTGGTGATCTGCTACAGGTCTGACCCACTACAGCTTTCTGAATTGTGGGAAACCATTCCACCTGAGAAGTATGCTCAGCAAATTGATAAGATGCACCAAAAACTGCAACACCTGCAGCTGGCATTGATCAACAGAAAAGGGCCCAATTCTTCTCCACCACAACGCCCGACCAAACGTCGAACAACGCTTCAAAAGTTGAACGAATTGGGCTACAAAGTTTTGCCTCATCCGCCATATTCACCTGACCTCTCCTCAACTGACTATGAATTCTTCAAACATCTCAACAACTTTTTGCAGGGAAAATGCTTCGACAACCATCAGGATGGAGAAAATGCTTTCCAAGAGTTTGTTGAATCCTGAAGCATGGAATTTTACGCTACAGGAATAAACAAACTTATTTCTTGTTGGCAAAAATGTGTTGGTTGTAATGGTTCCTATTTTGATTAATAAAGATGTGTTTGAGCCTAGTTATAATGATTTAAAATTCATGGTCTGAAACCACAATTACTTTTGCACCAACCTTAATAAATATAAGAACTTAACCTGTAAAAGTTCTAGAAATTATAGGTGAAACTCTAAATGACCACTGGAAAGATTCTTAAATACAAACTACAAAACCATAAATCAATAGATTGACCTTTAAAGAATTTTGCTCTTTAAAAGACACTGTTAATATAATTAAAAAGGCAAGCTTCAGACTAGTACAAAGTATTTGCAAATATATTTAATATATATGACAAAGGAGATCTAATTAGAGTATATAACGACCTCAAAGGAGGCAATGATGCAAGTTATTAATTATTTATGAAATGTCTACTATAGAGTGTACTATACTCTATAACAAAGGACTTGGATGTATTAGTAGGTGCAACATACATTTTTCTAAAATAAAAACATACAGTAAGTCCTCTCTTAACATTGTCAATAGGTTCTTGGAAACTGCAACTTTAAGTAAAATGGCATAAGACAAAACCAATTTTACCATAGACTTATTGATATAAATAGGAGTTAAGTTCCTAAGGCATATTTCTGGTCAAAAAACATCACCAAACTTCTAATCAAAGACCGAAAACACTTCTAATATTAAACATTGAAATAACTTAGCTATACATACATTTAAAGAATGCATGTATACATATCTTAAATGTATGAACAAGATTAGTAGAAACACATAAGATAATTACCCAATTTTTGGTGAATCAGTGAATGATGGTGACGGTCATGGTGGTTGGTTAAACCAAAGAATAAATGTTTGCAAAGCGAAAATTGTAAGGAGCACCTCCTACCACCACGCAATTCAAAACTAATCACAAACACGGTGGGCTTGCTGAGCGCTTTCGTACTACATTGTTTATTGTTTTGCATTTATATGATTATCATATACTTTACAAATTTTTATTTTACAGTAACTTATATTTATTCATTTGTTTTCCAACCTGCTTATTCCAGTTTAAGGTGGCAGGTGGCCGGAGCCTATCCTGGTACCTCAGGGTGCAAGGCAGGAACCAGCCCTGGACAGGACACCATTCCACTGAAGAGTGTGCTCACACACACACCCACACTCACTCAGACGGGGACCATTCAGACATGCCAGTTAACCTGACAGGCACAGCTTTTGGGTGTGGGAGGAAATGTATCCAGAGAAAACCCACACAGACGTGAGGAGATCATGCAAACTTCGTATAGACAGTGGCCCCAGCCAGGAATTGATTTTTTTCCTCATCAACATCATAACAACACGGAATGAAATAAGGAGCAAGAACTTGCCATATATCGAAATACACACATTCCTGTATTCTAAATGCTGACTGAAAGCAAAAATTGCACAGACACATTCATGTACTCTCTCTCCTCTCTCTCTCTCTCTCTCTCTCTCTCTCTCTCAACTTAGATTCCTGCCCTCACCACAACCCCTTCCAGATGGCTCACTCACCTCCCGGGCGCTCTGGTCCTCCAAAGGTAGTGGCCCCTGTATAACTCCTCCCTCCTTTAGAAACTATAAGCGCCTACTCTTGGAAGGAATCACGCCCACCCTAGCACCATGCCTCTGCAGTTTGCAGCTTCAGAAGAGTTGACTTCCCTGCTCCATTGGGCCCTACCAGAGCCACTTGTATATTGAGGTCAATACCAAATTCTAGATTATTGTAGATGCAAGGTTGAGGTGGGAATGAGATAGATATGTACACAAGGCTAGAGCATGGATCTACTCTGACCTGCAGACCAAGCCTGCCAGGGAGTCCCCAGTCACCCATGGAGAAAGGGGGTTAGGCGGAGGGGGAAGCGTTCTCATAGCAGATCACACCCACTGCCTCCAACCTGCCAATCCAGCCTAACAGTTTTTTTTCCAAATACATGAAGAAGGGCCGGCATGAGTCTCTGGATGTGGCACCCCAGCTGCCACGCCTAGAAATCCCCCATACCACATGGATCAGCAGGTATAGTCAGCACAGAACAGGAGGGGCTCCCACCAGTCAACACTCACCCCATAAAACACACTCCAGCCTCCCAACCCTACACAGGCACTCACATAACTCAAGTACATGCCCTGGCCTGAACTTACTCCATCCTTTGTATACTTGAAGCTCACATTTTGCACCATAATGATAGGTGGAGGGATCTTACTACATGATGGGAAATAAAATGACAGTGTGGAGGAAGAGAAGGCATATATCAAGTTGATTCCTTTCTTATCCGCTTCACCTTAGGCCACTTAACTCCACCCAATCAGACCCCTCCTTGTCACTCACTGATCCTCTCTATCAGTCCTGATGGCATCATTTCCTGTAGCATCTTCTCCTTGCTCTGGGCCTACTGGACCAGCTTGGCCCCGCCATGACCAAAGCTAGCAATGTAGTTCTAAAAGAAATCAGAAAGGTGGCTTGGAATACATGCAGGTGCTAAACAAACTTACCTTCAATCCAGAATAAAAATTGACGACCACAACTTCCTCCAGACCTCCTCCAGCACCCCAAAACCCTGGCTAATGCCCCTGTCCAACTCCCTGCTTGGTCCAGACAGGAGAACATGAGCCAGCTTTCAGTCCCCTACCTTCACGTGGGCAATCTGATCTCGCTCCCAGTGAAACCTCTGCATCTGCTTCTCCTCCAGCTCCAGCTGTGTCTTCACCTACTGATCAGAATTGCTCCTCATGGAAATGTGCCAGGCAAGGTGGGCAGCTTTAACCCAGATTCCAATTCTAGGTTCTCACTCAGAGTTTCGAGGGATGAGGGATGGCACGGACTGGACCCTGTTGCTAAGGCGATGCAGTAAGAAAAGAGCAAGTGCATTACAGAAGCACATCCTGACCTAGACCCTGAGGTCTTTTCAGTTCTGTGCCTCTCACTCAGCCCATACTGGGCCAGGCTCCTGATCAAATTCTTAGGTTAGCCAGAAAGACACCCACAGCATTGGGAATAGCCCTGAAAACCATACAAATATCAGGAGGCTCAGAGCCTTCCAACACCACCTCCTACTACTCCCTAGCCCTAGAGGCTGAAGCTCCACAAAGACCCTAAGAGCGGTCCCCAGGTGAGAAAACAAACCAGTCAGATTTAGAACCCGACAAACCCTGCACAATTGGACTGCCATAGTTTCTATCTGGAAAAAAAAAAAAAAACTAAACTCAAGTTAAATATCCATCAAAAAGGCTCTAACAAATAAGTTCCAGTCACTGAAAAGTATGTGGTTGATTCACATATACACAAGTGGAAATCAGTCTAAGATATATGAAATTTAAAAAGGGGGAGAGCAGGAGGAAATGGGCAAAAACCTACCTGGCAGGTACAATGAACACTAACTGGGTGATGGGCACCCTTATAACCACGATTCAAGCATTAATTATAAAAATGATCCATGTAACCCAAAATATTTGTACCCCTGTAATATTTCAAAATTTAAAAATAAATACATAAATAAACAAAAAGGAACCTACAGAGTAGAATGGTTATTAGTATTGCAGTTGTATGGGCAATATGAAGGAATGAGGGTCGGCAATGAAGTCCAGGCCATCTGGCTGACCCACTGCCATTCTCAGCTGCTTACACACTCCTTGGCACTGTTCCCTCCATCCTAGAGTCCCAGGGTGGGAAACTTAACAGGTTATGGGGAAGGTCCCTCCAAGGGTCATTCCCCTCTTCCTCTGCACCCCCCACCCCTGACAGGAGTGGAACCCCAGAGGATTGGTAGGTGGCAATGGCTGTATGTCAGAATCAACTCAGACCCAAATCTGGCTGTATGTCAGAATCAACTGGGAAGCTCTTAAATGCAGATTCCTAGCTCCTCCCCAGATTACCATAGCAGAATGGCAGGGCCTAGGGAATCTTTTCTTTTTTTTTTTTCCCAAGTCCACCCCTATAGCTGGTGGGGAAAACTTTGAGACTGCCTTGGCTATGGAGCAGTGACTGACCCCTAACCTTGGGGCAGGACTGGAGGCCCTTCATAAGCTCTGTGCTCTAGAACAGGCATATTATTATTATTATTATTTTAATAGAGGCAGGGTCTCTCTCTGTCTCCCAGGCTGGACTTAGAACAGCCTTGTAGAACTTGCCCTTGCACTTAGATCACCCACGGTTCTTGTGAAAACACAGATGCAGATTTAGTGCTTCCGTAATGAGGCAGCAGTTTCTGCATTCCTGATGTGGACGTTGCTGGTCCAGGGACCACTCTCTGAGGATAGAACAGTGGTCCCCAACCTTTTTGCCACCAGGGACCTTTTTTATGGAAGACAATTTTTCCATGGACTGGGGATGGGAAGGGAGATGGTTTCAGGATGATTCAAGTGCATTACATTTATTGTGCACTTTATTT
>VBSM01000361.1:15292230-15318330 GCA_008086735.1 Cheirogaleus medius
CCCCCCACCCTGCCCCACCCACTGGCCCGGAGCGTAGCTCCTGACCTCTGCACTAGGGTGAGGTTGAGATCATGCAGCATGTGGTACAGGCCATGGCTCTCACAGAAGTGGATGAGCACCAGTTCGTCCTCGAGCTCCAGCACTCGGCCCACCACGCAGTCCAGCAAGCTCCGCAGCTGCTGCTGCTTCCGCGGCCCATCTGGTCGTAAGTGGTGTCGAACCTCGCAGCAGCACCAGGTAGCGCAGGTAGAGCGATGCAAGCCTATACCTGCAGGACTGCTGCTCCATTCAGGCATGGGCTAGAGCAGGGGCTGCTCTTCGTCCAGCAGCTCTTGCATAGTCACGTGGGAGGACTCCCAGAGGTGCTGATGAACTCTGGAGGGAAGGCAGCAAACCCATGCTCTGAACCACTGAGCCCTTCCAGGAGTATGAACTCAGAGTTTAGAAGGTGTGACGTTACTCAGGGCCCCGAAAGGGACTTCAATGAAGTAAGGGCCCTGCAGGAGAATGAGTGGGCACGGTTTAGCGCAGGTATGAGATTGGGGTCCGCTGAGGGATTAGCAAAGAGAATAGAGAAGAGGCATGACCCTTAGGGGTTTGGGCGGGCAGCAGCCAGGGAGTGGAGCTCCTGTAAGGTAGGGATCTTTGGAATCAGGGGCAGTGGGTCCCTCCAAGTGAGGGTGCAGGCCAGGGATGCTGCAGTGGCCTGGAATGGTGGGTGGGGGGTGGGAGTGAGGGATGAGTGTGGAGAAAGATCCCCTCCCCAGAGCAGAGCCCTGGTATTGCAACTATTATACAATTCAACATTAATCATAGAAACAATTTAAACAATAGACAAAATTATTGAATAGATACATCACCAAAGAAAATGTATGTATAGAAAACAATCACATGATAAGAGTTCAACATCATTCGCTCGCTATTAGAAAAATACAAATTAAAATCACAATGCGATACAAAAAAAAATCACCCGCCAGAATGCTTAAGATTTGAAAAACTGAACATATCCAGGATTGGTAAGGATGTGGAGCAAATGGAGCTCTCAGACTTTACTGTTGTGAATGTAACATCCTAATGGTAGTGGATAAACAATTAGTGTTATATCCATACAATGGAGTGCTGCTCATCAAGACAAAGGAATATTGTTACACACAATAGCATAGATAAATCTCAAAATAATTAGGCCAAGTAAGCAAAGTCAGACATAAAAAGTACACACTGCTCCGTTTCATTTAAATAAAATTCTAGGGTATCCAAACAAATTCATGTGACAGGCAGCAGATCAATGGTTTCCTTGAGTAGGGGGAGTGGATGAGGAGGAGAAGACAAAGAGACACAAGTAAAATTTTGGCAGTTATATTTATGCCCATTATTATGATTGTTTCAGTGGTTTCGGGAGTTAAACATACATCAAAATAAATCAAATTTTGTGCTTTAAATATGTATAGTTTATCATATATCAATTATGTTATATTAAAGCTGCCTGAAAATAAGAAAAGAACATTTGCTGTTTGTACTCTCTGAAGACAGTGTGGAGAATGGAGTAGATGGAGAAATAATGGAAGAAAAAAGAGAATTTAGCATGCCTCCAAATTCTTCTAGGAAATGTGGCAAGCAGAGATTTTATTGACTGTAGAGATATATACAGCACTAAGAAATATTTAGCGATGAATTATGTAGCCTTCAATGCTAGATTGGATGTGGGGGTGGTGAGAGTGGGGAAGAAGAAAGATTAAAGCATGACTCTTAAGTTTGTCTGTCTTGTTCAACTAAAGGATTTGAGGTTCTTTCTATGCTGTAGGAAAATCTGAACCAGGACCAAGTTTGTAGGAGGAAACTGTTAAATTCAATTTTGGAAATTTAATTTTGAGACTTCCTTAAAGTTTCACAATTGGAGAAGTTGTGTGAGAGTTTAGGCATGGGGGCATGGTTTGGAGATATAAATTTGGGAGTCATTAGCCATTTTATGAAAAATGAGGCTTTAAAAATAATAAAGAGAGAGAGAGACAAATGAAGAAAGTTTTCATTAGAAAGAGGCCTAGGAAAGAGATTTGGCAACTTTTTTTCTCTAGAGATAAACCAACAAAAACACTAAAAAGCAGTATCTAGAACTTATTGTGACCATTTTATCACATTTATGCTAAATGATGATTGAATAAATAATGACTTTTCCCAAATAGCTTCCATTAAATTCCATCATGTTGGCATTTATTCAGTATTTGAAATACTGTTTTATTCTTAATGCATATTGGTTTTCCTTCCCAGTTTTATCAACCATACATTGGAATATTATTCTTTCTATAACTACATTCATGTAACTGACAATATTGTTAGAAAGGACATGTGAAGTCAAACAAATTGCAGTTTGGTAGACTTATAAGCAATAATCAATATTTTTTCTAATCTCTTCCTGATAGTGTACATTTAGATATGGAAAATCTTCTATGTCACATCAATAAAAAGCAATCTTGAATGTAAAATTTTGTGGGTTAAGGAGCCCTGTGGCTTTTGTTGGTAAAGAAAGCAGTATTTCCTTAAAACAACTGAAATCTCATATTAGACATACAGATATGCTATTACCAAAATACTATCTATTGTGAAAATTTTCTTTATAGAATTTTGAAATATATTAATTCATGTTATTGCCTAACAACTCTGAATAAACATATATATTTTGGTTTTCCTCTTTATAAAGTGAACCTGAAAATATTACTGTAAACCAGCTACATGGTTTAAGGTTATTTTCTTAGAGTTGCATTAAAGCTTTTAATATAATATAAAGTTTACATCATTTGGCTTTGAATTAAGAGAGTTCAGAAGACAAATACTTCTAGGCTTCTCTTGGGTTCTGCTTGCCATTACTAAATCTCACCTCATTCCTCCTCTTTCCCCTTAAGCCTCTTTATTTGTAATTAGACAACTGGTTATGTAATTGTTCTCTCTAGGACTTTTTTAACATTGTTCCAGTGCTTTCTCTGGTTTGAATAAATATTTTTATGTGCTATACAGTCTTTCCTCATCAGTATGCAAACTCACTAACCAACCATGACAGAGAAAAAAATAAAGACATCAAAGATAAAAAGAATTAAATGAGGAAGGTGGAATTTCTTGTGCTGGCAGGAGACAGATCTAGTGGCTGCCTAGGTCACTTAGTTTCTATTTTTGTACTTTTCTTCCAGGAATTTCTCTAGCAGTTAAGACAAGCAACTGACTTTATCCAGAGACACATCTAAAAGACACACACATTGAGGTCAGCCGACTGGCTTTCAGGGAGTCCGTATTGAATTTAACCCTAGCTTATGAAGTAAGTGGAATTTTGGGGAAAGGTAAGTGCTGAAAGTAATACTTAACACACCAACTTTAATTTATGATCAACCATGAGGTTTGTGTATCAGTGGAGAAATAAAAAGTTTCATTAAAATGGTAATATAGGGCTATAGATTCACTGTCTTCTTCCTTTGCATTTGATTGGGTGTTTTATTTCCTACTATGTAGATGAAGCTAATATGGAGCTGTGACTTTTATTGTAAAGTACATTTCTTTTTTGTTTTTTTGTTTGAGGCTATTATTGATATGGCTAATAAATTCAATGGGGAGATAAAAATAGGTTTTCAAAGGATTAGGCTAATAAAGAAAAAGAGAATATAGGTCCAGTAATACGTTTGTAAAGCTTAGAAAAGGAGATTGATTTTGATATGTTGTATTAGATGTGCTCTGGTACTTCTCTTAAATAATACTCAGATGTTTAGAACATAAGATTGGTGCACAGCACAGAATTTTATAAGGTGCTTTCAATTCCATGTATCTCAATGGATAATTTACATTCTATTAATTTTCAAACTAATAATTTATATTATATCTTTTACTATCTTAAAATAAAATTTGTTGAAAATATGACCCAACTACACATATATTGTCTTAAAATTAATGAAGTCTTAATCATCCTATAAAAGAGAAACAAAAAGAAAATATCTTAAAATAATATGGCTTTTGATATATGAATTTTTGGACACAACTACACTAAAAAATATAATGAAGTGGTGAGATGCAACTACATAACACACAGAACCACTCTGGACATGGCATCTATAAATGTACACTGATTAAGGTTGTTGTGTTTAGGAGTCAAATGCCAAGCAACATTAATTTTCTGATGTTCATTCCTGAAATAGTAAATAATTTGGGAGGAAACTCCAATCACACCAAGAAAAAAAAATAATCATTTTTTGGGCTTTCATGGAAAATTCATAAATATTAAACCTGTGAAAAATAATTTGGTTTTTTAAACAAAACAGCAGGATATTCAAATTATGCAGAATTGGGGCATTTATCAGTGGTATAGGATTGCCTTTCAGATGTCTATAATCCCTGGCCCCAATAGTTAAATGGCAGTAGCACTCATCTCTAATCTATGTGACAAGAAAAAATAGCACACAAAGTTAATAAAATGTGTTTAAATATGACAATCCTTTAAGAACCACTGGCTTAAAAGGTCACTATTTGAGTTCCCACTTAGCATGTAAAAGAGTTTTAATTTTGTTTATAAGCAAGGGAAAGATACTTCAAAGCAAATCTTAAGCAGAGACCCTACATGACAAAGAATTAAAACAGTCCCTCTCTATTGGGAATAAAAATCCAGAGTCTATCTTCTTACTTTCTCTTTGTGCACTATTTTCCCTACCTTCTAAACCAGTGCTGCACAGCAGTGATATGCCAGCTGGCGAAGGTTGGCAAAATGTTTGTTACCAGAATGAGATGATGTACAGAATTTGAGAGTAATTATTTAGAAACCGTACAGCAATTGAACAGAGTCATTTTATGTCTGTTGAATCTATCGATAAAGTGGGAATTGAATTTTGTGTCTCTTTATTACATTTTTCCCCTAATTCATTTTTATTGTATTTTTAAAAAGTATTGATTGTATGTATTGAAACATCACACTGTACCCCATAAACATGTACAATTATTTTCTAAACCTGCTTCTCCTTTTCTTTCTACAAAAAGCATAGCACTAGTTGTGCTAGCAGATGTACTGCAAAGGATGCTCTCGTTTGTAAGTGAGAGCATTAGGAAAGATGTTCTATGGTACATCACAAAGGAAAATGCAAAGACGGTGGTTATTAATGGATTGCTATTTTTAGACTATGATACCTATTTCTACATTATATTAAGACTTTCTGGGTTAGCAAGTAACATTTTAGAGTTTACGGACTCTGAAGGAGCCAGTGAAAGGAAAAAAGAAGGAAAACAAAGAAACAAAAGGCCAACACATAACATGTCACAGAATTTTAGAAGATTTTTGGATCTTTGAGTCTCACAGACTACACTCATTAAACCAGGCAAGCAGACTCAGAATGTCTTTTCTACACCAACAAGAAAGGGAGAAGTTGGCCTTAAGTAGAAAATGCAATGAAAAAAAGAATTGTCATCCATTCAGAACCCTTTCAAAATCAAGAAAAGGTACATAAAATGTAGACATATTGTCATTAATAGCATACACAAAAAACCTGTACCCTCCACAGAATTCTGTAGCTGCAGAAACTAGGCTAAGATAGAAACAATTTTACAAATCGTTTCCATTTAGAAGTAGTGATGGATATAGGTAAGGATATAGTAGAAATGGATATAGATTACATAGTACCCTGAGTCTTACATTGAGATAGTTGCTAATCTCCGCGTTAAAAAAAAAAAAAAGATGTGGTTTAGAAACACAGATTTTATGCTTTAAAAGCACTTTGATTATTTTTCAGATAAAATACAGAAACATTTCTGCATTGGTTAGCATAACAATGAATCTTAATTTAGCATTCGACTTTAAAAAGCTTTATTGAGAGTGACACAAATATAACTCTGGGGAAAATGACAAGATGCATTCTTGAAAGCTAGAGACTGAAAAGGAAGAACAAAGCAACAAAACGTCGTATAATGAGAGAATCCTCACATCCTTACCTCACTGTTCTCTGTGTAAAAGGTGCATTGTGCTTCCTATGCCTCCGTGAGTCTGGTAAGGCCACCGTGACCCATTTTTATTCCATAAAATGCCCTATCACATCTGTACTATCCAGTGGATGACTGCAGAAATAAAACACCTAAGATTACATAGTACCCTGAGTCTTACATTGAGATAGTTGCTAATTTCTGCTGAATGATGAAGTCACACCTAAAGAGTTACCTCTGTAATTAGTTATTTCAGAAATAGATTTTAAGATCTCTATGATGCTGTTTATTAAGTGTGTGGGGTGTGTGTGTATGTTTTGTATTGGATATCGATATACTAAGCTCTAATGGACTTAGCAGTATGCCAAAGATGACCGCTAAAGTGAAAGGAATATATTGAAGTGGTGTCAAGATGGGCAAATAAAGTTGCATGCATTTCTTCTCTATACCCACATCCACAGGAAATTCTAACATATTATTTTCTGGTATGCATTATTTGATCTACATTATTTCATCAATACAAGAAGTAAATCATTTAAAATTGACACATGTAATTTAAATTATAACTTAAATGACATTTGTGTAAAATTCCAAAGGCTTTCTTCATTGTTAAACCTAAAACCCATGGCAAAACCAAATATAAGGTACTTAGAAAAGTAGCAAGTATTTCCTGAAGTGACTTAATGACTATCAAATTGTAGATTCTTTCATAAAATGCCTAATTTCTTTAAATTGTTCCCTATTAATCTTAAACTGTTAAGGATTCATATTTTTATATCAAATATATTGTTGTCTGATCATTAAAAACAATGATCCCTGCCATGGTTTGAATGTGTCCCCTTGAAAATTTAGATGTTAAAACTTAATGATCAATGTGATGGTATTAACAAGTGGGTCCTTTAAGAGGTGATTAGGCCATGAGGACTTCCCCTTGTAAATGGGATTAAGGCCTTTATAAAAGATGCTTCATGCAGTGCTCAGCTCTCTTGCCCTTTGCCTTAAGTCCCTAACGCAAACGCTCCAAAGTGCCCTCCCCTTTGGAGGATGCAACAACAAGACGCCATCTTGGAAGCAGAAAGCAGCCCTGACCAGACAATCAAACCTACTGCAACTTGACCTTGGACTTCACAGCCTTATGCAGAACTATGAGAAAATAAATTTCTGTTCTTTATAAATTGCCCATTCTCAGGTATTTTTGCTGTAGCATTATAATCAAACAAAGAAAATACCTTCTTTTTTAAAATCTTTAACTACTGGAGTTCTCTAGGGCTCAGTGTTTGCCCTACTCACCTTCTGTTTTATAGTCAGTCTTTCCCAATCTTGTGTAGCTGCATAACTTTAAATACCACCTCTATTTCAATAACTCTAACATGTATAGCTCCTGTCAAGATTGTTCAGTGGACTCCAGATTTCTGTATGTAACCTCACTAGACACTTTTACCTCACTAGAAGACATCTCATAATCAGTATGTCCAAAAGTTAAATGCTGATAATACCTTCAAAACTTGCTCACTCTCAGCCTCATCCATTTCAATTAATGTCGCCTCTTCTTTCCAGCAGCTTAGGGCAACTGCTTACCTCTTACTCTCTCATACCTTCATATAGTTCAGCATAAAATATTGTTGAAATACCTTCAAAATATACCCAGAATCATTTCCCACTTTCTACCAGTTTTCTGGTCATTTTCATAACCCCTTAGTCTTTACCATCAGTATCGCTTACCTGGAAACCACAGTAGCTTCCTAAATAATCTCTGATTCTTCTCTTAACCTTCTTCAGTCTATTTCCCATATGGGAGCCACTGTGTGGTGTATATTTTGAAATACAATTTGTATCATCTTAAGCCTCTGCGTAGGTCACTGCAATGGCTCCCCATTTTCCTTGGTGTTCCAATGGCCTAAAAGGCTTTCTATGGTCCGTGCTATCTATGGCCACACTTCCTACCACCACTCTCATGCAACTCATTCTACTCAGTCACATTGGCCTCTTGCCATTCCTTGAACTGACTAATCTAGCACATTCCCACACCAGAGTCTTGTTTTAGCTATTGCACCTGTCTGGAAAACTCCTCCCTTGGTATCTGCATGGCAAACCTTTACCTCTAACTCATTCCAATCATGTAGCATACATCTAGTCCACAAAACTGTCTCTTGCCTCTTAGAAATAGATTCTGTCTGAATGACTACTAAAGATTAAGGGTTTAATTCTGTCGGTTTCACATGTGCCAAGCGAGTGTCATAATAATTTTGTACTTTATAGCTTGATGAGCCAAACTGTTCTGACAATCCTTTGCATCTTCAGTCACCAGGGGATTAGACATAGGCTGTTATCCAAATCTCATTTAGAAAATATGTATCTCTTCTAAAATAACTCATCCAAACTTGTTAAACAGCTTTCTGCATCCCGACAAGTAAGACATGGAAGTGCACGTGGTCTCTGTTCTTGAGGAACTTACCTTCCAAAATGCGAAAACACGGTTTTCGCATAGCCACAGTTGAGGCTATTAAGCAGTGACATTTTAGAGGTCTAGAAAAATCATTTCATATGGATTCCTTATTGGCACTTTTGGACCTGCAGGAAACATATATTAAAAAGATTTCTCTTATGGGAAGAATATTTTTTAAGAAGAAGGAATATTCACTTCTTATTTCTGCTTAGTGACAGAATATATCAGGGATATAGTAGGTTCCCATTGATAATAGTTTCCAGTTTGTAAGATAAGGATCCCTGAGAAATTGTATGCAGACCATACACATTCAATAATACATAATACATCCCAAACATACTATTTTTTTGTCATTATGTATTTTCTAACCAGCAAAATGTAGAAATACATGTTGCTTGCTACAAATATTTTGAGGGTCTAAAGCAGACCACAAACTGAAAACTTGTAGTATATTGCTAGGGGTGGAAGGAAAGATGCTTGTGGCAAAGAGTAAAGTGCTCATCAAATATTCCATCTGTTTTCCTACGTTTCTCAATTCTTCACCCTATTCAGTTGGGCAACAGAACTAGTTCTAATAAGTTGTAGATGGAAGTGTTATGTGTCACTTCCAATTCAAAACATAGATAAACTAGAATGCCAGTCTTCACCTACTTATCCTCCCACGATAGCAACCATATCATTGGCATTCCAAATGCTGGTGTCTTCATCAGACTGAGTCTCTTAAGTGACTATGTTACTGTAAAGTAGAACACACACACACACACACACACATATACACATGTACACATCAACCTTTACCTGGCATATATTAATAGCACAAAAGAACTTTTGTGTTAAGTCACTGAGATTTGAGGTTTTTTGTTCCTAAAGTATAATCTTGTTACCGTAGTAGAATATTCAAGACCATATTAGTGTTAAACTAGGAAAGTACTATGTATCAACTGTTGGTTCAAAACAACAACTCTGATGTTTTTCCACATACATTCCACAACCGAACATTAATGAGGTTAGGGCTAACTCTTTGGGAATGATGAGATAATTGGTAATATCAGTGAATTCTATGGAATTATTATTTTCCTTACTTTGATATTAAATTGATTTTTTCAGAAGAAGGAAGGGTAGCAGAGAGGGAGGATGAAGTGGGGATGGCTAATGGTGCAAAAATATAGTTATATAGAATGAACAAGATCTAATATTTGATCTCCATCAGGGTGCCTACAGCCAATAATAAGTTATAGTATATTTTAAAATAACTAAAAGAATGGAATTGGAATGTTCCTAACAAAAAGAAATTATAAATTCTTGAAGTAATGAACACCCCGGTTACCCTGATTTGATTATAACACATTGTGTGCTTATGTAAAACCATCACATGTATATATGCAAACCATCACAACTATCATGTATACATAATAATTAAAAGTAAAAATTTGAAAAACAAATAAAAAGAGACCTAGAGTGATATAAGTTATTTAACAGGTCTATGGATGATGGTGCTGTAAAAAGCATCATGGGTAGAGAAAGCAATTTAAATCTATATCAAGAAAATAAAAGCATTTATCATAATTATACTTCCATACCATGTCTGGGGGTTCTATTAATTTGCTGTTGTTGGGCTTCAGAAAATAGTACCTCAAAATGAAGGCCTCAGAAGCAGTCTCGAAAGCAAAAGATTTTTTCTGACCTTCTCCTGCCCTCTTGTCTCTCAGTCACATTCTCCCCTGAGGCAGCCATGGAAACCAGAATCCTTCTTCCTCAAGGTGGGTCATAAAACCAGAACCCCTTTTCCCCAAAGCCAGCCATAAAACCTAAAAATGTTACTCTAACTTTCCCTCCATCTTTCTGTGTAAAACTGGACATAAAGAAATGATCTGACCTACCTTGTTTGACTCTAGGTCATAAGACCCCTATTCCAGAGAGGGTCCTGCCTCTCACCCAGAAGGAAGGAATGCTGCTCAGAGAGGCCAAGAAAAATCTATACAGACATACCTTGTTGGGTTTCTCTTCTCAGTCTGTTAGCATGAGATCATACCCAATTTGTCTAATCATATTTCTACATGGTTGTCCATACTTTATTAAACCTAAGCATAAAAAACAGACAATTTCCCCTGTGTCTTTGTGTCTTCATTCTGAAGGCACCCATGTATACACGTTAAATAAATTTGTGTGCCTTTTCTCTGATTAATCTGACTTTTGTGAGTTTGTTTTTCAGCAAACCTTCATAATGCCAGAGAGAACTTTCCTCTTGGCCCCTATGTTCCAATGTGGAAACCACATTTAGAACTGCAACTTCAACTGGAGGACTGCCTAGTATAATAGATGACAACTTACTGTCATTTGTAAGACACTTATTGTCTTTTACAGATGACTTTAACATATAGTTCACAGTTTCTTTTTATGACATGTACTGTCATCATCCTGAGTCATTTCTATAACCACTTATTCCTTCAACATGTTTATATCCTCAGCTTCACTGACCAACACATTCACTCTGTTTCAGCCACATGTAAATTAGCATCACCCAGAAATGTTAAATTTAAATATCTCTCATTGCTGACACAATATCTTGCTGTTCTTGCTATTTCCATAAACATATATTTTTAATTTTTAGTTTATTTTTAATTGGCAAAAATTGTATGTATTTATCGTGTACAACAGGATGCTTTAAAGAACGTGTACATTCTGGAATGTCCAAATCAAGCCAATTAACATATGCATTACCTCACATATTTAGTATTTTTTTGTGTGTGTGGTGAGAAAAGTTAAAATTTATTCTCCTAGAAATTTTCAAGAACGTGATACATTGTTAACTATAGTGACTATGTTGTACAATAGATGTCTTGAACTTATGCCTCCTATCAAACTGAAATTTTGTATCCTTTGACCAACAAAGCAGAGATATATGTTTACATGCATTCTTTTAGTTTAGTGACCCTCCAGCCCCTGCACTACCCAACCTACTTTCTCATTCCATATAAGTCCCATTTTAATCATCACTTTTCTTCTTGTCTTGTTAGAGCTTCAAAGACTATAACTTAACCAGTTTCACTCCCAGTCTTCATCTCCTTTGCACCAGGAAACAAAACATAACAAATTCACCCATGAAATAATATAATTATCTGGCTTATCTCCTCCTACATCTGGACTGTGAGGTATTATTAAAGCAGATAGCAAAATACATGTAGAGGTATCTTTCTAAAATTCATGACCTGGAGATGTGTCTGGGTTTTTAATACATTTATTAATAGAAATTCTTCAATGAATTCCAAGTAATTTCTTTCGCCAGTTCTACTAGTGATTATTTTAAACAGTCTAGGTTCTCCTCAAACTTTTAAAAATAAAATAACCACTCATATCAGCTGTTGATTTTTAACCCTCCTTTACATATAAGCAATATGATGTAAACACCTTCAAATTTCTCCCATCATAGAAGTTTTTACCCACAATAGCAAATTTTTTTCAAAATGGCAAGGATATCTGAATTCTTGATGAGATTCACTGATAAGAGCAAATTATAACTCTATTGCCTTACTTGAACAGATTAACAGTTTCCTCTTGGTATGTCATTAACAGAACAAAGTAAGTATAATTTTGATACAGAGAGATTTTCTATAAAAATTCACATACATTATTTATTGCAGTAAGATGCTGTATTTGGGGTGGTTGCAGTGGTGATCTATTTCTCATTGTGTCTGGATAAATAAGCCCACAATTTTTTTCCATAAAAGAGAGGAACACGAAGTAACTGATGAGTATAAATCTTCCTAACTATAAAAGAAAATTTCATCGTTTCCCAGAACACTTGCTAAGTAGAGTGCTTGCCCTAGGGAGATAATATGGTTTTTACAAGTAGATAAATTTGAGCTGGATTGCTGCTTTTATGTAAATACCTTTGGATAGTTTACTTTATTTCTGTGAAATTCAGTATAATTATCTTTTTCAAAGGAACTAATAATATTTTCCTCATTAGATTGTATGGATTAAACAAATGTACATGTGCAAAGCTCCTTGTACATATTTTGTGCTCAGTACAGGAATCTTTTTTTTTGTTTAAATGCAGGTAAAGGTTAGAGTTAAAAGTCAAAGATATGTAATCAGGACATGTTATCTTGGGCCAAGATCTTAATTGCAGATCTAACAGCCTAAGAGTTATGCTCTCAAGAATATTAATACAGGCACCACAAACTCTTTACTAATATTCCTATCTTTTATTAGCTGGATGGTAACAAAATTTCCACAGTTAAATATCCAATCTTTAATCCTAAAACAGTATTTGACACTAGTTAAAATCAGATGGGCAACTGCAAAATCAGATGTTTAAACATGATAGCATTTATTCTGTGCATATTCAGACTGAGGAAACAATGTTTATTATAGAAAATTTATAAATTGTGGCAAAACATAAAGATAGATATTTAAATTACTCATGAACTCTCCACCCAATAATAATCATGGCTAACATTTGTTTTATATTCCTTTTTAAAATTGGAATTTTAAAAATGTATTCATGGAATATTCTTCTAAAGACTAGTAACATCTACATCATATTTCACCATTGAAATGTACCACAATTTGCCGAAATGCCATGTGTTGTACAATTTAAGTGTTTTATTATTTGTGACACTATATAAATTATGTAACAAGGAACTAATTTTTGCTGATCTTTGACAGTTTATCCTAGGTACACACTTTTGGGGTCAAAAAGATTACATAATTTTAGGCTTGTGTTGTGCATTGCCACATTGCAGCATCTTGACATATTGAAAAAAACTGGAGAGCAAAATTTTTTCAGTAAAATGAGGGAAAACTAACTACAAGAAAACAGGGATCTTAAAGCTTTAAAGAGTAGGTTGGAATGCAGTGGGCCCTGGGAGAGACCAGTAGAATCCCTGAGGAAATAGTCAGCTTAGAGTCAGCCTACTTGGTTTAAGAACTATACCACAAACCAGGTCAGTACAAAGCAGTATACTTAACAGCTTTTTTTGTTGTTGTTCATTAGTTGTCTTCTGTTGAAAGTTTTTCCCTCCCTTTTCTCTCTATGGGAAACATACCTCCTCCTAATATTCTTTATTATGTGATGAAAATAAAATATGCTTAATTGCTGATACTAACGATCTGTCTGATAAAAGCCATGAGTCATAGAGCATATACAACATGAAAAAAAAGTTACTTGTGGACTGATTTTAATTCTAAGGAGGCTCCAATGTCTTACTTTGTCTTTAATGATTAGGGAGTTTGTGGATCTTCAAAAATCACTGTCTCTGGGAAACTTTCTCTTATTTTCTAGTAAATGATAGTCACTTCTTCCTCTGCATACTGAGAGCAAGATTTTTATTCTACAATTGTTACTTTCACCTTATATTATATTTTTCCTGATTCGTTTCTACCTCAAATTTATTTTAATCTATAGTGAACTATTACTAAGACCTTTGCACAATTCAGATATGATGATTCTTCCATTCATAAACTTTTTGTTGTCATCTCAGCTGTGAGTTCATTGCTCAGTACATACATTTTGAAAAATGCTCAAAATTTACTTGAATAAATGGATAAAAAGACACTGCAATGATACATATGATCAGATTTTCAAGTACAGAGTGCTATTTAGGTAAGGGAGTAGGCTAAGAAAAGTGGAGTTATTGCATCAACTGCTCTGAAATAAAGCTACCCTTACCTCAGAGTGTCTCTCATTCACAAGAATGTCTGATTATGAGGTGGAATCCTAGCATGCTCTAAAACTATTATCCTTTATTACACATGCTTTAATGTGAAAGAAATTGGGACATATCACTGAATTTGAAAAATTTCCAGCATATGCTTACTCTATTAAACTTAAAGAACTCAGTGCATAAGTTTAACTATAGATCTAAGTTTAAAGGGCTCTTATTAAATATCACCTTCCAGTGAGTACTGAGAGTGTGTTTGACTTTATACCTGAACATTAAGCAACCAGGTCTCTATGCAGCCTGTTTTTAAAGGATATCATCCTCTGACTTGATAGGAAGTTTCTATATCTGAAAGCATCATGCTTAATAGAAATGTTAGCCCAGCAGGTAAAATTGTGTTTGTGTTGCTAGAGGTGGCTACAGCTGCTTTGGCTGTATGAAAGTTAGCAATATTGATGATATTTAGCATAATTTGATGGCTTTTCCAACTGTTTAAACCTATGTAATTTGCATGGAACTGTTGTTTTGCAAAGTAGCAAGTAAGAAAGAATATAGCATATGTTTTATATTTTGCATAAAACTGCAAGACTGCCAATAATATGAGCATAAAGTTAAACAAACAAATATTCTAGTCATTTGTAAAAATGTGTATCTTTTAGTTATCTAATCTAACTTAAACTTAGACTCTTTATCCAGAAGATGAAGGTTGATCTGAATATTCTGTTCTCTTTCATTTCTAAAATGCTCTCTTTATGTATAGAAATAGCAGACTTTATCCAGTACTCTACTGACTATAAACAGGATTTATATTATCTAAAAGCTGAAACTTACCAGAACAGATGATGAAGCAAGTAATTCATATAAATGATAGAGACTTTCTTTTGAAAACCAGAAGACTTTAGTTTATTTTGAATTAACTTTGGAGGCACAACAAAGTATTTTGATTAGGAAATCATCTCTGTTAAAATTTGTCTCATTTGAACTACTATCCTCTATTTAATTTTATCTGGATCCTATCCATGCAGATTTTCTATAGATGATAATAAGTATATACCTGCAGCTGGTCATGGCTCTTTGTTCTTCTATCAGCATTTTATATTAAAAACAAACAAACAAACAAACAAACAAAACAGAGCCAGGCCAGAATCTAGATTCTTCTACTTGTTACATGAGCTTCAAATCTGCATTCAGCATTAGATTGTGACCACATACATTTTGCTTAGTTAGCATATTGATTTAAAGTTTTTGATAATAAATATTGTCAGGCACACAAGAAGTCTCAATTTCTCCATATTTTACCATTTCTTTCACTACACTGATGCATTTCACTCGCCTTTATTATCTGTCTGATTTCTGACTTGATGACTGGATGTGTTTGTTTATCTGTTTATTGTTTGAATTAGTTTTGCTCTGCTTTGGTTTTAACTATCTTGGCAACAACTTTCTGACACCTGATAGGTAATAAAATTCTGGTATGAAACATAAGCAACTGAACATAGGGAAGCCCACCAGTACCTGCTCATAGTGTTGCATGACAAAGTGAGGGGTGGGGTGCAGCAAAACACACAGAGAGTTCTATATTTTTAAAAAATAATCTGCCAGTGCAGAGAAAATGTGAAACCATTCTGGCTTCCAGATATAAAAATTTCAAAATTTAAAACCTAAAATCACTCAATCTCAACCTAGCCTGGTTGGGATTTCCAGCTATGACTAGCAAACACCACACAAAGTGTTGATCTAATAAAAGATAAACATCCACTGGATTTGTTAAAACTTCAAATGTTAACAGTGTGATTTATAATTCATTTACTTCTGCCTCTCTTGTTATAGTCAAGCATATAGGGACAAAAAAGTTTATAATACAAAGAAATTTCAATGAATTGCTTAATCTTTTGTATTAGTAGCTCTTTATCGTCAAGAGAATTCTAAATTCACTATGTAACACACAGATTTTGGATTAGGGAAACTGGAGGACTAACACATACAAATTGTTTTCCTTAATAAAATAGAAAATCTGTATATTTTCCTGTTTCCAGCATACATTCAAAGACATGACATTAACATTTAGAGAATTTTGAAAGCAATGTGATAATCTGGATTTTCTTGAATTAGCTAGCCTTTCCTCCTGTGGTATTTACAGGGGGTTGCTGGGGACCAGGGGTGGCTGAATTCCAGGTAGTCAAACTTGTGAGCCATAGAAAAAAATAGCTCAAGAGAGCCACCTACTGCTTATAGGAATATTCAAGGCAGAGGAAAACATGTTTGTGGTATAAAATTAGCATCAATTTCATATTTTTATCAAGTTAAAACAAAAATATTGTTGGGGCTGTGTTAAGAAAAAAGTAGTCAATGAAAAATGAACAATAAATGAAGTCTTAAACCTTTGATCTTTCGTTGCCTCTTAGCATTTTTTGAGGGATATACCAAAAGCACAGATTACTGCGTAAGAAAGGTGTGAAATGGTCCCAAGTTCCAGATTTAGCTTCTAAGCTTTTTATCTCCTCTTCATACAATTATAGAACATTTCCTGTTGCTGCCATTCTAAGAACAAAATATAAAAACAGAAGTTGGAAGGGTGTACCTGAAAACAAAGAGCTTAAAATGTTGGCCAGTGTAATGGCAGTGAGAGACTAAACTTGGAGGAAGAACCAGTCCTGGGATTATCGATTTTATTCGTGCTGCCAACGGCGCCTATTTATACAGTGTTCTAGATTTCAAAATCATGACCTCATGTAATTTTTGCAATTACTTCTGTCCTTACCTTTGAAGCATCTGAAGCACTCAGAGATGAACTAACTTATTCAAGGTCATAGTGTTACCTGGGGCCAGAACGTGACTGGACGTTTATCTCGTGTGTTAACACATCATCACTATGCCTCCCATATTCTTCTCCATTAAATAGCCATTAACCACCATTTGACCTGTAGGATTATGGGTGAAGTAAGGTTGAGAAATTAATTCAAATGAGTAATGTGCAGCCCTGCAAAGAAGGAACCCCAAGCACCATGGGATGGAAAGAATCCAGATGTGAATCACACAAAGTTGCATTCAAATTCCAGATTTACTTGGTTATTGTATCATAAGACTTTTAATCAAGAGACTGAAATTTTGTGAACATGGATTTCCTAAAATGTAAAATAAAGAAATAATATCCATCCTACAGGATTATTTTAAAGATAATATGGATGCAAGTTAAATGCTTTGTGGCTGGTTTATACACATGCTGGCTTATGGTATTGGTAAATAAATTACTATAGTGCCAGGCAAGAAGAAATGAGAAGCACCAAAAAGTGTACTCAATGCTATGGACATTGGATATAGAAATATTAATATTATGGAAATATTTATACTATATCTGTCCTGCTGCTCAGAAATACAGACTCTCAAGATCAGAAGACACATTAAAATTTAATCAACATACCCTTTGCTGTCACTTCACCATTACCACTCTTAGGATTACTTCCTTGTGACTTAATATTTTCTCTTATAGCCTTCATATTACTTTCAATACGTTTTCATTCTTTTATCCTACAGATGAAGCAGTGAACAAATCACAAAATAAATCCCATTTACCTTCAGAGACCATGACTATAAGCGACTACGTAACTTTCACACTATCAGTAACTATACTAATCAGCTCCGTTCCCTTGAACACATTGAAAAATAATTCACCACTAATGCAAGGATTTATTATGTGTGTACTGAGAGTGCTAATAAATCTATGAAAGATTTAACACATTGTGTAGTGATATCCTTTATCTCTTGATTGATTTTTCTTGCTTTTCTATATTTCTAACAGTATTTTACATAACTATAGAGTCAATTTTTTTAGGGTTTTTTTTTGTTAAAAAGTATTCCCCATCATCAATTTTACATCAGATGTATCAACATTAGGTAGTATTAAAACTATTATGAAATTATTATTAGGAAATTATAATTATAATTAGGAAATAATAACTATAAGGTTAATAAAGAATCCCAGGGAGCAAATGTGCTTAAAGACTTTTGTGTTAAAAAATTAATTTGCAATTAAAAGGAAATTGGATGAGGAAGAGCATTTACAAATCATAATTTACATTAATAAAACATTCTAGACTACATTTCTATTATTCCTCAAGTTCATTCTTTGAATGTATTAAAGAACATTATATCCAATATTATGAATGGTGTTTGGAAGAAAAAGCACTGGGAGAGAAGACTGATAATCTTAATAATAAATAAATAATTATTTATTATTTGTTTGCAATTAGCTACTATTTGTTAGCTATTATATATATCTTATTTCAATTTGGAAGTGTTGGTGTTGGTAGGGGTAGTGGTGCATGTGGTGTCAGCTCAATTCTGCCTGCTCAGATCGGATGAAAAAAACTTGAAAAGGGTTACAAAATAATTTTGTAAGAGTATAATTCCATTTTAAGAGGAAAGTGCAGAGTTGAATTAACCCAAATGCATCGTGTCAATGATAAGTGTCTTTCTGGTGCAGATAGAATTACTTGGAACCATATGGTCCTCAGGCCCTTCTTTTAAATCACTGACAGAAAATTGACCACGTAATGGTTATGATATGTGACTATCAACTTAACATTTTCAGCCTTCCAAACACAGCAAGCACATTTTGCCTGGACTGGAGAGCTCTTCCTGCTAGGATAATAAAACCATTCCCTCATTTATTAACCACCTTTTAAACTCTGGGAAAATTTAGAATTAAAAATAGACTAAGGTGTTAATCAAAATCATTGGATTAATACTTTTTTGAAAAGTCTAGCAAACTGCTAGTTCATTTTGGGCTTTATACCTTATGCAAAATGAAATTTCTTTACTTACAAAGTGAAGAACATGGTTGAACTAGCACAGGTCAAGTGTCTAATCCTGTAGTCCAAATGTTATGTCTCCAGTACAATATTGGGAATGAGGAGCCACATAGCAAAGATAATAGCTGCTGTCTTTCTAACCTTATGGATTTGTGAATATGTAGCAAAATTGTAAACGAGAAAATGTTTTAAATATTACTTTTATAAAAAGGGTCACTATGATTTCATTTCCTTTCTCAATTTCCTAGTAAGTGTGATTAAATACTTCCTCAAGGTTATCATTTGCATGGCACTGATACAAGAGCATAGAAAAGAAACATAAGATAAAAATCTAGTTTCACATGTACATTTTTCTGGTTATATTTTTCTTAAAACAGTCAAGAAATGTATATATGTATCCGTTTCTAAAAATCTTACAGTAAGAAGACATCATCAGCTTAAACATTCAAGACACTATTGTGGAAGGCAAAGATTTTTTGGGTGAACTCTTTTTTTTTTCTTTCTTTGTTCCTAATCCTCACTAAACACAACACATACACATGCACACAGTCTTACTATTTCAAGTACCCAGTATTACCTTGTTTTACCCCATTTTCCTTGGCCATAGTAAACCAAGAATAGAATTGGCAGTATGTATACATTTTTAAAATTTCAGTTTATACCATAGAACAAGGTAATTTTAGGCCTTTCCCATCTTTCTAACTTGATTATCAAAATGAAACTTTTTAAATTGAAGACCAGATATACTCTAAATTATATTTTAATTGATTTTAACAGTTTTTTATTTAAGTCAAACTGTTCTTTTCCAACTGAAATATTCTAACTGAAAATTTGGACGTTACATATGGTAGCATGCATGCTTAGTCCTCTCTTTGTGATTATTGACTTGTATTTCATTGCATGCATAGACCACATCCTGTCTCTACATTGAACAATTGACAGACACTAGGTTGTTTCCAATTTTGGGTCATTTTGAAAACAGGTTGCTATGAATATCCATGTACAAGTTTTTATTCAGATGTATGTTTTTATTTCTCTTGAGTAGATACTAAAGAGTGGAGTGCTATGTTTTATGGTAAATTTATGTTTAAGATTTTGAGAAATTGCCAGAATGTTTTATAAAGTGACTGCACCATTTACTGTTCCAACAGCAAGACATGAGGATCCCTATTTCCTATGGAACATTTTATTGTTTATATTTTTATTATTATTATTATACTTATCCTAGTGGATATGAAATGGTATTTACTGTAGTTTTAATTTGCATTTCCCTAATGATCAAGTTGCTGAAAACTTTATATGTGATTAATATTTATTTGTATATCTTCTTTGGTAAAAGGTTTATTTGAATCTTTTGCCTATTTGTTAGTTGGGTTGTTTCTTTTTTATTTAGGTATAAGAGTTCTTGTATTAAGTTATTAAATATGAAATTTCTGATTTCCTTAAGTACTAAGTTTGACAGTTTATATCTCTGACATTTCACTCTGACACTTTCTTGGGTTTTTTTCTTTTTATTGTGAAGGTAGATACTCATTCTTTCAAATGCATGGTTTGGCTTTTGATTATCTTTCAATTTTTTTAGAGCAATTTTTGTGAAACCATGGATAAGTCAAAAATTCGTGTTATTTTTGAATATGAGTTCCATCATGGAAACAACGCAGCACAGACAGCTAGAAATATCAGTGAAGTGTTTGGGAAGGATATGGCTGATGAACGCACAGTACATTGATGGTTTGAGAAATTTCGTTCTGGTGATTTTAATCTTGAAAACAAGCTACCTGCGTGACCTGAGACCAAGGTGAATAATGATGAGTTGAAAGCTGTAGTGGAAGCAAATCCATCTCAACCTACGTATGAATAGCAGCAAGGTTTGACATTACTATTCCAATGTTATTAGACCATTTGAAACAAATGAGCAAGGTAAAGAAGCTGGTTAGATGGGTACTGCATGAATTAATCGAGCATCAGAAGAGAAATCATCTCGAACTTTGCATTTATTTACTGTCACAACATAAAGCCTATTCTTTTCGACAATCACAAGCATTTGGCACAATGGTTGGATAACTATGAAGTGCTGAAACACAGTCCAAAACTGAATATTCATCAAAAAAAGGTAATGGTGTCTGTTTGGTGTTCCAGTACTGGTATTATCCACTATAGCTTCACGAAACCTGGTCAATTGATTCCAGTAGACGTCTACTGAAACCAGTTGGATGAAATGATGAGGATGCTTATTATTAAGTAGCCAAGATTGTTCAATAGAGACAGGCCAATCCTCTTGCAAGACCACATGTTGCAAAAAACAACACTGCTCAAATTACAATAGCTGGACTTGGAAACTCTCTGTCATCCACCATATTCACCAAACCTTTCACCAACTGACTACCACTTCTTCCAGGCTTTGGACCACTTTGTGCAAGGGAAAATATTCAGTTCTCAACAAGTTGTGGAAAACACCTTTCATAATTTCATCGCCACTCACTCTCCAAGCTTCTCTACTGCTGGCATAAACCAGCTACCACTAATATGGCAAAACTGTGTCAATAATTTAGGCGCATACTTTAATTGTACTTCCTCTTGTTTGAGAGATAATAAACTAAACTTTTGATTTGAAATCAGACATTTCATATTTAATGACCTAATGTATTCTGGATATAAGTCCTTCATTATGAGCTAGGGAAATGGCAGGCCCTGCTCAATAAAATTCCTAAGATCCCAACCAAGGTCTCTGATAAAACATGAGGCGGTAGAAAAGCTGACCAAAACCAGCCAGAATCCACATAGCCATGAAAAACCACCTCAGATTATCCTCACTGTTCACTGTACCCTGCTTATAATGCATTAGCATACTAAAAGAAACTCCCACCAGTGTCATGACAGATGCAGAGCCAAGGCTGCTATCTCTGATCCCATTCCCTGCCAAACTCCTTCCCTTCTATCTTCCTATAGCCGTGCTTTTTTCTACCAGATAGATACTAGGCCTCTGGGGGTAATTCTATTTGTGTCGTGCCATTCCTAGATTCCCATTCTTCTCTGTACTTTTAAGTGTTGTGAATGTCTGTTGATTCTCTGTGGTTGTTTGAGCTTTACTAGATTTCTGCAATTTGACATTTGTTGTATTTCTCCTCTCTAGTGAATTTGCACTCATAGGCTATGGGTTACTTTATTTGCTCTCATCATTATCTGGATGGACTCTTCCCTCCCTCCTTCCCTCTTTTTCTTTCTTTCTTTTCTTTCATTTTTGGAAGATATTTGAAGATATATGTACTAAGATGGCCGCCATCATATTTGGGACACAGAATATTAAACTTAAGTGTTATTCTTAATTATGTACCTAGTCCCAAATACAGTGCTTGACATATAGAAGTTGCTTAATAAATGTTAAACCGATAAATTCATCTAAAAAATATTGTAATTTTCATCCTCCCTCCTAAAAGCAAAATAAATAAATAAATAAATAAATAAAACTTCAATGTCTCTTCTTACTTAAAAGAATGAAGCCCAGTTTTTGCTATGATATTTTAGGCTCCTTAGAATATTGCTCAAATGTTCTATATAATCTCACATTCCAGTCCTCCTCTTCACAAATCCTCCACTGCACTTAAAATGGTCCAATTTATTTCCTCTGAAAATGGTATATTTATTGCTAACTCAATTTCTTCTCAAAACCCTTTCTTCTCCATAAAAGTCTTTCTCCACAATTATTTTTAAATAAGTTTTGCCATTTTGCTATGTTTTATGTTAGGTTTCAATTTTTCTTGATATCTTCTCTAATTTTCACATCTTTTGATATTTTTTCCTTTCCATAATTTGAGCAGAATGTGATGCTTATATCTCCTATATGAAACTCAATTTATACTGACAGTATTTTCTGATTCCCATAGGTCCTACACTGTCAGACCAAACCATCACCGAACACATCGTGACAGCTCTCAACACACTAAAAAATACCTAGGACCTTAAATAACATCCTTTATAAGGCATCTCATTTTGCATTATTTTCAAAGTCAGTATAGCCCAAAAGATATTTAATGACAAATTGAGTAACCCTTTATTGCAATTTTTAACAGATATAATTTAATATAAAACTGACAATCTTCTCAAGATGGAATTGAATTCAAAATATGGATTTTGCCATGTAAATATCTTTGTTAGAAGATTCTTAAAAGGGAAGATTATTCAATGTCAATATTCTGTTTGCTTGTAGCCAAGAAAATTCATTTTCAAATACATTCATAATGATAGATTTTATCTAGTATTTTGACATTCACTCTTTCAGCATTTCTTAGAATACAAAATGCTAATATCAATTTCAGACAAATGTCATGAAATACCATTCATCTAAAAAAATTTATGTAAATAAGAACACCAAAATTATGTGTTTTTGTAATAAATGTTAAAAAGATATTAAGATAACTTTATTTTTGTCACAGGAGCTTTTAGTTTGTTAAGATCTTTGAATTGAACCAGAAATGTGAAGCCATAGAGTCAAAACATTTAGAAATAGAATAAGCATTCTATATAATTTTTTATTTATACTGTTATGGAAACAAATACTAAAACAGTACCTTTAACTTGTGGTTCCTATCCCAACAGGAAATAGTGACTAAAATTTGCATTGTATCGAACTTTCCCCCACCCCTAAATTTTAGAAAAAACATATTCTCTATTCTGATTGTGATCAAGGCAAAAATCTCATTGGAGATTGAAAAAATACTTCTCACTCCTGTTTTGTCATTATCAATATTTCAGGGGTAATAGATTTAGTTTATATCAAGGAATGAATGGCTTCTTGCTAATACGGACCTCTCCTTTAGCTAAGAAAGGAGATTCTTTGCCACTTTCATTAAGCCAACATTTGATATGCATTTTGTGCCTGAAAGCTAAAATTGCTGTCCTATGACTAGCATCCCCTGGGTCCCATGGGACCTATATATCCTATATGTCACCAAGGGGAGAAATTCCATGGCTCCTTATCTGAAATATGGTATCTTATAGGGTACTTACCCCCATGTACTTAATTTAATGTGATCTTGCTCCCAAATAAAATTTTCTTTCCTTTTTTACTGACCTGACTGTTGCCAATGTGCTTTCTATGATGTATCCTTACATATGATATGGTGAATATGTAGATATGTCCTTTTATACTATTTTAAACTTCCCAGAAGCACTTAATTTTTCTTTGATACTCATAATACTTAATACAGTGCCCGTTTCTGTTATAAGTTAATATTTAATGGCACTTTCACTTTTGAATATTGGGCGTGGGTCTAAATTTTGGATATCCTACTTAACTATTGTGTTCTATTCAGCAATTTGTTCAGGTAATTTGAACTTGAGTTTTTATAAAAAACAAATGTAGATAATAACATGTATCTTAGAGGATTTTTCAAATGATTATATGAAATAATATGTGTAAAATGCATATCACCATGCATGATACATGAAAGTGCTAGATGAAATCATCCATTCATTTATTTATTCAGTCATCATATTCTAGCACTTTATCAGACAGTGGAGATACAGTCATCAGGAATGATTATACAATGAAAATCAACAACCTCAAAAGACGAATGGACTAAAAATGATTTATTTTTGCTCATGTTACATGTCTTCTAATGTATAATAAAGTCAGCTGGGGTCTCTGATACACATTGTGATCACTCTAGAAACCAGTCACTAATTCATATATTGCTATTAATTTCAACAGGGGAAAAGAGAATCAGTAGTATTGCATTCAGATCCATAACATTTCTATCTGGAAGTCAACTACATCATTTATGTTATAGGGCAAAGCAAGTGATAAGGGGACAATCGCCTTTAATGTGGGTGGGGAAAAGTATCTTACATCATGTCTGGTAGGAGGAAAGAAAGAATATTTGAGAAGTGGCCTAACCAATACCCACAAGCAACAGACAAAATATGCCAACATTCCTAACTTTATTAAATTTATATTCTTCTGAAGAGGAGAGATGATAAATAAGACAAAAATATAAAATATTTTATATTAAGTAATAGTGATATATCCTAATGGGAAAATGCATTATTCTCACTAATGGAATAAAAAGTTTTGAACCATCCCTCACAGTGAGAATAAGTGGAAAACATAGACAAAATATGTGGAACCACCAATTGTGACCATGGAAATTGAGAAGCTAAGAAACTGAATAAAGATTTTGATTGATTCAGGAATTTGAGGATAAGATTAGAGCTTAGGCTACTCCAAGTAACAAGAGCTCTGGTAAATATCCACTGGAACACCAAAATGCTACTATCTTATAAAAATTATACCAGCCATCACAGTGAGTATTGTCTAACTTTGAATAATCAAAATCTCTAATTTATTTAAGTTGTTATGGTGTTGATAGATACTAACTGCCTTTCAGAAGAAAAAATAAATCCCCTCTGCAAGAAGATACATCTTCTAGAGTTTCCAATTCTCTCTCTCCAATTTTTTGCATACAGACAAAATAACCAGGTGTATGAAAGATGAGTCATATAAGAGCCAAAAAATTTTAAAATGCAACATAAAGGTGATACAAAGACTTTATCAAATATGGATTTTAAAGGTTTTGATTAATTTATCAAAGAATCAAATACAGGCTGACAATTTTACAAAGATTTGGGAGCTAAAAAATATTCAAAATGGAAATTATCAAAGAAAAATAAAATGACTGAAGTTAATAATTCAATGGATAAGTTTGATAGCAGATTCAGCACATATGAGAAGGCAATTACAGAACTGGAAATTAGGCTGGAAGAAAAAAAATCCAGTCTAAAGCAGACAGAAAAAGAGATGGAAAATACATACAACAAAGAACATAAGAGATATATGTGATGTAGTGATAGGATCTGATATAAATTCAATTTAGACCCAGATGGAGAGGAGAGATAAAATAAGTGAACCGGTATTTGAAATGATAATAGCTGAAAATTTGTCAAAGATGATTAAAGATAATGGGCCAAAGATTCAGAGGCTCTATGAACACAAAGCAGGATAAATAAAAAAAATAAATAATACTTACACACTAGATACATCACATTAGAAGTGCTTATATTTAAAAAAAAGTAGATGAGATTTTTTTTCAGTTTTTCAGCTAAAATTATTTTTATTTATTTATTTATTTTTTAATATATTTTTTTTATTTCAGCATATTATGGGGGTACAAATATTTCGGTTATGTAAATTGCCCATGCCCCCCTCCCCCCTCAAGGCAGAGCCTCAAGCATGACCATCCCC
>VBSM01000361.1:15318430-15334058 GCA_008086735.1 Cheirogaleus medius
CTACTTGTATCGCTATAAGGTATCTCCATATTGCTTTCCACAGAGGCTGAACTATCGCAAAGCAAACACGTACCTCCAGTTGAGTTAGAAAACCTTCCTATATTTCTTGTATTTTTGCTGGTGATTTATTTTCTTTAGCTTTCTATGCATTTACTCATTCATTTAATCTTTTGGACTCTAAATGAGAGTCTCTGTTCCAAGTTTCTGTCTCATGTGGGTGGACTCAATTCCTTCTTTAATGTCACTATGTCAGCAATAAAGCCCCTAACTTAATTTAGCCTAAAAATTACCTACCAGAGAAATCACAGCTTTTTATTTTTCTCTTTTCTCTTCAATACCTCAGTGGTTTCACTCAATTTCTTATAAGGAAAGACATGTTGAAAAAGGGTATTTTTACATTTTGTCTAGTATGTCTAGGTGTTCTATGAGGGAAGATTTTCCAATTATTTATATTGATACAGTGCCAGAAACAAGAAAGTCTGTGGGTATTTTTTAACTTAAAATTTTTGTTGAAGATAAGTACACTGGGTATAAAACATTAAATTCTACTTTTAGAACTTTAAAGTCATAATTTGATTATTTACCGTTTTCCATGTTTTCTGCAGTGAAGTCAACTGAGTCTAGTATCCTTTCCTTGATCCAGCTCTCTTTTATTTTATTTAATATTCTTATGTAATTTCTCATTCTTTGCTTCTCTAGGATGAATTATCTCTATTAGTTTTATCTTTTTCAATAGTTTTCAACTATTATGCCATCTGTATAATTTTCTTTAAATAGTATTCAAAATATTTAAGTTATTTTCATTGCTTGTATGAAATCAAGAATGCAATATGTTGCTTAGTAGGGTTTATATGGTTAAACTAAGTACAAAGGAAGAAGCACTCGATGCTTTTCCATTGACTGTGTGTAGTGTCAAAAATAAAATCAGATCAAGTCAGGGAAAATGTAAAAGCTTATCATCATACAAAAAGTACAGATTGCCATCTGAGAGACTTCAAACCAAGTGGTAAGTAGCTTACCTTACAGGAGCTACAGCACGGTTTATAAAGCATAAAGGTGGCAGTATTTTGACCTTTATTGTGATTGGCTGTTATACATTAGCCTTTTTTGAAAGGTAAGCAGTGCTGTTTAAGCTGATTTATCCATAAATGATTGGCTCAATTTCACTGAATCATGCTAACAAGGAAGTAAAAGTTATGTTTTGTGTTTATGATCAGAGATAGCATTTCAGGGCAATATGTAAGTTTTGATTGTGTGTATGGTTACAGGCAGTTTGTGCTGGGATATATCTAAGCCATGGCCTCCATTTTTATCTTTAACACTAGTTATAGGGCAAGTGGAAGAAAACTTTACCTAAGAGGTATGTATTAATACGAATGCCCTTTACCTTTAAGCTCAGGTTGAATGAATGATATTGTATATGCTCCAGTAATTAGAGCCATATAACTAAAATATGAGGAGGATGAGGAAGGCAAACTGCTCACACCCTCACTTGCTAAAAATGCTAATACAAATAGAATCTCTAGGGGAAGATGAGCAAAGATGGAGTTGATATGTAGTAATAGCAGGATAGAAGTTTCATGTGTATGTTGGGGCTTGATTGTGAAATATAAAATTCTGGGCCAATTCAATGATTAAGAATACAAATTTGGATCAGAATTCTTTATTGCCATTTTGTAACTGAAATCATGGACAAGTTACTTGTTCTCTCTGAATTTCAGTATATCATCTGTCAAATAGGGATATTAATAGTACTTAGCTCATAGGGTTGCTTGAGAATTAAATAAGATAATATATATAAGTGGTTAGCACAGTGCCTGACACACAGTAGGTACTTTAATACTGGTTAACTGTTATTATTATTGAGAGCAATATGTTATAGGATGATTTTCAAACTTCTCTTGAAATTATGAAAAGAAAATTTTGTACACGATAATGATGAAGCGTAAAATAATGGGTTGGACGTGGTGGCTCATACCTGTAATCATAGCACTTTGGGAAGCCAAGGCAGGAGGATTGCTTGAGCTCAGGAATTCGAGACCAGCCTGAGCAAGAACGAGATCCCATCTCAACAAAAAATAGAAAAATTAGTTTGGCATTGTGGTACACACATGTAGTCCCAGCTACTTGGGAGGCTGAAGCAGGAGGATCACTTGAGTCAAGGAATTTGAGATTGCAGTGAGCTATGGCAATCCTACCACCTCTATCCAGGATCATAGAGGGAGATCTTGTCTCAAAAAAAAAAAGTGCAATAATGTAATACTTACTATGGGGTTAATACAACCAATTTTATAAGTCTATTATCTCACTTCTTTATTGAGACAATAAAAAGATGAAGACTTTTACCATTATGCCTTTTATGATTTCCTTTTCCAGCTCCTATGCATAAATCTAATTAAATTAGTTTAAACAAACAAAAAAGAAAAGTCATTTGCATTTTATTTCCAACAATAATCTTACCAATAATGTTTATTATTTAAACTATTACTTATAAGCAAGTATTACTTATAAGCAAGTACATGAAACATTGAAATATATTTCTGTTAGTTTGTCTTTGTGGTTTTAAAAAGGTACTTTATGAATCTCTTATGCCATTTGTTCAAAATGAGATGACCACTGGTTAGGGAAAATCATGAATATTTAGGGAATACTGCGATGAGTTGGCATGCATTCATTTCCTTTCATTTCTTTTTATTGCTAAGTCCTAAAACTTCTAACATTCTTACTATGTTAACTTAGAGCAATTGGCATGATTATTGCTCAGACACAGATTAAGAAAATAAAAATATCCTGGAACCACTCTAATAGTATTATAATAATTATCATGCCTTTCAAGTTGCTAGAATGTTCATTAAAATATAATTTTTGTTATTGTTGGTGGTGTAGAATTTTTTCTACATGAACAAAAGCAAGAATTCTTACTATCAAAAACATGCACCATTCAAATAATTGCTTAAAGCATTTGCTAAGCAAGTATCAGTTTATCTTAATCTAT
Organism: Cheirogaleus medius; assembly: GCA_008086735.1. Lineage (NCBI taxonomy): Eukaryota > Metazoa > Chordata > Mammalia > Primates > Cheirogaleidae > Cheirogaleus > Cheirogaleus medius. Next base: position 15,321,426 of record VBSM01000361.1, read on the forward strand.
GCTAAAGAGTGAAGTGGCAAGTAGAAAATGATAATGACACTTTCCCTGATCAACTTAGAATCTAACTGGAGAAACAACATTTGCCTTGGGTAAAACAAAATAAAAATTAGGCAAACAAAGGAATAAATAATATCTCAAATAATCTGTACATCACAAGTGAATGGTATTTCATCATAGCCTGCACTGAAGAATTAGGGAATATAATTTACATGGTAAAATTGGTCCAGGAAAATTCATGAAAGTTAAATCATGAACAGGTAAACATTAAATAAAGGAAACATCATATAATAATAAAATATAAGATACCACTGCATACATACTAGAACATCTAAAATTAGAAAAAGACTAATCATATCAATTTTCGCTGAGGCTATGGAGGAAGTGGAATATCATATACTGGTTTGGGGAATATAAAGTGTCATAACAACTTTTGAAATAGTTTAGCCATTTCTTACAGTTACACAGACTTCTGGTTACAGCTACAACACGTAAAAGGTTTGTAAGTTGTCAGCCTCATGCTTGCAACAAGAAATATGCTGAAGAAACTAAAAATCAGCAACATTGTTTTGGATCCACCAGAGACCTGAACTCACAGGGTGAACTGTTACACCCTTACCTGGAAAGACAGGTAAATACAGAGAATCGAGAATCACAGTTGAGATCAGCCTATCTGGAACAAAAGCCACTAGAGTCATAAACTGGAAAGAACACTTAAGTGATAATTTTGAAGAATTGCTGGAGGCTGAGTATGGGCTAGCATGACGATGAGAAACTCCTTGGCCACAGTCTTAAGGGAGGCAAATGTTTATGAGTTTTATCTGTGGGAACCACAGAGGTTTTCAATATGGAGAACCAAGAAAAACACCTTCTTTTTTTGTGTGTGTGGAAATTGGGGAGGAGGGAAATACAGCCCAAGTTTTCTCCATAAGAAAGGCATGTTTTTCAGAGGGAAAGGCTTTGCCAGAGATTTATCAGACCTGTGGGAAAGGAGATTGTCCAACTCCAATGTCCTCTAGCCTTCCTGTCTCACCTAAGGAAACCAGAAAGTATTTATAAAGGTCCCAATCTTAGGGAATAGGCCAATTAAAAGATCGAGATTTTAATAATAAGCTTATATAAAGGTTGCCCTCCTCTCCCACCTTACCCCTATATCAATAAAACTCTAGGATAAAAACACTAGAATACAGCAGAATACAACAAGAAAGCCACATACAATAGAATCTATTTAAGAAGGAGTTCTTAGGGAAAACTAAAACAACAAGAGAGATAAAAATGACACTAGTGATGTTTGAATCCTGTGGCAACTACAGCTAGAGCAAACATTAAACACAGCCAGACTCCTAGCCAGATTAACATCAAACCTCACACTCATAGCTGATTTACCTCAGCTACTATTATCTATACATTTTTTTTATTGAAAGCTGGAAACGACCCAAGTATCCATCAGCAAGTGAATCGATTTAGAAAAATGTTGTTTTTGATTAAACGATTGGGCACTAGAGCCTCAGGACGGTGATACGTAAAACTAACCATCTAACTGGTCTTCTGGACTTGGGCCACCCTGCCTTCTCACCTTTCCTCGACATCCCCACCAGTTTTTCTCTCTGAAACACTGACCTGAGCCTTTACTTTTCAGCTAGTGCTCCACATACTCTCATCCAAGAATCATGAACATGACATGCAAACCTTTTCTGGTTAGGGCTCCAGGTGCTGACTTCCCAGGGATCTGTGGGAGGTGGTGACTATCCCTGTCTCAGGGACAGTTATGCATGCCTCTTCCTGGCTACTTACATGCCCAATCACCCAATAGTGTGGAAAGCACACGAGAGCGTGGACTCAGCTTGTTCCTCAGAGCATCACTGGGAGTGATCGCAGAGCCTGGCACACAGGAGGTGCTCAGTAAATGTTTCTGTGATTCCATGAGAGCCTGTAAACCTCTTCTGTGAAAAATACATTGATGGGTATGTTGAAGAAGAGAGATGGGAGATATAGTGTCTAACTCCAGGGATCATTTAATGTGATGACAACTTAGATTGTACAGACTCTAGCTATCAGAACATTTAATTGAGTGAGTGATTAATTAATGAATTGATATATTGCACCCTATATCATTCCACAAAGAATTTTTGGCACCTTACAGGAGATTTGTATTTGCTAAATAATACATGACTAGGTGATGGAAACAGGAGGTTGAAATTGGGGAAAAGGAGACCCAGCTACCTTGACCTTGCAGACTATATGTACTACATTCCTGGACTTTATGTGACTTTGTCTTCAGGGACAAACTAAGAAAGGAATGATGGAAATTCTCACAAGAAGCTAAAATCTAGTATCTCAAGGCAAGGAGAACGACAACGTAATAATAGTAGAAATAAAGTGCACAATAAATGTAATGTGCTTGAATCATCCCAAAACCATGCCTTCCGCCACCTGGTCCATGGAAAAATTGTCTTCCATGAAAACAGTCCCTGGTGCCAAAAAGTTTGGGGACCACTGCTTCTAGTTTTATTCATTAATGTATTTCTTCAACAAATCTTTTTGAAGTGGTCTGTTTGCCAGAAAAGGTGCATTTTACAAAATGGAACATGCAATAAAGTCCAGGTAATTCTCTTCTTTTATCTTTCTCTATTGCTTCTTCTGCCCTAATGCCAACAGATCTTCCCGGTACAATTTCACGTCATGTGACTTAAGAAATTCATTCATGTTGGAAATCTTTTTCTAGCCTGTGAAAGCTGACTTGTCTCTACAGCTCCATTTTTTACTTGTGATAAACACATTTTTCCTATGTAGATACTGAGCATCTCTTCAAGAAGAGGCTAATAATTTTCCACAGTTTATTGTCAAAACTACTTTATTATCCCAGATCCATATAATGTATGATTTACTGGGCAGATGTGATCAGATACTAGACCCACCTGGCATCTGCCTTCTCACTGATATTTCTGGGCATCAATCCAACCTACACTGAGAGATAAGCTTTTTGGCTGTTTCTTGACACAAGATATTCTTGAGTAAGTGGAAGAATATCACTTGCCATGATGCAAAGGCAAACAGATAATGAGAACTTTTTTGTTTTGAATTGAAACATTATAAGTTTATAATATCCTACAGAAATAAAGCAATAATAACAATGGGCACACTTAGAAAACTTACAAGCATCTAGAGTTGAATAAATATATATTTAGTTTACTAAACTCCAGTGGAAGGTGCTAAAGTGCTTGTGCTAAGGTGTTAGTCAAATTACTACATTATTTGAAAAGGAGAGCTTGTATGAATATTACAAAACTATGATCTAAAAGATGAATAAATTAAGGATATGTAAAGCAAGAGAGGCCAGAATCAAACTGGAGCTTTGGAAAAGATCAATAACCAGCAGAGACAAATGAAAAACTAAGAAATATGTCCTAAATGAGGAGATATGGGATTGCCCTATTGAATTTTATTAGTGATTTCCTAGCAAGTATACTTTTAACAGCCACAAAGCTTCATTACATATAACCTACTTTTACAGACATCTTCCAATCTGTCATACCTGTCATGGGACAATAAAAAAAAAAAAAAAGAAAAAGAAACCACTAGCATTAGCTTAGAAATAAGCAATAGAGTTGCAGTTTACTCACAGTAATTCCAGGAAACTAATTACAATCATCTGTCAGTATCTGCAAGAATTGGTTCCAGGAACCCCACCCCGCCAGATACCCGAATCTGCAGTCAAGTCCCCCAGTGGGCCCTGTGGATATAAAAAGTTGACCCTCCCTATATGCGGGTTTTGTATCCTGCGAATATTGTATTTTCCATAGTATTTGGTTGCAGATGTGATACCCATGGATAGAAAGGCCCAAGGGTACTTACTGAAAAAAGTCTGGCCAGTTGCAGTGAGCTCATTCCTGTAATCCCAGCACTTTGGGAGGCTGAAGTGGTTGAATGGCTTGACTCTAGGGGTCCCAGACCAGCCTGAGTAGTTTAGCAGACCCCATCTCTACAAAAAATAAGAAAGAAATTAGCCAGGCATGGTGGTGTGTGCCTGTAGTCCTAGCTTTCCGGGAGGTTGAGGGAGCAGGATCACTTGAGCCCAATTCAAGGCTGCAGTGAGCTGTGATCATGCCATTGAACTCCAACTCCTGACCCTCACCCTCCGGGGTGAGGAAAAGAAACAATCTGCCTGTAGTGGATTGGACCCAGGCAGTTCAAACCGGTTTTGTTCAAAGGTCAACTGTAAATTAGAAGTTCTGTTTGTAACAGTAGCAAACCATTTAGAATAATACACAAAGGTTTTCATGGGTTAAAATTAGAGTGTGATCATAGAGAAAGCATTTTACTTGGGCATCACTTGGAAGTTTCAATCAAACTATTGGTTAAAAGGAACAGAGAAATTACTATTTATTAAATTTTGAAAGTTGGAAAGTTTAGCAATGTTTAATGCAATCATAAAGGAAATGCTAGAAAGGTTTGATGACATGAAAATTTAAAACTTCTGACTTGGTAAATTTACTGAAGAATGTTCTTATATTTAGTTGTTACTCAAAGGAATGAAAAAGATTAAAGCTACACTTGTCTCTTATAATACCATCTGTAAAAGATGATGATGATGGTGACAAAATAGGTTAATTTTTATTGAATGCTACTGTGTCTTTCTACATGATTCACCTATTTAATCCTCACACACAACAAATATTATGAGTAAAATTCTATGAATTTCTGTATTACATAGATAAGAAAATTAAAGATTCCAGAGTTAAATAAGTTGTTAGTGGGTATACTAATGGCATAAGTTGGAGCCGATATTTGAAACCTGGTGCTTTGATTTTATGGCCCACATTTTTAACCAACATGCTATGCTACCTAATTAATTTCAATATAACTTTCAAAAACCCAATTAAATATTTATCCAAAAAATCCAAGCAATAGTTAAGAATAAAAATTGATGTTCAGTACATCCATAGTTAATTATAAACAAATATCTGATTATCAGTGCAAAATTATTTTATTACCACATGTGCTATAGAGACGACATGACACTAGTTATTAATTCTCTTACTTCATTCTCTACCTGTAATTTATTTCCTCTGTCAACCAGTTTAATGTTTTCAGCAAAGTAAAAGGATAGATTTTCAGGTATTGAAAGTTAACAAAAATCAACATAATAAAACAGAGAACTCGAACGAAATCATATATTGTAAAATTATTGCATTTTTTGTTATTGTTACAAATAAATCTTATTTTTTACCTTCATAAACTGCCAAAACAATAAATAAATAACTGGTTTTGTGAAAGAAATCAAGTAAAGATAAAAAATTCTTTCAGGTGAGTAATGCCATATGTGAACTTGTATTTCAGCACCACAGGACACTGTTTTAATTGCTTTCTTAATGTAGTTGGTTCAGCCTGTGTTTTAGAGGACATATGGTACATTTTCCTGGGAATGAGAACTTTTCTAAGATTTTTACTATTATTCAATGAAATTCAGAATTTTAAAGTAAGATTTTCTTAATTCAATCCGTTGCACAATTGACATTCTATTCTATTGTGACTTTTTATACCAAAGGATCATCATCTAAAATGTGGCATTCAGAGCAATCAGAGGTTAATATCATTTTGCAAAGTCACAGAGCAATCGTTTTGTAAATTGCCTACTTCCAGAGATTTCTGACTAAATCTGAAGATGAAAATGCCTTCCTCAATATTATCAACAGAGTAAATTGTCTTCCTGCCAATGTTTGTCATCTAAAATATTATTTCATCAACACTGAAAGTCAATTTTCCTAAGGCCTTAGAGCAAGCAAAATTACCAAGTGCTTTCACTCTAATTTCATGAGAGGAGTGAAGTAAATTCCAGGCAGTCATTTTGAGTGCTTTAATTTCATGTTTTATTTTGGAATTTATGGATCAGTCGGCAATCAATTCATAGGAAACAAAAATAGTTTTCTTTGAAAATGCAAATTTCTGTACGCTGCAATGTTGTGAGAGGTTAGTCCTATTTAAAAATGCATGAAAACTTTCCAGCATGTCATTATTATATTTTGTAAGACCTTCATGGAATTTAATATAATTTTGCTAAAACTGTGCACAGAGAGGAATGACTATGGATTTAGAGTCAGGAGACATGTTTTCATATTACTATTCACTAAAACCTAATTTCATTCTCTTCAGCAAGATAATTAATCCACCTGAGTATCAAATCTGTTATCATAAAATGAGGATACTAATATAATGCCTACCTGACAGAATTGTGGTATAGATTAAATGGAATAAGGCATATGAACATGCTTTTTGAACATGAAATCAAATCTGTACAGATGTTAATCACAAATAAGCATTTCTTATCTTTGATAGCATTCAATATCCTGTGACTCATGTGTCTTGGGAAATCATCCCAAATAGTTCAATAATGGAGGCCAGATTGTGTATGTGTTCTCTGTGGTATAAGATTTCAATGCTTTTCAGAGTTTGTATGATTTTTCGAAGTTTCAGGAAGAACTTTGTCTCTAAACTCGACTCATCTCCCCTGACAGAGAGAATTCCATTAAGTAAAATAATGAATGATTAAAAAAATTAAATGAATATCTTAATTATGTGTCTTGCAAATTATCTGTACATAATTATTAGAAAGGTAATATCATAATTACATGTTAAAACAAATATTTTGAACATATGTGCCTTTCTTTCATTCTGTATCTATAACCTTCACAATCAACTAGGCATTTTACCTACTCTAATAAGCATCCAAACTCCATTATTTCTGCAATTCCTCGGAGCCAGAAGTAACTTTCAATCTGTACTACAAATATAGAGGCAGGGGATTTCAGCTAATAACAAAGATAAAGCAGATAATATTTTTTCTGCCAGAGTTTCCTCAAGGCCTTGATTTTTAAATAAATTTCAGTGCTTGTATCAATAGCTATCTCCCCAATCTTCCATCCATAGTTGGCCCACTTCTGGGGTTCCTAAAGGTAAATAAATCTTACTCTAACTAGTGATATTTCCAGGTATAATTCATTAACCATTCCTATTCAATATTTTTTTTAAAAAAAGAATCAGAGAGAACAATGCTGAACTAAGGATCCTTGATAGTCAAATGCAAGCATTTACTTGCAATGCCTTACTAAATGACTGGAAATATTATTTGGACCAATAAGCCAAGGATGATATCTGACGTCTTGTAGAAAACATTACGGTTGGGAGTGGGCAAACTCACAACTAATGGATGCATTGTAGAGGGGAAAGACCATGCCTCAAATCATGGTTTGGGTGTGGCAAAGTCATAACATGTAACCAAAATGTTTGTACCACCAGAATATCCTGAAATAATAAAAAAAAGAAGCATGAGTCCTTTAAAAAGCTACTTTCCCATGGCTAGTGAGTAGTTAAGAGCAACATACGAGGAAAAAGAGGCACTCGTAGCTTACTTACATGTATTCATCTCTGAGAAAGCGTTGTTTCAGTGGAGAAAAAATGAGCTGTAACGTTGGAAGAGAAAGTCTTTATTTAGACAACATGGATAGACATCTGGAGCAGTGTGGAGGAAGTGGTGAGGGGAGGAGGTATTATGTGATGTTTTCTTGGCTGCTACTTTTTGTTTTCTAAGCATGATTTTGATCATTTCAGGGCAGTGATCTGTTCCTACTTTAGGTTTATCTCTTTTATCACTGAAATCTGCCACAGTAGTTGGTGTTATATATCTGGTTGTGACATACCCTTATCTACCAGACACTTTCTCTTTTTCTTGTTTCCCCTCCTTGCAGCATGGCTTTGCATGTGTTCAGAGCTTATGGTGGGGATATATAACTACTCAATGGTGATATAGCTGCGATACTAACAAGTATTCAGGCCTAACACCAGTTTGTTGCTTCAACCACTTTCCTGCCTTGAGAGGGTTCCAGCATCCAAGACACATCAAGAATATTTAAAAAATAGAATCATGATTCTGAAACACTTCACTACTAAAATATTATCTTGAAAAGAGAATTTCTTCCAGGGAAGTCACAGAAGCTATGATTTTGTGAAGCAAAATTTAATGCTAATTAACATACACGACCACATGAAAAAGGGCTTCTCTAGTGAAGACGCCAGTGCCAATGCCAATCGGCACCTAAGATACTTGGAAAAGAAGCCAGAAGCTAAAATGTTCCCACCCTCTAAGTGCCCAAAATCTCTGTCACCAAACTTTTCAGAAAATCATAGCTGGCACCCAATAATAACTATGTCTCAACTTAATTCTATTTGAGAATTTTATATTTGAAAACTCAAGTCATATGCCTACATCCCAGTTTCAAGAGAGTGTGAAGATATGAAATTTCTGACTTCCTATTGGCTAAGAGAGACTCATTGTGAAAAAACAACAAAATGTAAAAGGAATATCCACTATATCCTTTATCATCATGCTCATCACTTCTACTGATGCAGCCCAGCCATCCTCAGCATAACACCACTCCTCCCAACTGGGAAGTGTGTTAGGACCCTCCAGGAAATCAGCAGAGTTGCCTATATCAGTGCCGGCTCCAGAGCTGAGCTCAAACGGATTTTGTTAGCACCCTTCCCTCCACAGTGACCACTGGGACACAGGAAAATTAAATAAACTTCTCATTAAAATTTTCAAGACTTTGTTCTATATACTTATAAAACATCATTACACTATTTAACAATTGGGTTTCTTTAGTTTTGTTCTATATTTATAAATTCCATTATACCAACTCAACTGTTGGCTTTCAGGAGAACATCCCAATCCCAAACCTGAATCTATCCTATTCCATCCCAAATTTCCAAATTTGAATATAGTGTAAACCCTCCTGTAGTGCACATGCCTAATAATCGTCCAGGTTAAGCTTCTTCTCTCTTTTTTTTTTTTTTTTTGCCTTGTTGAGAGATTATAATTATCTTCCCAACATAGATGAAAAACATATCTATACTTGCACCAATCCTAATTCTAATCCTCACAGCCAACAAATAAATTGAATCGTTTTTGTATGTAATGACCCTTGAGTATCTAAAAAAAAAAGTTTAATATTTTTTCTTGTAGATCAAACATTCTCTAAATAATTCTTCATTATTTATTATTTTCACTTCAATTTAAATTTTTCTGTACTCTTTTTAGAGCACAGCTCCCATAATTAAATATTATGGATTTTTTTCTTTTCTTTTAAGGTATTTAGCATTGTACTGGATACTTTGTAAGTGCTTTAGACATCGAGATTCCTTTTACTAAAAACTTGATTACTTTGATGTAGAAAATCATTGTAATTAAGACAAAATGATAGTATAATGGTTAATTTTATGTGCCAACTTGACTAGGCTAAGGGATGCCCAGACAGCAGCTTAGGTAAAACATTATTTCTGGGTGTGTCTGTGAGGATGTTGTCTTAGTCTGCTTGTGCTGCTGCTACAACAGAATATATACATTCTCACAAAATTTACTTATGACATTATACTATATTTGTAGTCAAGAGAGGCCCCCTCTTCCCAAACTCAAACATGCTCTCTGGCTAGAATTTCAATATCTCATTTTCACACCATGTCTGTGTGCTGGAAAGGAATAACTCAGGTCTGGTAGAATGTTGGGAGAGGAAATTCTGAAGAAATTAAAATTGGTACCAAGAAAAAAAAAAAACCCACAGCATGTGAAGACAAAAAAATAATTTGGAAATGCAGTAACTGTTGGGACAGAGTCCTGAGTGAGTTCAATATATAAGAGAAGGTAAGCAAGCAACACTGAACAATATCAAGATATATACTTAGAAAAATATCAGCAGCTATAACAGCTGCACCACAATGTCTGAATTATAAAACTGACTTTAAAAGTGTGTTGCCATATAAAGAAATACAGAATTTACTCTCTGATCTAACCTTGTATTCATGATCAGTGGCAAAAGAAAGGCATTATCTTGTATCTGTAATTAATGGAATTTTATTTTAAAAAAACAACCAGCATGACTTTAGGAGGGTAGCATCACATGAAAAAGCTGTATGTACTAAAGTAATTAAAATAAAATAGTATTAAATAAGATAATATATGTCAAGGATCTTCAACTGTAAAGTGCTTTAAAAATGTTAAGTGTTAAAATTATGTAAGAAAGGAAGAGTGGCCTTGCATACACTCTCATTTCTCTGGTCCATCAATGGATGCTGCGTCATTCAGAAGACCATAATAACTTCTTCACAGCAGGAAGGACGTTTACCAAAAAAGTCCTATTTTATTGTATGCTCAAAAGCTTTTCTAGTTGCTTTCCTTTTCGCAATGCTTTATCTCAATATCTTAAGGTGAGATTTCTCGGCTTGATATTTCAGAAGTCTGTTTTTCTTCCAGAGTGACTCACATTTCAAACAAAGAACATGGATTATTCGTTGGTAACAACATTCTTTTCTTCTTTTCTTTTTCTTTTTAATTTCAGAGTATTATTTCAAAGCGGGGTACAAATGCGCTTTGGTTACATAAATTGCCTTTGCACTGCCCTAGTCGAAGCTACAAGTGTGCCCATTCTCCAGACAGCACGAATTCCACCTGTTCGGTGTGACTTTATCTATCCCCTCCTCCCCCTTCCACCTGCCCAACACCCAATGAATGTTGCTTCCATATGTGCGTATATGTTTAGATCGATTAGTATCAATTTAATGGTGTGTATATGTGGTGTTTGTTTTTTCATTCTTGTGATACTTTACTTAGTAGACTGGGCTCCAGCTCTATCCAGGATAATGTAAGAGGTGTCAGTTCACCAATGTTTATGGCTGAGTAGTACTCCATGGTATACATATACCACATTTTATTAATCCACTCATGGATTGATGGGTACTTGGGTTGTTTCCACATCTTTGCAATTGTGAATCGTGCTGCTATAAACATTCAAGTGCAGAAGACTTTTTTATAGAATGTCTTTTTTCCCTTTCGGTAAATACCCAGTAGTGGGATTGCTGAATCAAATGATATTTCTACCCTTAGTTCTTGGAGGTATCTCTATACTATTTTCCATAGAGGTGGGAAATGCAAATGAAAACCACAATGAGATATCATTTAACTCCAGTGAGAATGGCAGTATCAAAAAAGCTACAAAACAACAAATGTTGATGTGGATGTGGAGAGATAGGAACACTCATACATTGCTGGTGGGACTGCAGACTAGTATAACATTCTTTTCTTGTCTGCCTCCTTCTTTTTTTATAGCTGCAGGATACCATCGTGGGGATGCAGCACATTTATTCCACTATTTTTCTACCATGGGGTTTCAGGTGATTTCTGATGTTTTGCAATTACTAACAATGCTGCAATGAATAACATGTACATATGAATTTATACATATTGTTGGAAATATGTTCTTCAGAATAAATTTCCAAAAGTGGCATGGTTGGGTCAAAAGGCAAGCACCTGTAGTTTTGCTAGATATTGCCAAATTCTCCTCCATGAATGTACTATTAATAATTTGCATTCTCCACCCAAAGCAATGAGTGAGAACTTCTGTTTCCCCACAGACTGTCAACAGATTGCTTAGTCAAGTTTTTTTTTAACTTTTGCCAACTCAATAGCTGAAAATCAGTGAAAAATAAAGTTTTATATTGCATGTCTCTCATCATGAATGAAGTTAAGTATGATTTAAATGTGTGAAAGTTTGTTTTTTTTTTTTTGGTAAATTGACTATTCCTGTATTTTACCAATTTCCTCTACATTTTTAAGAGCTCTTTATATATTAGGGGCATTAGTAATAAAATAATAAAGACTGTACTTACTTTGTTTGTTTTTGCCATGCAAGTTTTTTTGTAGTTAAATTTATTAAACTTTTCTATTACTTCTTCAGTACTTATATACTTATCAGTACTTATCAATATGCTTAGAAAATATTTCTCCACACGCAGGTAATAAATTATCTATGATTAAATACTTACATGTTTCATTTCTTACATTAAATCACTCATTTATTTCAAATTTGTCCTTAGATATATAGTAAAAAATGGATCAAATTTTATATTTTTTCAAAGAAATGTCCATTTGTGCCAGCACAATTATTTTTGGCTGTGAAAGTTTATTTATTTTTTTATATATTTTTTGATTTCAGCATATTATGGGAGTACAAATGTTAAGGTTACGTATATTGCCCTTGCCTCCCCTCCCACCTCAAGTCAGAGCTTCAAGTGTGACCATCCCCCAGATGGTGCACATCTCACTCCTTATGGATGTATATACCCATCCCCTCTTCCCACTTTCCACCTGCCCGACACCCAATAAATGTTAGTCCTATATGTCCACTTAGGTGTTGATCAGTTAATATCAATTTGCTGGTGAGTACATGTGGTGCTTGTTTTTCCATTCTTGAGATACTTCACTTGGTAGAATGGGTTCCAGCTCTATCCAGAAAAATACAAGAGGTGCTATATCACCATTGTTTCTTAAAGCTGAATAGTACTCCATGGTATACATATGCCACATATTATTAATTCACTCATGTATTGTTGGGCACTTGGGTTGTTTCCACAACTTTGTAATTGTGAATTGTGCTGCTATAAACATTCGAGTGCAGGTGCCTTTTTGTAGAGTGTCACTTGTTCTTTTGGGTAGATGCCCACTAGTGGGATTGCTGGATCAAATGGTAGAGCTATTTGTATCGCTTTAAGGTATCTCCATATTGCTTTCCACAGAGGTTGAACAGGTTT
>VBSM01000361.1:15334158-15384846 GCA_008086735.1 Cheirogaleus medius
ATATCTCATTGTGGTTTTGATTTGCATTTCCCTGATGGTTAGAGATGTTGAGCAATTTTTCTTTTGTTTATTGGCCATTATTCTGTCTTCTTTTGTAAAGTTTCTGTTCATGTCCTTTGCCCACTTTTTGATAGGGTCGTTTGAATTTTTCTTTCTGATTTTTGTGAGTTCTAAATAGATTCTAGTTATCAGCGCCTTAGCGGATGTGTAGCTTGTGAAAATTTTCTCCCATTCTGTAGGTTGTCTGTTTGCTCTCATGACTGTTTCTTTGCCTGTGCTTTTTAGTTTGATCAGGTCCCATTTATTTATTTTTGTTGTTGCTGTGATTGCCTTTGGGGTCTTCTTCATAAATTCTTTGCCCAGGCCAATGTCTTGAAGAGTATTTCCAACATTTTCCTCTAGAATTCTAATAGTTTCATACCTTAGGTTTAAGTCTGTTACTCAGCGTGAGTTGATTTTTGTGAGAGGTGAAAGGTGTGGATCCTGCTTCAGTCTTCTACATGTAGCTATCCAGTTTTCCCAGCACCATTTATTGAATAAGGATTCTTTTCTCCAGTGTATATTTTTGCCTGCTTTGTCAAAGATTAGATGGCTATATGAGGATGGTTTTATATCTGGATTCTCAGTTCTGTTCCACTGGTCAATGGCCCAATTTTGTGCCAATACCAAGCTGATTGAATTACTGCAGCTTTGTAGTATAGTGCCAGCACAATTTATTTAAAAGTTCATGTTTACACTAGTGATTTGAGATATACCTTTATACTATACTGAATTTCCATTTATAATTGGGTCAATCACTTGGCTTTCTATTGTATGTATGCACTAGTCTTTCTATTAATAGTTATGTACCCTGAAACACACTAATTTAAATATAGAGGTTTTATGATGTATTTAAATATCTGATAAGCTCATGATAGTTGCATATTTTTTCATATAAATTTTAGATTACAAATGTTTAGCTCCAGAAAAGGCTTCTGAATATATCTGATTGCATTAAACATAAAATTAATGTATGGAAACTGATATATTTATGGTAAATTTTCCTATCCAAGAACTAGTGATGCTTTTCTATTAACTCAAGTTTCCTTTATGTTTTTCAGGATTATTATAATTTTTTTCTCATATAGATTCTGCACAATTCTTGATACAATTCTTCCTAAGTAGTTAATGTTTTGTTTTGTTTTGTTGTTATAGTGGATGATGTTTTCTCTACCATTATATAGTGTAACTTGTAATCATTAGTGTGTATTAAAAGGTACTGATTTCTTTTTTCTTTTTATTTATTTATTTTTTTATTTCTTTATTATTATCATTTGAGTTAGTTTCATTATTGATTCTCTAGGATTTTCTAGGTAAATTATCATATCAAATGCAAATGCAAATAGAGATAGTTTCAATTATTTCTCTAGTTCATTTATATTACCTAAATCAAATGGCTCGTATTACACATTTTCGGTCATATAGGAAACAGTGGGCTTTTTTGCTTTGTTCTTAAACTTAGTGAAAATTTCTTAATGTTTTCCCACTAAGTAAGATGATAGCTTGATGATTAGTAAATCTGTGTGTTTATTAATATTAAGAAAATATACATAAATTGCTAAATTTTGTGTTTTAGTGTTACAAGTTGTCAAAGGAATTTGTTTTCATATCTGTCAAGATTATTACCTGAGATATCCTCTTAGATCCCTGAATGTAGAATCCTATAAAAATAAAGTTTTGATATTGTACACTTAAAATTATCAAGTACTGTGGGAAAAATAAAGAAGATTTAAATAAAAAGTAATGTAAATCTTCATGAAGTAGAAGATCCAATGTTTTTCAGACATCATTTTTCCAAAATTTATCTATATATTTAAAGCAACTCTAATTAATATTCCAGCAGCCTATTTTTGTAGAAATTGATAAGCTAATTCTCAAATCAAGTGACATAGAATATCCGAAACAATTTTGAAAAACAATGAAGTTTGGAAACTAACCTGATTTCAAGAGTTACAGTAATCATAACAGAGCAATACTAATGGAAGGATAAATTTCCAGGCCAGTTGAACAGAATATAGAATCCTTTAACAGAGCCATACACATGGTCAATTGATTTTTGATGAAGATGTTAAGGTAACTCAATAGAGAAAAGAAAGTCATTTTGATCAAATATTGCTGGAATAATCAGATATACATGTGGAAAAAATGAACCCCATTCTTGCATAATACTATACACACAAAAAATGATTTAATATGGACATAGCCCTAAACATAAAAGCTAAAACTACAAAATTTCCAAAAGAATACACAGGGAAAAATAATGAGTAATAGAATAGATGAACAAATTGATATATTCAAAAAGTATAATATTACTCAGTAATAAAAAAGTAACCATTAAGCATGGATGAATAGCAGAAACATTATGCTGAGAAAAAGAAACCAGACACAAAAGACTATAAACTACATTAGCCCGATTGTGTGAAAATTAAGAGGAGACAAAACAAAGTTACAATGACATAAAGCAGAACAGTTACCTGGAGCCAGGAGTGGGGGTGATGGCTGATATCACATGGCCTTAATGAAACTTTCTGCAATGAAGAAAATGTTTTATCATTTAATTGTGTTCTTTGGTGGCCCAAACTCTTGAAAATATACATTTAAAATGGGTATATTTATTATATATAAATTATATCTCAATAATGTTCTAATAAAAAGCAAGAACTATATTAGGTAATATTTGAAGTGTTTTTTCATGATTTGTCTTCAAGTTAAAAAAAAAGACCCCAAAGGCAATTACAGCACCAACAGAAATAAATAAATGGGACTTGATTAAATTAAAAAGCTTCTGTGTAGCAAAGGTAATAACAACAGAGTAAATAGACAACCTACAGAATGGGAGAAAATATTTGGAAACTATATACTGATAAAGGGCTAATATCCAGAATCTACAAAGAACTCAAAGAAATCAGAAAGAAAAAAGCAATCCTATTAAAAAGTGGGCAAAAGACATGACAGTAGTATTTCAAAAGATGATAGACAAATGGCCAAAAAACATACAAAAAAATGCTCAACATCACTAATCATCACGGTAATGTAAATTAAAACCGAAATGAAGTATCACCTTACTTTTGTCAGAATGGCCATCATTAAAAAGTCAAAACACAATAAATAGATGCTGGTGTGGATGCAGAGAGAAAGGAACACTTTTATGCTATTTGTGGAACTGCAAATTAGTGCAACCTCTATGGAAAACAGTATGGCGATTTCTCAAAGAAATAAATATAGACTTACCATTTTACCCAACAATCCCACTACTGGGTATGTACCCAAAGGAAAAGAAGTCATTTTATCAAAAAGACACCTGCACTTGAATGTTTATTGTGGCACAATTTACAATGGTCAAAATGTGAAATCAACCTAAGTGCCCATCAATTCATGAGTGGATTAACAAAATGTGGTATGCGTATACACACACATACACACACACACGTATACATACCATGTAGTACTACTCAGCCATAAAAAGAAATGAATTAATGTATTTTGCAGTAATTTAGATGAAACTGGAGACCATAATCCTAAGTGAAATTTTTCAAGAATGGAAAAAAAAAATAAACACCACATGTACTCTCTAATAACTTGGAACTAATTGATGGGCACATATGGGCACAGAGAGAAGTAAAAGTCTTTGGAAATGAAGAATGGGGGCAGGGGTAGAAGAGAAGAAGTAAAAACCTACTTAACAGGTACAATGAACATTATTTGGGTGATGAGCACGCTAATAGCCCTGATTTAAGCATTATAAAATCTATCCATGTAACGAAAACATTTTATCCCCTTAATATTTTGAAGTAATAAATAAATAAAAATTAAAAAATTTAAGTGAAAAACACAGCGAACTCATGCATGCAAAACTAAATAAATACCTAGAATTAGTTCATTCCCTATCTTTAGAACTAAGACAGTTTTTGTAACCTGCCTCAGTTGAAACATGTATTTTCTTCAGCTGCCTGTACTCTTTCATACAATTCTCTTAGTTGGATTATAGAATTTTAGTAATTGTTTTTCTGAAATCCTTTTTAGTCAGATGAAACAGTTTTGGGTTTTGCTATGTCACATTTTAGCTACTCAGTTTTAAATTCATCTTTTATCTATTCATTCTTCAGTCCATCTATGTCAACTATATTTACATCAAATATGCTCCTTCTGTGCACCTCAAAATTCCATATGCCTTTATAGTTAATAATAATAACCATCTTATATGTTAATATTATTTTATAGTTTATAAAGGTGATTATTCCAAAATTATTAAATTTAAATGAATGGATATTCTACTAATATAGAATTAAAACAATATGGATACTTTATTTGAATGGAGAAAATGCCTTATATAAATTTAAAATTTCAAGGAAAATAATATTTCTGAATCTAATACTTCAG
Source organism: Cheirogaleus medius (assembly GCA_008086735.1). Lineage (NCBI taxonomy): Eukaryota > Metazoa > Chordata > Mammalia > Primates > Cheirogaleidae > Cheirogaleus > Cheirogaleus medius. The sequence goes on from VBSM01000361.1 coordinate 15,338,578, forward strand.
AGCTTATAAACAGTCAGATGCAAAGTAATGTCTCTCTTTTTTTTAAAGATATAACAACTGTAAAATTGTATTCATCCAATAAGATGACCTCAAAATGTATAAGACTAAAATTGTTAATAAAGGGATAAATATAAAAATCATGGCAACAGATTTAACATAATTATTCCAGTAGTTGGTAGAAGTAGAAAAATAATTTCTAAGTATACACAAAATTTTAACAACACAAGTAATAATACTAACTTAATAGATATGTATACTACTCAGCCATGAAGAAGGATGACTTAATGCCTTTTGCAACAATTTGGATGGAACTGGAGACCATTATCCTAAGTGAAGTTATCTAAAGAATGAAAAAACGAACACATGTACTCACTATTAAATTGGAACTAACTGATGAGCACACATGTGCATAGAGGGAAGTAAAACTCAATGGAAATCAAGCAGGAGAGGTGGGGAGATGGGGATGGGCGAAAACCTACCTAATGGGTATAATGAATACTATCTGGGTGATGGGCTCACTTTTAACCCTGAGTCAAGCATTGCAAAAGTAATGTCTCTTTAAGTATGTTAGGATCAGAAATAATGTTTTCAGACAGTGCCAACCTCAAACTCTTTAATATTTATGAAATAGCAAATATATGATGGTAAAAGCAAGTTATTTATTTATAACGTTTTGTTCTTAACCTTGGTGAACTGGGCATTTCTGAGTGCTTATTGGTCTCTTGCTGATCTCTGAAGCCCCGCTACTTTATATAAGTATGAAATATGTAAAGAAATGATGTGCAGTAATTGGTATTTGCATTCTTGGTGGAGAAAAAATCCTGAGATTGACTTTTGACCATTGCTTTTTAGAATTTATTACCTGCATGAAAACATAAAACTGGATCTTTGAAATCTGTGGCAATATCCAATCAGTTTTTCTCCAAAATATGTATGTAGCATTGTGAAAACAATGTATTTGGATGTTTTAGTGTCATGTAAAACATTTTATCTTTAATAGAATACCAAGATGTATCTTGGTGGAATATAAATGGATTCTCTAGAAGAGTTTCACAGCCTCTGTGACTGAGATTAGAAACGTGAAATATTTATGATCCCAGAGTTTGTTTATAGAAGTGAGAATAATAACATTGATATAAAGATGGAAGACAAAAACTCATAAACATATGAAGTAAACAGTACTTAATACTTCTCCAATATATTTGGTCATGAGTCATGATAGGACATTTGACAGATGAAAATATATCCTCAGAAGCTTTATAGAACTCCATCTAAGTTTCCAAAGCTTTCCATTTTGTTTCCATTCTGTGTACCAATTTGCAGACATAGTTACCTTTCCAGAGGAAATATTAATGATGCATACATAACCTGGCAAAATAAGCTTTTGTGGTTATAGATGAGGAGCTTTAAGAAGCTTATAGCTGCAAAACACTGGCAATGCAAAATTAAATGACATTTTAATGACATAAAATTTATCAGGTAGCTGTAAACTCTGATTATTCCCTGGTAGTTCATTCATTTATTCCACAAATATTTTCTCAACTAGTATCTCTAAATGTATGTAAAACACTGTGTTAAATATATGGGCAATTAAGTAACTAAGGAGAAATAATTCTTGCCTTGAGATATTCAATGACATTTAACCAAAGGTTTCTGTAATAGGTTCAGTCTCTATACAAATTTTAAAATGTGTCTCTTAGAGTCTTATGGTAGGGCAGAAGTACCTTACCAGAAAAAAAAAACAAAAAAACTGAATGGGTGGAATTCTTCATATTTTTCTTTTTCTTCCCTGAACTAATGCAGTCAGAAGCATTCTATTTTTCTTTTTTTATGTAGGATATCAAAAAAAACTTTTGCTTGATAAACCTTTTTAACTTCCAATAAAAATATTGAGTATATTTACTTCGGCATGATATCAATGGAGTCTTGATATAAATACTGAAAAAAAAGTTTAGTTAGGCTTATTCGTACATATTTCATGGATTTATTCATTGTTTCGAAACATACTTATTGAGCTTCTATAAATGTGTAATTTAGTAAATTTTAACAAAGCCCAGCAATTAATTTAAAAATTGGGTTGGGATGTCTGAAAATATATGTCAGCCCATGACAAATATTAAAAATTGGCCCTCATAACACTTTGCCATCACAAAATTTCAGTTTTTCTAATAGCCATAGCTATTCTTGATCCACTTGCAACACATGGCCAAAATCAGAATCAATTTAATCAAGTATGTTTTTCTAGAAAAATCTTATATCTCTGTGTATACTTACTAAGAAAATATCTAAAATATAAGAAAGATATTATTATATATGTTTTAACTTTATTTTTTTTTCATCAGACCTTGCAGAGTTTTAGTTCATTGACTCAGAATTATCTCTAGAACACTTGTAAAATGAATCAAATATATATAGGTCAACTCTTCTCCAAAGAACACCAAGTGCTGTCAGATCAAAACAATAAAGTTGTTAATTCCTCACAAATTTAGATAATGTATCTATTGATGGAAATTCTGCATATCCATCTAACTTCCCTAAATTGCTCTTTAATCTGTTCCATTTATGTTCAGTAATAAACGTAACAATAATAATAATGCCATAGTCATTTCTTTTATTTTCTTTGATACTGAGTCTTAAAGAATAATGATTGCTATATCAGAAATGTGAATTATTTGTTTGTGCCTTTCAGTTTTTTTGGATGTTATATCTGAATAGATATTCTACATAAGAAATACGCTAACCGATAATTAGGAATTCAACATCTTGATGGGTTTATATAATACTCATTTTTAACTCATTTATTGTTTTTAGATAAATATAGAATCGACCATTTTTTCTTATAATTATTATATGGAAAAATCCCTATTCATTTTTGTCCTCTCTACATAATAGAGAAAAATATTTTGCTTTGAGAAGCTTTTCTAAATATATTTTGTGTTGTATTTGTTTCTGACTAAAAATTGCACTTGAGAACAAAGAAGGCACTTACTTGGCATACAGGAAAGATGAGGAACAATTTCAGACACAAACGTCTTCTTGTCAATATCCTGTCAATACACTCTGTCTTGTACATTACCAAGTATTGTTATTCCTGTTTCTATCACAGGACTTTCATGCCTTTATGTTTCTAAGTATAGTTCTTTCTCTCTATAATCACATGATGACTCTCTCAATGTTTTAGTATATTCATGGGTAGGCCAGATTTTAGACAGTTTGATGAATGTCATTTTATTCATAAAGGAATTAGAATATATTTTAGAACAAAGCATTAGTTTTAAAAAAATATGTGAAGGAAAACAAAAACATAATAACTGTGCCTACAGCGTGCAGGGCAATGAACTACAGCAGTGGATAAAGAATGTAGCTGTTAGGAGGGCAAATGTGTCCAGCTCAACTTCTTTTAAAGGACACCTAATAAAGAAAGTCTAGATATGAACTAATGAATGATTTGGGGTAAAGCCTTTCATCTTCCTAGCTTAGGAGAAACACATTTTGTTTAGGTTATACTATGAGAGCCTGCTTATCTGGCAAAGATATGAACAGTACTAGTTCTTTCAAGTTCTCACTGAAGAGCATCTGAGGAATACTTTTATGTTCTGCACATTTTCATATCTAAAGTGAAACAAATTGTTTTACAGTTTACAAGCTATTTCACTAGGCTGTCAAATTTGAAATAGCTAGCTTTTGAGTACAACTCTTCTAAAATAGAAACTTCTGCATCCCCGAGGGCTTCCAGATGATTTAATTTTAGAAATTTTAGAATTGAGTGAAGTTGAAATAAGATTTAAAAAAACCCTGTGAGTTTTCTCTGGATTTATCCCTAACTAGCTATGTGACTTAAGTTCAAATTCTCTCCTATGTCTGTACCTCATTTTCTTCATTTTGCTGAGAGTGATAGACTAGAGGGTTGTCTTACAAAGTTGTGATCCATCAATCTATCAGTCTTTGCTGTGCAAATTTGATGGACAAAAGAAACTCAGCATACTCCCAACAAAGGAATGTCCTAGTACCTTTCTCCAGACACTATAGGCATACAGCTTCTCTCAGAGATCATGAAGCCTTTATTATTTTCCAATATTTCACCTAGCCTGCATTTAAAGTCTGCAATGCATGCTGTACTTGCAAACCTCAGAAAATTTCTAAATAATTAATTTTGAATTTGAATATTTTAATTCGAAGACGTAAACTTCTGAAAATATCTCTTTCTCTTAGGATGCTGATACATTTACTTAAAAAAATCAAGGAATAAGTAGCTGAAATTGCTTTACCTACTACAAGAGGAGATGGATATATGTACACACACACACACACACACACGACCAAATAATCATTGTATAGTTTATTGATAGGCCTTCTGCTGCACTTAGAGTTGAATCTCAGATTTGTTTCTTATTATTGACTTTGGGATATTATGAAAATGTTTTAAGCAGCAATTTAGCTCACTAAAAAGGTAGATAGATATACAAGAACATACCTCATTTGGCTATTGAGAAGAAACATGAGAGAAGGTATTTAAAGTGATTAGCAAAGTGCATGGTACATAGTATATAGACAAGGAATGTAAATTATTATTATTGTTGTTGCTATTGTACCAAAACGGAGAAAAGGCTGTTCATAAAGATGTTTTGGTAAAATGGTTAAGACCATGAACTCTAGGATTATATCTTTCCAGATTCAAATCCCAGTTATAATATTGAGTTGTTGTTACTACTTAAACAAGTTATTTTAACTCTGTGCATCAGCTACTTCATTCAAAAAAAGGTATATAAATAGAATCTTTGTAAGGAGTTATGAGGGTTACTACATTTAAACAGAGCTTAGTACACAGTAAATACACAGTAAATACTATTATTATTTTTCATCATTTCCATTTTTAGGGAAAACACTACATTTGTTTGTAAAACTTATTTTGATAAGGATTAAGATTAAGCAGAACTTTTCCTTGTTCCCCCTAACAGCGCCTGGGTGTCATTGTTGCTATGGCTTCAGAGGAAGGAAAGAGAAAAGCTGCAAAATAGAGGCAGAAGAACTTTGAGGTTCTGAAGTGGAGCAATCCAAGTGGAGAAAGTCAAGAGAATGTATGAGAATGAGGGAGCAAGAACACGAAGCTCAGGAGATTATTAAAGGGCTGGTCTTCTGGCAAACAGTTTTTGTAAAACTCAGAATATTGAGCAGCTTCCTCTAAAACCAAGAAGTTCTTGGTGAGAGGGGATCCTTTCTACTAAACTGAAAAAGAACCAAGCAATATAGTGTTGGCGAGCAGGGAAGTCAGTTTACATGAAGGCAACTGTAGCTGCAGGAATTCTCTGCTAATAATTACAAACCAATGATATCATGTAATTATTAATAATATTTATTGTGTGCCCTTTACATGCCAGACATTATATCATGGGAAAGGACCATTATAATGTCATGGAGGGGTCTCAGGAAAAATTCCCAGTTGAGATTCAAGTTTCTTCTGAAGCTGGCCTTTTAATGATTTTTCTTTTCAAAGGAGCAAGATTTTCTAAACTCATAAATATTATTCTTATTTTTGATAGGCTAACAGCCACAGAACACTTCCTAGTCAGGATGCTGTGGCACGGAGAAAAAAATGAGTAGCTAAATTTGATGCTTGGTTTGTTTATTTATCCCGATTCCCGCCATTTTGGTGTGTCTGTATGATTCCGTAAACACATAAAGGAAATATTTTCACATTTGTATTCCAAGGAAATAAAAAAAAAAAAACCCTCTTTGTAAACCATAGCCACGATGGGGAATCTCATGGATAGAAGACCTAACTGTATTGCTGGAGGCCTATATCTAAGTTCTGGAGAATTAATCTAAATAACTGAGTGTCCTTACCCCCCTCATTGGTAGGGAGGTCTTGTAAATTAACTAAGACTTAACTGCAGCAGTGGGCTGGGCCCCACTTATTTGTTCATCTACTTCAAAGTCCCAAGGAGACAGTGCCAATTCTGGGCTGCAGGATCTTATAGAGGTTTTACTACCAACACATTCAGAGAAAAAACTGAGGCACATATATTAATATAGCCATTTTTGGACTTTTCTTTAATATGGAATATAGACTGGATGAAACTTTCTGACAACTTTCTGTCAGATGACATCCTAGATTTTTTCACTGCAATTAAGGAATCTACATCAGGGGGCATTTTGTCTCTTGATAGTTTCTAAAGTATTTATTCAGAGATACAGTCTTCAGCTTATGTCCAGTCTGGATCAGTAAAAAGAGACTCTTGCCAAGAGGCAAGAACACAAAGTGTGTGGTCTATAGACTTCAGGATTCATTTTTTTGTTAACATGACGTTTCACAGTTTTTAGTTTATTGATGCAAAACTGGTCTTAATAGAATAAAAAGCATTACCAAACAATAAAATGAAGGAATTATTTTGGTTTTACAGTTTTATACCTCACAATAGGCTGCAAATCCCCAATAGTAAGACCTTCAGACTATCCCATGTTCTGAGACAGGGATGCTCATCCTATTGTTTGCATTTGTTTCTACACCTAACCTATTACTTCCCACCATTTTTGACTCCTCCAAAAGACTGGCAGCCTGGCAACCAGACATCTTACAGACTGCTACCATGGGATGGCACGACTACCTTGTACACCAAGTGGCCCCCTGGCACGGGCTAGAGTACTTCTCTTCCCGCTAAAGCAGATTGGAAGAAGTTGGTTATCCTACTCTAATCCTGTCCAAGCAAACTTTGTTTTAACCGAGTGTCCCCTTCATGCTGCCATTTAAGGTAAGATGCTAATTAAAATCTGTCTAGAAAGGGTAAAAATAAATATAGGTCAGCTCTTGTTATCTTTCAGATTTTTGTCACATATTAAAGTATGAAAAATTTTCATCACACATTCTTCTCACACACTACTAGAAAGGAAACTTGTACAAGTCACCAGAAAAACTAGGAAGTTATATCAAGCTTATCTGGGTTCATTTTAATGCAACTATTAATATCAATAATAATTCATTAAAATGGAAAATTCTGGGACAAATCCTAACGTGGATGTGGTTCTGGGACAACAGGGGAAACTCAGACATGTGCCACACTAGCTATAGGACAACATGAGCATGGACATTTTAATTTTAAAATGAAAGAAAATGTATAAATGCTATCTAACAATTGTGGGTGCAGGTGAATGGAAGTACGTAAATAACCCAGTTGAAAAGAGTAGTATGTTTTTTGCAAACGAGACTATCAGTGTTCTTCCTGAAAAGCCTTTAGTGAGAGACATCATTTCACCAGAAGCTCTGAATTATCTCAGTTGTTATTCAAGCCCCATAAATTATCTACAAGTGAAGGAGGCAGAACTATTTGACCAACACATTTTTTTTGAGTTCGCATAAGTCTTCTTGCAGATTCAGTCTCATACCTCAATAACTTTTATTTCTTCAGTCATAAAGCATGGCCACACTCATTTTTTAAAAGCAACATGAGAATCTATAATCATGTGCAGACATAGCTTTGGGCTCTAAGTCTTTATTCGGAAATAAAGAAAGAAGTTAATGAAATAGCATGAAGCAGAAACAAGTTATAGGATGAAATAAAGTCAGGACTGTGGACAGTTATAAAAATGTGAAGTGGCTAGAAGTCAGAATTTCTGAAAAGAGGCAGAGCTGGGAAAAGAGCACCTGGCATAGGAAGGTAAATCACTATTCAGCATCATGCAATAAATGCAATCAAAAGAGAAATGCTTTTTTTATTTTATTTGACAAGGATATTTGTGCAGTACTCCATGGGTGCAATGATGTGAGGAGAATACAGAAGATTCTCTCAGCAGTAACAATTTCAGCTCTGCAGAGACAGATGTGCCCCAGCCTGTTTGTCACCGTGGCTTCCTTGAGCTATTTTAGAGAAGACTTTACACTGGTCTATGGAATGATTAGCCTGCCAAAGATAACCTATATTAAAGGGGGCTTTCCCTCCTACTTTGACCGGGACAATGTATAAGTGTTGAATAATATAAATGTGGTGTTCAGAGGTGCAGCCAGATGCTATTAACTGGGGAGAGTGTGATGGAGGGTTGGGGGTGGCAAGGCTGGTGATTGAAGCTTTCACATTCACTGGTGGATTCACAGGAAATAAAACACACGTGTTCACCTTCTCTGCTTGTCTCGCAGTCTTGCTTTCACACTGTGACCACTAATGTCTTTCAATCACAGTGCTAATAACTATAATGTCAACATGTCATTTTTAAGGATGATGAAATGGCTGTGCATGTGAAGAAAGTTTTCAGGGAGAGCAATCGCTTCAGCTTCTCTCTACCTACCTAGACTTCTGGTTGTGCTCAGCACCTTAAAAGAGAGACAGAAACATAGAAAAAGAAAGGGATAATGCTATGCCTACCATACCTGGCCTTATTATTTCTGAAGATGTAAATGGAAAATTATGCTTAAACTGATAAATATCCCTCAGATCTCTTGTGCCTGAAGGAGGAATATTTCTGGCTGCCTTTATTTTTCAGATGAGCCTTCTGAGAATTTCATTAGTATCAGAAGCAAGGAGTCCAGATAGTAGATACTTAGATACATGAGAGATAAATATAAAGATAGATAGATAGATGACATACATGTGCATATGTAAGTGTAGACATTTACATTTTTTGAGTATACCATGACTGCTCCAATTTGTGTTCTTGTGTACCAGATGGACAAATATCCTGGAAAAGGCTTAGGCAAAGCTATTCAGATATGGCTATAGAGTGCAGAAAACTAAAAGTAGGCTGAGTTTTCCACATGCATTAAACCACTTGTTAAGGACATTTCCTGGTTAGTTCTCTGTGGCTTGGAGCCTGCCTAAGAGCAGAGGTTGTGAAACAGTATTTCTCAGTGAATGGTACCATTCTCCAACCAGCTGTGCAAATGAGAACCTAGGAGGCCTTCTCCACATCCCCAAATGATGTTGATTTTACTGCTAAATTATCTATTCAGGTCTGCCTATGTTCCCTCACGTTACCACTGGAAACTTAGAATCCCTCTCACCTTAATGTAGGAACAATTTAGTTCTCTGTTCTTTGGTTGATGGCTGATTTTGCATGTTCAAAAATTCACTAAAAGCTTCTAGTAAATAAAAAAAAACTATCCACTCTAGTCTATATCCATTAGAAAATCAGAATAAATTTTCAGGAGTGTGTTTTCTTAAATCTATTTGACTGTCTCCTGTCTCTGTCAATATAAGGAAATAGAATCAAGATTTAATTTTCTCCTACTTTAAATTATGTCACCATGTCTTGTTAGATTTTGTTTAAATAGATTTTCCTTTCTATCCATTCTTGCAAAATCTCATAATATATTAATATATGTGTGTTTTTTCAAACCAATCTTATTTCTCTTTGTCAGTATTATTAATGAATGCTCCAATTTTTAGAAGTGAGCTTTTTCTGTTTATATCTAAATAATGGATTTAAAAAATATTTAATAGGACAAGAACTAATAACTTTAAGATTTATAATTTATAATTTTTTGTAGTTCTTTCATGCGATTTGGTAATTCTGTAAAAGTGAAATGAGATGGCTTCTCATAGAATAGGTGAAATTTTGTATGTAATGCATAAACCATTTGGAGTAAAGTAAAGTGGTAGTGAATTTAACATGGAAAGAAAAAAAAAGAAAACAAAATAAAAGAAGAAAAAAAATAAGGATGAGCAACTAGATAAATGACTATCCAGTTGTTCTTTTAATTATTCAAGAAAACTTTCCCAAGGAATAAGTGTTTGAAAGCTTATACAATTAATGAAAAAGAGAGATGAATATAGGAAGAAGGTCATTCCAATATGAATTGTAGCTTGGGGGAAACCTCAGAGATGCCAGGAAGATGAACAAATGAAAGGCAATAGAGAAGTATTGCTTTGGAAGAAAAAAACACAACTTAGCTGTAAAGTGACATAATCTGTTGTGTTTTGATGACAAGGTTTGAAGAAAAATATGAGATCTATTACTTCAAAGTTCTTATTTTATCAGATAAGTTGTAAAAAGAGGAAATATTAGCAAAAAATAAAGATTAAGGCACAAATATTAGTTAACTAAACCTTTTATGACTAACCTAATACATCATCAATCACTTCTTTGTTTATGGCTTCTCTGCACATTTTTGTTCAGTTCATAGAAATTTGCAAGTGATTTTCCTAATTTATTTCTTGACAGGATTAAAAGTTCAAGAGTAGGAACTGTGTCTTCTTGAAGAGTGTTTAAAACTATCACATAAAAAGATGTGAAATTAATGAATTATTATTGAAAATGACATTCAATAAAAATAGTTAACAAAACTGGAAAATAATTTTAAGGCTTAATTTCCATATTGAAAATTATATTTGAAAGATACAGCTCATCACATATGAATAAGGCTAGATAAAACATGAAGGCCTCCACAAAGGGGGACAACACAGAAAGAAACCAACTGGGTACAAAAGGAGAGAGTTAATAGGAAAAATTTAAAACACCATACACATGAACACACACATACACACACAAACACACACACAACACATATCCATTGTTTGTTACCTGGCTAAGAAGTGAAGAAAAAGAAGTAATTATACAAAATCTACTTGGAGTCCACACATTAGACACAGATTTCTACTGATAGAAAATCCTGCACCTTGAGAGCCTTTGTTTCTGATGTCACTGAGTCTCTGTTTATCTGTGACATAGTAAGACTTTATATCCACATGGTTATCACTTCCTTTTATTATACAAAGAGTTTCATCTGATCGGATTTGTCTTAACATTTCAGATAGTTCTACCATAAATTTATTAGAATTGATTAGGTTAAGGTTAGACTCTTTAACGAGAGGGAAAAAAATTTGATGTCATTGTCATTTGAATATCCTATTTTAAAAACAGTCTTCAGTATTCAAGGGAATTATCAGTACTATAATATTGACTCAATCTATTAAAATGAGAACTAAAATTTTTATAAATATTAAAAAGCCTCACTTTCATGTTCTGAAGTCATCTTACAAATTTGGAAATTTGTAATAGCTGACAATCAACTGCAAATCCTCTAAGAATTTATTCATTTATTAACTTACTAATGAATTTATTAATGAATACTTGTACTTCACTTTTCATTCCAAGGTAAGGTCTGATGTTTAAAATGGCATAAACTATTTTTTAAGTATATAAAAAGACCAGAATGTAAAGATATCTGTGTTTGGATAATAAATACCAGGAAATTTAGAGAAACTATTAACATTCGATATGGAAGTGTTTTCTACAAGCAAAAATAAATTAAAAGTTTATATGGAGCATATAAAAATTTATTGATCAAAGAGGTAGAACTGTAGAAAACCAATGCTTCATAGGTTAGAATTTTATGAGCAATAATAATATGAATGTTTGAGAAATTAAATAGAAATAATAAGATACCTGTCAAAGAGGAAGAATTGCTAGAATAAAACATTATGTAATAAAACGAGAATGTGCTCAAAAGAAAACACATTTAAAAAGGTACGAGTATAGAAAATAATGAATAGGAATGCCAAAAACACTTATGTGCATAGTTGCCAATAAATAAAAATGGCTTGAAGTGGGAAAAGGTTATTAAACAGTCTTTAATGAGAAAAGAAAGGAAACATCACCTATACAGTATTCTTGCCAGAAATATTTAATCTGCACCAAATCATGAGGAAAATAATGGAAAATAAATTGGGAGACTTTCTAAAAACAAAACTTTTCTGAACTCTTCAAAATTGTCATAAAATGTTATTAAAGACAAATATGGTGGAGGCAATATTCTAGATTAGAGAAAATTAAAGAGGCATAACAACTAAACTTTATGCATAAAATATTATTGACTTATGAGTCAAAGAAAAACAACTATCAAGAATATATTTGGGAAAATTATAAAAATTTAAATAAGGACTGAATATTAGATAATAGTAATATAACAATAGTATACATTTTTTCAACCACAAAGGGATAGGAAATAGATTTCTTGAGTGTGGTAATTCTATTTAGATTTTATAGGAGAATGTACTTGATGTTAAGAAATACATGCTGATTTTTTTTAACAGTAACATGTTATAATGACTGCACTCACTTTCAAATAGCTTCACACACACACGCACAAAAAACTTATCTAAATCTATATATCCATCTATCTATCTACCTATCATCATTCATCTATCTGTTAGTCATCTATCATCTATCTATTTATCAATCATCTGTCTATATTAAGAAAGAAAGAAAGCAAATGTGGCAAAATATTAATTGCTGAACTAAGTAGCAGGTACATGGGTGTTTATTGAACTACTTTTTGGGATTTTCTATAGGTTTGAAAAGCAAAATTGTGAAGGAAAAAACACCAATTAAAAGCAAACAACAGCAATAAAAAAATGATTAAGATCACTTAAGATGAATTTTAATGAGGCTTTAGTTTACTACGAGGAAGCCAAAAATACATAACAGTTCTTTAAAGAGTTAATAGTCCCCTTCAGTTTTCCCCATAGAGCTCCTAGAATTATAAAATCTTTATTTCTTCCTATTGATACAGCCATTGCTCTGGGAACAGCCAAAGCAGTCAGCTTAATCGTGCAATTATGTATCCCTTTTAGACTCATGGAGCATGTAACACCTCCCCTTATCCAGCCATTTCTAAGTTTAATACTCTTGAATGTAGGAATTTGGGATGAGCTTACTAGTTGCTCATTGACTCATCTCAGAACTGTCCAGGAGCTGAAGTGAAACTGAAAGAGCTTATTAAGTTTTGACAATATTGATTCAAAAACAGAAGGCAGGCATTTTTATACAGTGTTTTTCTCTTTGTTCGGCTGGAAATATGATTCTTTTAATTCATTACATAATTGACACCTAATTTTTCTTTTCTTGTCTAGGTTGCTAATGAATGGGTAAATATCTTTTGTGAACATTGAGGTTTATATATTAAAAAAGAGATGATAGAAATGAAGGTGAAGTGAGAGAAATAGCTTACTCAAGACAATGATTTAAGATACATTTACCAAAGTAAAGAGCACAAGTATTGAATTTCCCTTAACCCGAAGTTAACTTGTAATTCTACTGTTCAGATATTCTTTTTTTTTATTTCAGTATATTATAGGGGTACAAATGTTAAGGTTACGTATATTGCCCATGCCCTACCTCCCCCCTTGAGTCAGAGCTTCAATATATTCTTTGAGATACTTGTAAGTCAGTTGGGCAGCCACCTCCTTTCCCTTTTTATTAAAATAGGCCTTCCAGGGGACTTTTTAGTGGCAGGTCCTAGTCTCCTTAGAATAATTATAATGCTAATTAGTAAATTAACTTCTGGACACCACGAAAAGAATATTTTTTTCCTGCTTTAATTAGCCTGGGATGTGCTCACATTTATGTTCATCAATACTGCCTGTCTTTCCATCTTTGTTAAAAATTATGGTCTATCTGATGAATGTATGAGGTGGTAGGCTATCACTATTGTTTTGGTGATTTTTTTTTTTTTTTTTTTTTTTTTTTAGAGACGGGGTCTCGCTCTTGGTCAGGCTGGTTTCGAACTCATGACCTTGAGCTATCCACCCGCCTTGGCCTCCCAGAGTGCTAGGATTACAGGCGTGAGCCACCGCGCCCGGCCCCTGTTTTGGTGATTTTTTAATACTTTCATAAAGAGCATCAGGCCCTCTAAGTCCATACATTTATCTTAAGGATATGGATATTCATGAAAGATAGATCTCTTTGTGAATGGAAAACAGCCTTTTCTGAACTTCAAACACTACAGTGCCCCGAGGGAGGGAAACCAGTTATTTGTACAGTATAGTAATTTACAAACCACCCTCAATATGATCTCTCAAATTCAGTTTTAAAGGAATCCTGAACACTAGAGGTAAGAGTGTTTGGTCACAGAGGAGTGATTCAAGTTTAAGGAAACCATGTTGACTCGTTCAACTTTAGCTTTAAGAGGACAAATCAGTTCTAAAGTAGCAGTATTATTCATAGTGGCCTAAAACAGGAAACAATGCAAATGTTCGTCAACTGATGAATGCATAAACAAAATGTGATATATCCATACAATGGAATATTATTCATCAATAAAAATAAATGAAATACTGATAATGCTACAACATGAATGAACCTTAAAAGCATTAATGCTAATTGAAAGAAGCCAGTCACAAAAGACCACAATTGCATGATTCAATTTATATGAAATATTCAGAATAGGCAAATCTATAGAGATAGAAAGTAGATTGGAGGGTGTCTAAGGCTGGTGGAAAATGGGGTGTTACTGATGATGACTTTAGAGTCTCCTTATGGAGTGATGGAGATGTTCATTGTTGTGAGGGTTGCACAATTCTGTAAATATATTAAAAAAACAGTGAATTGTACACTTAAAATGGATGAATTGTATGGTATGTGCATTATATTTTAAGAAAGCTTGTTTTTTTAATAAAACAGACAACTTGATTAAAAGCAACTGTGTGTCAAAACTTTGACCTAACACTGTATAAATTCAGAGAAAATAAAAAAATCAGGATGGATCTAAATATATGAATGCTTAGATAAATTATGACCATGTATGGAAAATGCTTGCTCTGGTGGATACGTAAAAATTTTCTGTTTAGATTTAAACAGCAGCCCAATACTTATTTAATCTCTTAAATAAAGCACACCAAGGAAAGGGCTGTATAATACTTGGCAAACATCAGATTCCTGATTATAGTAAATCAGTTTTATGACAGTCTGTGGGAATTAAATGTTATGAAGCTGGAATACATTAGCAGCAATCCCTTACAGGCCAGTCTTATGTTAAACACCTCATTTTCTCCCCTCTAAAAGTCATTTTTACACTCAACCCAACTCCTCCTCCCTTGTGATACAAGATTTTTTTTCTTTTTTTACTTTCTAATTATCTTTAAGGACTTGATAAGACTGCCAATTTTTTTCTAACTTTATAAGTCTCATAAAAAATAAATACCATTTATTCTGGTTTTTAATCTTAAGAATAACTTCACCCTGGCTTTTATTCTAAGATACTATTCCCAAGCATAGTTTTATAGGTTCTGATAAATAACCCATGCTGTGCAGGGAACATTCAGATGAATTAACAGTAAAGAAATAAGAATAAATAGGCCAGTAAAGAAATAAGAATAAATAGGCCACTTAGTGTTTTTTGTGTTTTTTTTTCCTCTCATCAGCAGGCTTTCTCCCCAGGAATGGCTATTAAATCACATATAAAAATTGTAAAATTGCCCTGTGACTCTCTGGGGAAGAGTTTTTGAAAGAGAGACACTAAGATTGATCCTTAAAATGATTCTACACAGTTCTATGGAATGGATGAGGCTTATGGCCATTTGGTTTAAAGTTTCAAAACCCTATCTCCACCTAGAATCAGAGAGTGTTATGACTAGAAAGAATTGCTAACAGTACCTTGTCATTTAAGAGATGACAAGAGAATGGTTCAGAATCATTAAGTCATTTTTCCCAGAGGCCTCCATGGGCTAGCACTCAGAAGCTCTGACACGGAAATCACTAGCCATTCTACCACACAACACAAGGTATAGCTAACACCCTACCAGATCTTGTCGCTTATAAAGTAAATATCACATTCCTTATATTCTTTCATCCAAATAGGAATACTCCACAGCAGATCATGAACTTAAGAGAGAAGGAAATGGAATCTCAGGGTATAGTGAATCCTTATAACTTTATGCGTTGCCTGGGCATCCATTTAGAATACAAGTTTAACTTTCTCACACCAGAAGCAGGGCTCGGTCACCTTTGATGTAGTTTCTAGTTCTACTCAGCACCCAACTAGCCTGAGATAGTGGACAGAGATAAGAAATTAGCTGCATCTCTCTCACCTAGCAGACTGGGCTTCCCACTTTCCCACTCTTCCTTTAAAGAACCATTCAGACATTTGCTTGTGAACTTAAAGTAACCCATACCCTATTCCCTTATGTATACTGCTAGCTGCCACGCTCTCTTTTCTCTGTCTGCTTGACTTTTCATTCCTGTGTCTTGTGACCTGGGGAGAGAGCGAGAGACCTGCCCTCCCAACTCCCAACACCTTCCTAGCCCAGCATCAGTGAGTAAGAATCTTTGAACTTGTTTCGTACTGTGGTGGTATATTGAATTTGCACCTTTCATCTGAAGAACCAGGGGCTGCCCCAGGTCAAGTTTTCCTTGGGATGCTGGGGAGAATACAAAGCTGGGTTCTCAGTGCCAGAACAATGGCCAAACAAGAGCCATAAAGCATCTTCCAGTATAACCAAGTTTCTCACCTGAGGGACCCCCGATCTCAGGTCAGACAATTAGGTATTAGGCTGTTGTCCAAATAATAGAAGTATTCTGAGAAAGGCATGCTGTGTACACCCATGTTCAGCTCCTCTTAATTCTCCATTAGGGAAGGGAGGGTTGCTAACCACTGTGCCACTCTAATACTAGAACCCCAAATTAACTAGGGGCTCTCAAAACACAGAGCTGTAAACCAATACAAGTACTCTAAGAAGTTATTCCTTAGACTTGTATCTCGTGATGTCCAGCAAGATATCTTTCAAGGAGGTTGTTTTCTAAAAATATGGCACCACTCAAATCACAGGTAAGGTAACTTATTTTTATATACACACATTCTAAAGCATTGGGTTTTGTTTTGAAGCGAATTTGGCTTAATTTATTTTTATTTAATATTTTTTGTTTAATTATTGGTTGTTGTTGGTTTACTTCTGCATCTAAGACAACTGAAGAAATAACAATGATTTCTCTTTTTTTTCTGCAGAATATGTTGAATATTCATTTAAGAAGTAGACCCAAACTTCTCTATGAATATTGAACTCAAATTGGATTTGGACTGTGTTTTCAATTTTTGTATCACTGCTTCCCTTAAGAAAGGTCACCTGAGAACATTTATTTAATAAATACTTATTTACTACTCTTCTTCACTTATGTTAGACACTATGCTTAGACCTAGATATATGATAATAGAATGACTGAGCTGCAGTCCACCAAGAGAATTTTTATTGTGCTAGCAGAAACAGAAATACTGAATAAGACCAGAGAACACACATTATTATCTTGTTGATCTTGATGCTGAAGACCTTCAAACACTCTTAAACTGTGATGAGTTCTGTAATCAATTGCCTCTGGCAAGGAAAAGATACAACTGACAACAAACTTTATTTTGGTTGGTTTCTACTACCTATAAGTTAAAGACTACTAACTTGATCATTGCCAAATTAGTGCCTCAGAGGAAGACACTGCTTCTGAGTACTGTACCTAATAAGAAAGCAAACAAGTATAACTCTAGGGGGACAATTTCCCTCCAGCTGGAGAAGTCTCTGATTAACACTTGACTAGTAATTGTTTTCCTTATTTGCAAATCAAAGGGTAAGAATTGGGACAATACAGTGTGATGAATAAATTAAAGCCAGTGACTAGTCTTAGTGCCAGAGGAAAGACCTACCTCAATATGTTCTAGGGACTTAGAGGCTACTCTTATGTCACAAACATTGCATCCTGAAGGCTTGGGAGTGGAGTGAGAAATAGCATGTGTGTTGTGGACTAAAAAACAAATATATTTGTTTCTGTCTGAATGAGGGTCTGAGCCCTTAATTTTACCTTAAAGAGCAACTTTTTGTTTTTACAAAGGCTTCTTGTTCATTCACTCGAAGTTTTCGGTGGCCCTGATATGTGACAGATGCTGAACCACATGCCAGGAATAGGGCTGTTACCTAAAAGACCTCCAGGGTGTCTAAACAGTAGAAAGGGGAGCTTTATTGGTGATATCAGTTTGCACACTGGGAAGAGAGAGTCTCCGATAGGGACCAAAGATGCTTTCTCTTTTAAGAGGGAAGGGGTAGGTTGGGTTTTAGGTGTTGCAGGGTCTGTAATACTCAATAAGTTCATACCTATTCAGCAGGTTTGGGGGAAGGCTATACAGATTTATGAGCGGAGCCAAGCACATGTGCAATGGATAAATGCATATGTAACATACATCTCATGTTTATTGTGGGGTGGGGTTTTAGTCAACTGGAATTTGGCTCTTTATATAAAACCATGAGCTGTAGGGCATAAAGACAGTTTGTACCCAACCTCCATAAACTATTAATAGCTGAAACTGACTTAAGGTCTGCAGTTGCTCATCAGAAAAGAATGTTTGTAAAGCTGGTCCTCTGTCCAGTCAGAGTTGTAGTGGTCTGGGTTGTAAATCAGAGTTAGGAGAGGTCTGATAATTTGCCTGGTAGCTCCTATTGTTAGGAAGTTTAGCAAGAGTGTGGTTTTTTTTGTAGCCACAGGAATTTAGAAATTTACCTTGCCCCTGGACTCTGAACCCTTAGTTTGTAGGTAACTTTTGTTTCCTTAACCTTAGGGCCCATCTTACTACTAAAGGGAGATCTGTCTTCATTCTCAGATGACTGGGCACAGCTCTTTCCCTCAAGGAATCATGGGAAGGGTACAGGAGTCAGAGTGCAAGCCACGTGGGTGTCCTGTGATACAGCTTAGGTCACTTTTCTCTAATTCTAAATGTATCATGTCCAATTTGTGGATAGAAAAATAATGGAATTCCAGCTCTGGAGAATTGTTTCCTTAAAGCTACATTTATCAGAGACTGTAAATGCATAATTTATCACAGATTTCATATGTATGCCTATGTATCAGGAACAGGATATTTGACACCTCCCACAGACTCTGGTTTATAAAGAAATAAATTTTTTTTTTTTTTTTTTTTGAGACAGAGTCTTGCTCTGTTGCCCAGGCTAGAGTGCCATGGCATCAGCCTAGCTCACAGCAACCTCAAACTCCTGGGCTCAAGCAATCCTTCTGCCTCAGCCTCCCAAGTAGCTGGGACTACAGGCATGTGCCACCATGCCCGGCTAATTTTTTCTATATATTTTTAGTTGGCCAATTAATTTCTTTCTATTTTTTTAGTAGGGACGGAGTCTCGCTCTTGCGAAGGCTGGTCTCAAACTCCTGACCTCCAGCGATCCGCCCACCTCGGCCTCCCAGAGTGCTAGGATTACAGGCGTGAGCCACCGCGCCTGGCCAAGAAATAAACATTTTAAATATTATAATATTACTTTTAAAACATTAATTTAGTAAGATTAAATGATACACAGTGCTTATTTCGTATTGTTATATGATCTATCTAAGACTATAGGACAAAAGAAAATATGCCTGGTCTTTGGAAGAGAAATAAATCATGGTGAGTAATCACAATCTCTTAGTTGTATAAACATGGAAAGATCATTTAACTCTATCCCTAAAATAAGATTCATACTATTTTAGAGGAAAGAGTAGTAATATGGATTAAATAATATTATGGTGATAAATCCCCTGGTATAAATGTTTGGTGGTATAAAACGTATTTTGGTATATATTAAATAAGTAGCTGTTAAAATATGTAGAGACAGTAAAATATCATCAACCATGGGAGTAAGTCCAGGTTAAAGTACCCACACATCTTATTTTGCAAAGTATTTTTGCCAAATATTGTTTTTGTTCATTGTTTGGAATGAACAAAAATAATTAATGCAAATATGAGCTAGCCTTGTCATCTTCCAAGAGAGAGTAAGCTTAAATTTCTTTTAACCCAGGTCTGACAACTGGTGGGTTCTGGTATTTTCTCTTCTTGAAAGGCGGCACAAGATAGTAGACTAGAGTGTGCATACCAGAGTATGCACATGAATATTTCTTTCCTGTGTATATACAAAAAGAATTTTTTAAAAAGACAACAATATAAGCATAACTAAGGAAAGTCTATAAATTATGGCTTGCCTAGTCATTTATCATCTGTGAATGATTGGCTGTGATGTTTACCGGTTATGTAATCTTTTGAGCTTAGACTCTGGTTGTCATTTAAACAACTGATGTCAAACATTATTCAATAATACAGGAGAAAGAAATTTGTACCCTCACCACCAAAAAAGGCAAAGAATGTAATTCATCCAATCATAAGTGACTCAATGATGTACACTCCATAGTTAAACCAATTAATATTGACCCAAATGCATTTAATCAGAGTTCAGCAATGCCAGCAATCCAATTAAGCTCAAGATTCTATAAAATGTATATTTTATTAATCAAATGACATTTAAGGATGCTTTATTTTGTTCTTTACTTTCTTTTTAAGGAAGAACAGATTGCAAACTTGGAAGTTTTCCAGTAATTCAAACTATTCAATGTCAATTGAGCTGTTATCCATTAATTTAAAAAAAAAGACTTAAAATGGAGCACGGTGTAACATTTTAGAACATGCCCTGAAATAATTAATACCATATATATTTTGTTCTAAAGAACCAATTAAAATCAGATGTATTTTTCAATTAATACAAAATAAGCCTGGTTAATCTCAACAATACATTTTAAGGTTTAGAAATTACATTTAATCATTTAGTCTACATTTTAAACAAGACTTATAGCTTATAATATAAAGTCACTTGAATTATAAATAGGAGTGCTAAACATTTTATTTTATAGAATATATTTTAATATATAAATATTAATAACAAAATCAGATTTCTTACCTTTACCTTCTTGAAGGTAACTAGATACAGCAAAGCCATCTGTAGAAGTTTTTGATGAGTAATCTTTACCCTTTTGGGTTGCTAAAAGTATATGAACAGCCCCAATAATATGGTGATCTAGTTGTCTATCTTGCTGAGATCATCAAAACAAATAGTGACACTAAACTTAGAAAAATGTCTTAATTATAATATTTTGTGAGATTTTTGAAGCCTGATTCTGAGCCCCATGGTTACTTAAATTTTTTCAAATGATTTTTCTATATCTTTTGATATGATTTTAAGTTTATTTTCCTTTATTCAATTAATGGTGTATTACATTGACTAATTTTCAGATATAACAAAACTTAGCATTCAGAAAATGAAACCCGCTTGGTCTGTCAAAGAAATGCTAGTCTTTTTATATATTGCTGGATTCTATTCACTGTGTTTTAAGATTTTTGTCTATGTTCATGAAAAGTATTGTTCCGTAGTATGTGTTTCTCTGTCTGTCAACAGTCTTTGGTTTTATTAGGATTGTGTAGTAATTTGTAAGGACTGATAATTATATATTTTCAAATGTTTTATACACTTTATCCATGAAGCCATCTGGAACTTGAGATTGCTTTTTAGAATGTTTTTATTATGAATTCAACTTATTTACTTATTAAAGGGCCACATAGGTATTATATTTCTCAAGCCAGAGGTTGTAATCTGTGTATTTTGAGGAATTTCTCTGTTTCATCCATGATGCCAAATTTATTGACATAAAATATTTTACAGTATTTCCATATTGTCATTTTAATGGTGAATAGTCCCTAATAGTGTCACTTGTTTTATCCCTTTCATTTCCTAATCAGTCTACCTCTATATTTATTAATTTTATTCATCTTATTCAAGAACTGGGTTTCAATTTCATTTGTTTTCTTTATCATTTGTTTTCTATTCTATTGATTTATCCTGGTATCTTTATTATTTCCTTCCTTCTACTTATACTGAGTTTACTCTTCTATTTCTAGTTTTTTATGGTAGATGCTAGGTCTCTGTTTTCAATCTTTCTTATTTCCTCTTTCTGCTGCCTAAGCCTTATGTGGTTTCCAGATCACATTCAGTCAGAGGTGCAAATCTCACTATGCACAGTTAGGTCCTTCAAGGTTAGTCTTGCCTTTCTGCCTGTTTCTTTGCTGGGTTTTCATGGAACTCCCATACTGTTGTATGGAAACCAATTTGTCTGGTCTTTGTACACATTTCCTGGCAGGGAGATTCTAAAACCCTTGGAATTTCCTGAGTGATAAGAGTTTCTTCTTCATGTTAATAAAGTGACTAATGATAGGTCCATAAATAGCTTCCAGATGGGAACCACAGAGACCAACCATGTAATAAGAGGTTGGACTTTGACCCCTTCTGGCCTCTGGAGAGGGGAAGAGGGAATGGAGGTTGAGTTCCATCATATGGCCAATAAGTCAATCAATCAAGCCTATGTAATAAAACCACAATAAAATTTCTGGACACCAAGTTTCAATAGAACTTTCTGGTTGGTGAAGACCTTGATGTGCCGGGAGAGTGATTTTACAAGGAGAGGGAGTGGAAGCTCTGAGTTCCCTCCCAGAGCTCACCCTGTGCATCTCTTCATTTCGTTGGTTCTCCTGATGGTGCCCTTTATAACAAAATTGTAATGATAAGCATAGCATTTTTCTTGAGTTCTGTTAGTCATTCTAGTAAATTATCAAACACGATGGGGGTCACAGGAACCCACACATTTATAGCTAGTTGGTCAGAATTCCAGGTGGCCTGGGGACCCCTAATAGGCAGCTGGCATTTGAAGCAAGGGTAGCCTGCTTGGGAACCGCACGCTTTAACTTGTGGGGTCAGTGCTAACTCCAGTGGTTAGTGCCAGAGTTGAATTGCAGTACATCCAGTTGGAGTTGACACATAGCTAGCTGAGTCCTTCATGAGACAAAACCATAAACACGCAGTTCTTACTGGAGCAAATGCAGTCTTTCAACAGCACCTTCAAATATTTGTTTTAATACTTTTGCCTAGTTTCTATAAGTGTTTCTGTGAGAGGAATTGTCCAATATCTTCATTCCATTTATTTGCACCATCAGAAATAGTATGTTATTTTTATCTCACTTTTCTCCATTTCTTGCAAGCTATATCTATGTTCCCCTATGCTTAATTTTTCATAAGGCTAATAAATATTTATGGATTTCTAAAAATGCATGCAAGAAAACAGGAAATGTTGGGTAGGGTGTGCAATACAAGGGAACATTCTGTCCAAAGAGATCACTCACTAAGTTGCCCAAACTCCATCATCTCTTAATGTATTTTCTAGGTAATTAAACAATTACCTCTCTTCTCCTAAGGTCTAGGTATTAATCTGGAATCACTTTGTGCCTGAAAGAATAGTTCTGTCTAGGTCCCTCTGGCACAGAAATGTTTGATGCATGGTGCAAATGTAAACTACTTAAGCATTAACTTTTCCCTTCCTCATTAAACTCTTCTTATGGTCTTTCAAATAAGTTTTCCACATCATGAGGAGCAGCAGATAATAAAATAGCAACTTGCCATGCAGGGGAAATAAGCACACAAATACTGTTTAAAGTACTTCGGATATTTCTATAACTACTGGAAAGAATAGGACAAGATATATATAATATGTAGTATGTATAATGCACAATTTTCATTATCTTAGGTAACTTTAAAACAATTAGTGAATCTTTGCATTCATTATTTCTCCTGTTGTTTCTGGTGGAAAACAAATATAATCAACTAATTTTCCACTGAATAAAATAGATCAATTGATCAAGGTAGAAAGATCAATAAAATTTCAATAGTCACACACAATTCATTTGTCTTATGATTATGGAAGAGTTTGTTAAGAACTTGGCATCAACAAATGTTAATTATTATTATTATTAATTGATATCCATACTTTAGTCATGTTATAATGCATTTACTCTGAAGGGTTGGGTGAAAGGTCATTTTAAATGTAACAACATTTGTTTGATTTTGAAATATAAGTTATAATTAGATTTGATTAAATGAATTTGTGCCTGTATCTAAATGGCAAAATTTGTAATAGAAAGCCTAAGATACAAAGGAAGCTCTCTTTTTTTCTTTTTTCTCCTTTTATTTTTTTTTCAGCTCATAGTAACAATGAAATTTGCTATATCATTGAAATAAACTGCACACATACCTAGGCTTCATGAAGATTTGAAAACGTACTGTGATAGTTATACTTTCTATCATCAAACCAGCACTTCAATTAGAACACGATTTGATTGAAATGTTTCTTTCATGAACACTCAATGACAGTTGGGGGAACCCATCTACTATAGAAAGCTGTATAGGCTGTATAAACATGCTGTATAGTCTCTGGTGATGTAAACGATTATTAATACTACAAGGGAAATGTCAGCTTACAACTTAATATCCATTACTGGTCATCCATGTGGTGACAATGGATGTTCTCTGTGGTTTTATTTTATAATTTTAAAGAGGATATTAGAAAAAAATCTGGTAAATTATTTAAAATCATATTAGCTTCAGAAGTTCTTTCTATGTGATTTCTGGTGGTCATTTATAAAAATTTTAAAATATGCTTCGTTAAAGCCTGTATTTAATAAAGTTGAAACCATTAAGAAGCTAGAAAAGCCTAAACATGCTGTATAGTCTCTGGTGATGTAAACGACTATTAATATGTTTATTCTCAATACAAAGGGATGCTGTAGATAATTTTAAATTCACTGTTTTTAGAATTATGGTGATATATTTATTAAGAAGATGATAGATACTTCCAGGTAAAAGTTTGTTTAACAGCCTCATATGATTATTCCCTGCTTTTAGTAACCAAACTGCCGAGCAAACAAAATAATAGGTTGACTATAATAGATGCTATTTCTGCTTGGCTGCCATTGCCCAGAGCTTCTATTTTAACTTTTTTCCTCTCAGGGAGTTGCCACTAATGTGACAATCAATCCCTCTGTGCTTCTGGTTATTAAAGGAGAACCTGAAAACCCCTTTAGTCAATCAGTTTGCTGTGAAAGGAGTGGTGGGGAGGGTGAGGTGGACAGTGAAGAATCACATCCAATCTGAGGTCAGTAATATTATGTGTGGAGTGGAGTCTATAATCTGGGGGAAATTTTTATTGGTCTCCTTCAATTTCTTCTTTATTTTGAAATTACCTGGAGCACATATTAGATGATTCAGGCAGGTCAGGAAGCAACTTATTTCCTCAGAGCTTTTAGGGTAAGAAGCACATTATTCAAGGTAATGTTTTGTTCGTAACAGCTTTCCAGGGTTTAACTTTAGTCAGCTTCAGATGACAACTTAACCTACAATTTTTTGAAGAAATTGAAGTGTGTGTGTGAGTGTGTGTGTGTGTGTGCATGTGTGTGTGACTGTTTGAGTGTTTTTTAAAGCACCTTTTCTACTCAGGAGACCTGGATTTTCTTTTGACTCCTCCGTTGATTAGGACTCTAATCAATGAGTCATGAGATATTCCCTAACCTTGGAAACCTAAAAACTCTTATTTGAGTGTCATCACTACCCCCCTTTATTGTTTCTAGAGAGTTTTATCCATTCCAACCCCCAACATACAATTCTTACTATAGATATCCTAGTCTTCTTTATATTGCACATATAATTTATTTTAATTTCCACGTGTATGGATTTGCTTTGTTATTCCCCTAGCCTTCCACTTGTCCAAACCCTTTTGTTCACTACCTGTGCAAAATATCCCCTTTCTCCAAAGTCCAGTGCAGCCTTTCTAACATCACTGCCTCCAGTGAGCCCCACAGCCTTCTGTCCCTTCACAGTATTTATTTTTTTCTGAACTAAGGTAATTACGCTCAGTTTAAAAAACAATTATATAATGCATTGTCTAAGTTTCTTATGATGTTTTACATCTTTTAGTTTGTCTTTCACAACTGTAATTTCTCTAAAAATGAGGGTTCCATCCCTACAATGTCTCTTAGGGAGGTAGGGGCTCTGGAGTGCTCTCTAACTCTTTTGTGATTGAGTGATTTCTGCCAGTCACTTAATAATTAACACAGAATCAATCCCTTTTTCTCACTATATATAAGTCCACAACTTGTGGTAAAATTTGCTTTTCCTCCTACATGGTAAATGAAAACAGTTCTTTTTTTTAAATAATTTTTATTTCAAAATATTAGGGGGTACAAGCATTCCTATGACATGGATGAATTGTATAATGCTGAAGTCAGGCTTTTAGTGTGCCTGTTGTCAGGATAGTGATTATTGCACCTGACAGGTAAGTTTTTATCCCTCACTCCCCTACCCTTCTCCCTTCTTAGTTTCCAATATCTTATACACAGCTTTATACCATGTTTACTCATTATTTAGCTCCCACTTTTAGTGAGAATATGTGGTATTTGTTTTTCTATTCCTGAGATACTTCACTTAGGATAATGTTCTCCAGATCCATCCAAGTTGCTGCAAAAGACATTATTTCATTCCTTTTTATGGCTGAGTAGTATTCCATGCTATATATATATATCACATTTTCTTTATCAACTCTTCAATTGATGTGCACCTAGGTTGATTCCATATCTTTGCAATTGTTAATTGTGCTGTGATAAATCTATGGGCACCAGTGTCTTTTTGAAATAATGACCTCTTTTCCTTTGGGTAGATACCTAATCCTGGGATTGCTGGATCAAATGGTAGGTCTCCTTTTAGTTCTTTGAGGAATCTATATACTGTTTTCCATAGAGGTTATACTCATTTGCAGTCCCACCAACAGTGTATAAGTGTTCCTTTTTCACAGCATCCATGCCGACATCTATTATTTTTTTAATATTGGCCATTCTAATAGGCATGGTTTTATGGTTTTAATTTACAATTCCCTGATGATTAGTGATGTTGAGCATTTTCTCATATGTCTGTTGGATATTTATATATGTTCTTTTTGGAAAACTCTGCTCACATCTTTTGCCCACTTTTTAAAGGTATTATTTGCTTTTATCGTGCTGTTTTGTTTGAGTACTTTGTAGATTCTGGATATTACCCCTTTGTTGGATATATAGTTGGTGAATATTTTCTCCCATTCTGTATGTTGTCTATTTATTATCTTGATTATTTCCCTTGCTGTGCAGAAACTTTTTAATTTAATGAAGTCTCTATTTATTTTTATTGTTGCTCTATTTACCTTGGTGTCTTAGTCATAAATTCTTTGCCTAGGCCAATCTCTAGAAGAGTTTTCCCTATAGTTTCTTCCAGAATTGTTTATGGTTTTATGTCTTACATTTATGTCTTTAATTCATTTTGAGTTAATTATTGTATATGGTGAGAGCTAGGGAAACTGTTTCATTCTTCTGTATGTGGCTATCCAATTTTCCCAGCACCATTTATTGGATTGTGCATGCTTTCCCTGATATATTTTTTGTCTGCTTCATCAAACATCAGTTGGTTGTAGCTATATGGTTTTATTTCTGGATTCTGTATTCTGTTCCATTGGTCTGTGTCTCTACTTTTATACCACTACAATATCATTTTGGTCACTATAGTTTTGTAGCATAATTTGAAGTAGATACTGTGATGTCTCCAGATTTGTTCTTTTTGCTTAAGATTGCTATGATTGTTGAAACTCTTCTTTGGTTCCATATGAAGTTTAGAATGATTTTTTTAGATCTGTGATAAATGATGTTGGTATTTTGATGGCAATTGCATTGAATCTGTAAATCACTTTGGGTAATGTGGACATATTAATGATGTTGATTCTTACAATGCATGAGTTTGGGATGTTTTTCCATTTGCTTGTGTCATCTATGATTTCTTTCACAAATGTTTTGTAGTTCCCTTTGTCAGTATCTTTCACCTCCTTGGTTAAATATATTCCTAGGTATTTTATTTTCATTGTAGTTATTATAAATGGTATTATGTTCTTGACTCTCAGCTTGTCTGTAATTAGTATGTAGAAATGCTACTGATTTATGTACATTGATTTTTTAACCTGGGACTTTGCTAAATTTATTTACCAATTCCAGGAGTCTTTTAGTGGAGTCCTTAAGGTTTTCTAGATACAAAACCTTATCATAGGCAAATGAGGATAGTTTGACCTCCTCTTTCCTGATTTGGATGCCCTTTATTTCCTTTTCTTGGCTAATTGCTCTGGTTAGGACTTCCAGTGCTATGTTGAATAGAAGTGGTAACAGGAGCACCATTGTATTATTACTTCATATGGGGAATTCTTCCAACTCTTTCCCATTCAGTATGATGTTGACTGTGGGTTTGTCATATATGGCTTTTATTATTTTGAGGTATGTTCTTTATATGCCTAGCTTGTTGAAGGTTTTTATCATAAAGTGGTGCTGGATTTTATCAAATGCTTTTTCTGCATCTATTGAGAAGACCATATGGTCTTCATTTTTATTTTTGTTTATGTGATAAATCACATTTATTGATTTGCATATATTGAACTATCCTTGGATCCCTAGAATGAAACCCACTTGATCATGGTGGATTATCTTTTTGATGTGCTGTTGAATTCAGTTCGCTAGTATTTTGTTGAGAATTTTGGCATCTCGGTTCATAAGGGATATTGGTCTATAGTTTTCTTTTTTGTTGCTGTGTCCTTTTCTGGCTTTGTTATCAAGGCGATATTGACTTCATAGAATGAGTTAGGGAGGGTTCCCTCCTTTTCAATGTTATGGAATAATTTATGTAGGATAGACACTAGTTTTTCTTTGTAGGTCTGGTAGAATTGGGCTGTGAATCTGTCTGGTCCAGAGCTTGTTGTTGTTTGTTTTGTTTTGGGGACACTTTTCATTACTGCTTCAATCTCACTGCTCATTATTAGTCTGTTGGGCCAAAAGTTTAACACTGCTTAGCGTTGCATTAGCTCTACCATTTCTATTCAGATTTGAGTCCTACAAGAACCACTCTCTGTTAGGCCCAAAAGGATTCATGAGGAAATCCCACATAGATTTCAAGTGTTCCTTTTTTCCTCAGGTCCCATATCTCCAGTAACCCCTTCAAAAATTCTAGCAGTTGGGTAGCTCAGAG
The DNA here is from genome assembly GCA_008086735.1 of Cheirogaleus medius. Classification (NCBI taxonomy): domain Eukaryota; kingdom Metazoa; phylum Chordata; class Mammalia; order Primates; family Cheirogaleidae; genus Cheirogaleus; species Cheirogaleus medius. Next base: position 15,367,035 of record VBSM01000361.1, read on the forward strand.
ATGATCTCAGAGAACTCACATCTCAACATTAACAGCTCAGTGAGACTGCATACTTTGCTTTGGCTCCATCTCTTTGCACTGCTAGCAGTTTAACAATTGCCTTGGGACATGAATCTAGAGAACTCACATTATATACTCTTCTTTTCTAAAGGATTATGGCCTACTTTTAGTGCCAGTTACTACTACCTCATATGTTTTTTTCTAGTTTTAAGTTTGTTTATGAAAGGAGAACATGTCCAGTACCAGTTACTCCATCATGCCCAAGAGAGGAAATCTTGGCCTCTTTGTTTTGAAATTGTTAAAACAGTAGAAAAATTTAGAGATTCAGAAGTGAAATGTCACCAAGAAGATAGCTATAATATTTTATAATTTGTATTACTTTATATTTGTTCCAAATTACACAACATCATATTCCTCAATAGCAACATGGAGGTCATTTTTGCTTAATATATATTGTCCATGATAAAATAACAAAATGAACTGGAAATGGCTCATACTATTTTTACTTGGTTAGCAATGCTTATAGAAAATGTGTATGATGTGACCATGAAATCAGGAAAAAAAAATGTTTACATCACCATTGTCTTCCCCTAAAACAAAGTGTTTCTTTGCAATTCATCATAATAGCATTTGTGATGGAAACTGACCTTCACATAATATCAAGTCTGACTTTTATTCTTCTTCTTAAACCATTTGTTTCGATGTTTGGAATTTAGAGTAACTTTTGAAAAGCAATTTGAATGGCTGATTTTAAAACATTAATGAGAATTAATTACAACATTTCACCTATGTACTTATATCTCAAAATGTTTACAAAAATATGCACATTTCTTAAACTATTTTCTTGGTCCTCAAGAAAAAGTCAGTTTTAAAAGGAACTTTAACTGTTCTCATATTACTTTACTGCATAATCTGTGGGTCAATTTCTTCCATGTTTCTGTGAAAATTAGATATTTTTGTGCCAGCTTTACTTCATGCTATGGCTTTTAATTCTTACTCTCAGTGGGTTGAACTTCTCTCTACATGCAGTCATAAAATATTACTGGCTCGGCATCATATCTGAGCAATATATTCATGAGAATATTGTAGCTCAAATTAGTTATTGCAAAAGTAAATCTTAGACATTGATCCTTTCCTCAGTGCTTAGGAACTTTTGGTTTAAGGTAAATCATGCCAGATCAAAAATTCTGTTTAAAAATTGAAGGGAGATACTGATGGAATTATATTAATAGAATTGAGTGTATAAAAATATTTTTTTCAATAATCTAAAAAAATGTAGGTTCCTTTTCCAGCAATAAGATCTTCTGGAGAAGGAATAAAATAAAGATAATTTTGTGATAGCCAGCTGAAAACTTTCCTCTGGAAAGAGAATAACTAGAATTAATAGAAGGAAAGGAAAAAGAAACACATATATATGGAGTTTCTGCTCTTTGATTCTGTATTTCACACATTTTACCACAGTAAGACTTTGAACAACTCTATCATCATTTCATTTTTTTCCTCCAATTAAGCAACATGAGGCTCAGAGAATTAAATAACTTATGTGAATTTAGTTTATGAAATAATGTTAGAATCCTGTTTCTAATACTTACTGTCAGTTGTATGTGACTCCAAAAGGCATCCCAAGAAGGAAAACACTGAAAAAATATTAAGGAAAGAAACAGGAAAAATTAATCTATTTAATCATTTTACTCTGAGTCATGTCTGAAATGTTCACATTGACAAAAGACAATTTGATTTCAGGTGTACTGTAGCAAACTAGTTAATACTTTAGGCATCTTAATTTAGGAAAAAATATGATTAAAACTCTTCTTTTTCTCTTTCTTTACATTCACACTTGAGTTTCGTGTCTTTACTTCATAATTGCTTCCTATCGACTTTCCACTGAATAGCTGGAAAAACAAAAATTAAAACAATGATCTACACAATTAAAATAATAACCGTATCATGACATTTTAGTAACTATAGAAACCTGTAATACCCAACTTGACCCCTCTGCAGTATTTCATAGTGAAGACACCTCTCTCCTTTCTTCCCTTCTAGAAAGCTGTTATTCCTGCTACTTCCACATACATTTATTTCAGTCTTTGGGCTTGGCTCCTTCCACTATTCTTCACCTAAAGGTTCTATTTTCGGTTCTTTCTTTTTTCTTTCTACCTGTTTCCCTTAAATGACCATATCCCTCTGTCCCATGTGTTCAATTATTTACATGCTTATTATTTTAAAAACCACAACTTTAGATTTAATTTATCCCCTTGACTTCAGAGCCTTGAGTGCCAACTGATTACATATATCTGGCTTGTTGCAGGTAACTAACAAATATTATCTCTTAACTTGACCTCCTCTATATCTTATTTTAATGTTACCATCCATTTTATAGTCTATAAATTGAAAGTTTGGCATCGTCTTTAGTTACTTATTTATTCTTTCTTATTATTCTATTATAGATACCAAATTAGATTCAAGTTCTGTTTATTTTGCCTCAACACTGTCTTCAGGACCCTGCCCATTGTGCTTCTGCTATTTATTTAGTTCATTCTTTATTAATTAGCATCTGCTGAGTAACAGCTATGTGACAGACTCTAAGCAAAAGAATAAGCCAAACAAAATATAATAACAACAAAAAATAAAAATCAGATATCATCTTCATCATCATCCCATTATTTATATATGAAGAAATAAAGACTTAGAGTTGTTAAATAATTTAATATAACACTATTAAGTGCAGAAGCATGTGTGTCTCTCAGGATAGAGTAGTCTGAGGAAAAGGAGATATATTTATTGCATTTACCTAATGGACTAATTATTTTCCAGTTTTCTGTCCATAAATCTAATTTCTTTTCTTATCTAAAATCCAAGTAACGCAGAATTTTCTAAGTCACCACAACTTGGAGAAATGTAATTGAGGAGAAATTGTTTTAAGTATGAGCAGTTAAGGTTCTAAGTCCTCACCAGGGAAACTAATGCAAGCCTCCTTCCACTCTCTCCTTGTTCACAACTACAAATTGCCATTGGACATTAACATTCTTCAACGAAGTGCTGGGTGCTGCTCTCTTTACCTTGTTACCTCGTGGTTTTAGCTCAAAAAATGTTAGCAACTATAATTATTATATTTTCTCATTAAACAAAAAGCTCCTCTAAAGTATCTACATCATGGCTATTTGTCTTTATGCCACATGTGCTTCCTTTCTCTGGATATTCTCAACTCTCCTATCTTCACCATGCCAAGAGAGTTTTGGGTTGCATGACAGAGGCAAAAAACTGCCTCCTCCCCAGCTCTTTGCCACACTATATCCTAGGCCAAAAAGTGGTTGTGCTTGTACACAATGTCTCATAATTTTGCATAACTTGCAACCAACCATATGTGCATATATATGCATGCATACATATTTATGCACACACACACACACACACATACATACCATCCCTTAATATTCTCCCCAATTTTGGGGACAAGATAAACTTGTCTGTTTTGTTCCTTCCAAAAACGAAATGTTTCTATCCATAGATATGGGCGTAACAACAATTTTTGTATATATATAACAAGGGGAGAGATTTTTTACATCAGCAACATCTATGCCCTGATTCAACCTAGTTCAGATTTTACTACTTAATATTCATGTCTATATAATATCATAAATGATCCTTTACTGTTTGAGGGGAAGAGTATGGAGTAGATAGATGTAAAAAGGCCAACGTCTTTTATGTCCCGTAGCACCTCTACACCCACATACATTTTCTGATTGCCCAGGTATGGGAGAATTCTTGAGATAGGCAGCAAGAGATCAAGTACTCCAAAGAGCCTTCTGGTTTATGGAAGAAAATTCCAAAATCCCACCTTCTACTTTTATTCATACTGCCTGACTGTCTGTAGTATTTGAGGAAAGCCATTGTATACAGAAGAATGAACTTAGCCTTAGCAACAGAAACATATGAAAATATAGTAATATATCCCTCTATGTAGAATGGCCAGATGGGCTTCAAAACAATAAAAGAAACAGTTGACAAAATCTTGTTTACTGAATAAAATAAGAGAATGCATGCATGTAAAGGTAAAGACTTTATCATCAACATCAATATCGTCATCATCCTCTGTGGTATTATAAGGAGAAATGGTTCCTGATAAATGGAGTGTCTGTCCTAGCTTGGGTAGCTGTAGAATAGGTATGGAAGTACAAGTTTGCTCAATTGTTCTGCATAATAAAGTGAAGAAGCAATCATGGTATGGGGAATTAGGAGAAAAAACATAGGGACTGAAAAATGGTTGGGGAGGGGCTGCATGGGATAAAACTGAAGGAGATTAATCTTATTAACAGACTCCTAGGGACTAGACAATTTTGGAGCTAGACATTCCCATTTTAAGAAATTTGCTGTGGGGTATATGTTGTAAATGTCTTTTTACAAACTTACTGCAATCTTTTCAATAACATTTGCATAACCCACCAATGCTTTTCATTTGAGTGGATTATTTCCGGGTAATGTGAACATGCACTGAGTTCTGTGTTTGACTTGCGCAAAGTGAAAATATGAGTGCCCACTTGGAGATATACTGTTGTGTGGAAAATTAATTGACAGAAATTTAGACTGCATTTTTTTTTACAACATGCATTTGAAAATGTTTTCTAAACCATGTCTTTCACTTCTAAATACATGAAAGATATATGTTCAGAGCCTCTTAAATTTAATTCCAAGTATTCAATTTCTTTTGCTAACTTGTCCATAAATTATTCAACAATGGCATTTGCCAAAATAAATTTTTAAAATGGAATCAATTTAACAAATTTGAAACAGACCTTACTTTACTAAAAAATTATTATTGAGTAATAATATTTTACTAAAAATTACTTAACAGGAAGTATTTGCTCAAGGGAAGAGAGGCAGAAATCTAGGAAAAGGGCCAATTTCACTAAATTGTGAATAAAACACATGTGTGCCTGAATATACGATTTATAACATAGTTGCATAAATATGCATGTTATGGCTTAAATATTTCTATTTCTATTTTAAAATTTAAGAAATTGAGACTCAGAGAGTTTCAGAGTGTTGCCCAAGGTCATATAGTTCATCAGCCTCCACCAGACTATACAAGATTCTGGACAAATTGGAAAAAGTTACTCTCTCTGGATACCTGCAGGCTGAGTTGGCTGGATTTTCATCCCACACCCATTCCAGGCCTGGCATCTCTGCATAAGACAAGCATTGCTCAACTTTACTTGGCTGCCCTGTACTTTTCAGACCCCTGCTATGCTTGCTCTTTGCCAATCAAAGAGAAAATGAACTCTATTTTTAACTAATCATCTCAGGCACATTCACAGGAGCCAAATTATTTTTGTGCTTTGACCTCTAAACAGAAGTTGATGTTTCTTATATAATGATGATGATTTTAGAGAGCCAAAACTAATTTCATGATAAGCAGACAATGCCTCAATAAAAAGTGAGAATCACTCAGGGTAAACACTAATAGGTGTGAATTACAGAATTACATCATCAGTTAGAGAAATGTTTTCTGAAATAGCTTCAGATCAAATCTGATTTACCTAACAATCAAAATATTGCCCTCCTGTAGGAGTCAAGTTATGCAAGCAAGGATTAATACCCTATTTCATCACCATCTGAATTAGCATGAAAATGGAAAGATTAAGTTATTTTAGAGGACTTCTCTATTTTGCCATAGTGGATACAAATTTTTCACAATGTGTAGTTTTTTAACATTCAGTATTTCAGTTTACTAGGAATAAGCCTTTTAACTAGACTACTTTTTCTTACAACTGAAGTTTTCCACTTTAAAACTGAAACTTAATATCTTTCTAAAATATGTTATACTGTTACCTATGTTTGTAAGAGGATATACAAGTAAGGTGATACAATGGAAAGATTATAGATTTTGACATGAAAAAGAACCTTATTAGTTTGGGGTTTTCTTGGAGGGGTGTTTTATTTTTTTATTTTATTTTATTTTTGGTGTCTTAAATTAACTTCTTTCTCTGAACTCCCATTTCCTCCTCCGTGAAATGGCTACATGTGACCCACAGGCTATTGCCCTTAAGCTCCACTTTCATGTAATAAAAGTAGCAATGTCACTAAACAGCATGTGTTTAATCAGCCCACAGGTTCCCCTAGACTCAAATGGCCAGGGAATTGGTACTTTACTCAGGCTATTTGATCAGAGGAAGTACTAAAGGGAGTGTCTCCTAAAATAAGGGGATTGAGAGGGCTGTACAGGGAAAAACAAAAAAGCAACCAAGTGCCAGCAGGGACTGGGATTAGTAAAAGAAGGCTATCCTAAAGTGATAAGGGCCTTCTGGGCTTGGATCCTGGAAGACTAATGGGCCTACATCACTGAGCTTGAGTTTCTGTATATATATATATGTGTGTGTGTGTTTGTATAAAATAGTATTTATCTTATTTATCTTAAAATAGTATTTATCTTATTTAGTTTACCGTGAGAAATACCGGAGATTATGTTTATACAAAACTTAGCATCTAATAAGACTTGATATTAATATCAATATTAATGACATACGATATCAATATTAATATTATACAATATCATTACAACAAACAGGTGACTTAGTTTAGTGGCAGTAATGTTAAATTTGAAGTCAGGATTTCAATTCTGCTGTCTTTGTGTTGTATTAATATAACCTTGAACAAGTCACTTAACCTCCAGTTGACACATTCATTCACACCAAAACCTGATTCAACTTTCCAGATACAACTGTTAAAAGAAAAACTTTCGACAAATTTAAAAGAATTTAATTGAGCAAAGAACAATTCGAGAATCGGGCAGCTCCCTGAACTAGAATAGGTTCAGAGAGATTGTGTGGCTGCTGCATGGTTGGAATGGATTTATGGACAGAAAAAGGGAAGTGTCGGACAGAAAACAGAAGTGAGATACAGAAACAGCTGAACTGGTTACAGCTAGCCATTTACCATATTTGAACAGGGTTTGAACAGTTGGCTGCCTTTGATTGGCCAAAACTTGGTAATCGGTAAAAGAGTAGGTCAGAATCTGTTTACACATCCAGTTAGGCTACATTTCACTGTGTATGGAGAAACCTTTAGGCTGAACTTAAAAATATGGAAGAAGGCAGCTTTAGGCTAAACTTAGGACTACTATCAGTCACCTTTCCAAAACACCACAATAGACACCACACTTGTGGGTAGAGTCACCCAGAATAGCTCTCTTCTGTCTAAAAAGTTAAGTTCAGGGTCCATAATGGGATACACAATCTGCCTTCCAACAAGGGCATGCATTTCTTTCTTCCAACCCCAGCTGACTGCAATCTGTAATTTCAATGACTGCAATGAATTTCTCACTTCTGACCTCCTCATCCACTCCTTCCCATTTGAGGCCAGTCTCCATATGAAAGCCAAAGAATTCTTTTTTAACAACACAAGTCATGTTATTTCCTTATTGAAATCTATCCACTACCCTTTTCGTTGTTGTTGAGATAAAAAAACAAACTTATTTTCGCAGCACATGACATCATAAGAGATCGGCCCCTGCCAACTGCCAGTCTTCATGTCTCTCTTTATATTTCTTCCTGCTACCTTGGAATTAATACTCCCTTTCCATGTTCACTTCTTACCTAACTTCTATTTTTCCTTCAGGTCTCAACTTGAATATGATTTCGCTGAAATAACTTTCATGATCCCTAAGACCTATTTTGTTCCATCATCATTGACTTGAAAAGCACTTTATAATTTTCTTCACAATTTTTCTTATTTGCCTTCTCAGTTATTCATTGCCCATCTTCTTTACTAGACTGCTGGAGGGGGAAGACCGTGTCGTTCTTGTTCACCACTTCCTCTCTCCAGTGCCTAGGACAGTTCCAGACACGTGTGAGAACTCCATATTTATTCCATGAATGAATAAACGGAATATCCTTGATTATGAACTCTCTATCTAAGTTATGTGCCCTTAGAGAGAAAAATATATTTCCTGAGTCTTCGGTTTTCCGTTTGAAATATGAAGGCAAGAGTATGTGCTTGTTGTGTAAAGAGGTCAGGGGGAGACAAGGAAACCTGATAAATCACTTTGAAAACTTTGAAGAATTAACACATATAATGCACTATTACTTGGAGTGCGGAACAGAGTCAATAGTTAATTTAACACTATTGATGGGCAAGTATTCATTAAGTGCAGGAAATGATTAATTTCAGATCAGCTTCTATTTACTATTTTCAGAGAGAGAGAAATTGGATATGTTAATAATAAACCCAATTCTCCATTGAGACCGTTTTTATGGAAAGGAAGAGAAAAGTCTGTATATAATTTAGGATTTGGCAGTATCTGCAAAATCATTAGCAAGTGGGGAGTTATATAAGGAGATCCCATGAAAGAATTAATGGGAAACCAACAGCTTCTGAAAGGGCTCTAATCTCTGGCATGAATTCCTTGCAATCCATCTTTCTAGTTTTCCAAAATACATAAGTAGGTCAGGCATAGTGGCTCACACCTGTAATCTCAGCACTTTGGTAGGCCAAGGCAGGAGGATTGCTTGAGTCTGAGACCAGCTTGGGCAACACAGTGAGACCCTGTCTCTTCCAAAAAAATTTTTAAAAATTAGCTGGATATAATGGTGTGTGCCTATAGTACTAGCGACTCAGGAGGCTGAGCCAGGAGGATCACTTGAGCCTGGGGGTTGGAGGTCGCAGTGAGCTGTGATTATGCCACTGCACTCTAGTCTGGACAGCAGAGCAAGACTGTGTATCACCAGAAAAAAAAAAAGAAATTAAATCTATGCTCTTCCTTTAAAGTTTGCTCACAAAATATTTTTTTTCAGCCTCATGAAAACTGCTCTCAGTCTATATTTTATTTTGTTGTTTTTTCATAAAAGTTTTTGAATATACTTTAAAATTGATTTCAGAAACATTAATATATATAGTTTTCCACTTACAAAGTTAAGTGACTGCTGACATAATTCTGTCATTTTTTTAAAAGGATCTCTTCTCAACCCTCTGCTCCCTATTCTACACCTCCATATTTACTTGCATTTTTCAAGTCTTGACACTCACTAGTATCTGATGAGATAAGGAGAAATCTCACCAGATTGCCTATTCCTATTAATTTATATTCATATTTATATTAATATTAATATTTCATAAAGTTTGCAGACTGCTTGACTTTCTTGGAAAGAAAAACATTTCATCACAGGATTTAAATTGGAAAAATAAATCAATCCACCAATGAAAAAAGTTGCAAAATTTAGATAACATCTAATGTGGATTATATAATAATGCTTTAAATTTATAGAGAGCTTTATGAAATAATTTCATTTATATAATATCTTGTTTGACCACCAAAATGATGGCGTACATATACCTTTTTACAAACTTGAAATCTGAAACTCAGAGAATTTAAAGAACAATGGAAGCTGGTACACAGCTACTAAATAACAAAGTTTCGAAGCCTGATACTTTGTTTTCAAGAAGGTCCCAGTTCAGTGGTTGCAGCAGTGCTTGGGCTGGCGAGGGTGGAAAAGCTCCTGAGAAGCTCAGCAATCCACTGACACCAGAGGTGTGTGGGAAGGAGAAACAAACCCCCTACCTACTGCCTTCACTGAGCTTCCAGTTTCTCTGGAGTTGATCTCCGTCAATATCTTTTTTCTTCCTGTTCTACTTCACAATCTATTTCCCTGAAGTCTCCAGCAGGCTCTGGCACCTTTACCCCCGAACTACACCTGAGTTCTTCCCATTCTCCACTTCCTTTATCTGAAACCCCTATTTTGGTTTTTAAAAGCAAGGCATACCTATATTTTCTGGTCTATTGGTTGCCCAGTTTTCTCCCTGCTACCACACAATTTTTCCTAATCCCCTCTCCCATAAGAAAAAGTTTTCCACCTCTATTCCTTACTCCATTTGCAATTTGGTAAATAGCTTGGCATGCTTCAACTGAATCTTCACTTATGTTCTTATCTGCACAGTTCTCACAGACTCAGGAGTGGAAGCTGAGTTCTACAGTAGGAGAAAAAATGTAATGAACCATTGCATTCTCCACTAAAGTAATTGCAGCAGATTTCCATACTAGAGAAATTAGTACATCTCAACAAGTAGAAGTATTGAGATATATATATTTATATACATAATATATGTGTAATATATATAAAAATTATAGTAAGATACACATTACCATAAAATTTACCATCTTGACCATTTTTAAGTGTGCAGTTCAATAGCGTAGAGTGCCTTCACATGGTTGTGCAACCAATCTCTTGAAGTCTTTTAATTTTGCAAAACTAAAACTCAATTCCCCATTCTGTCCTCCACCCAGTCCTGGCAACCACCATTCTACTTTGTGCTTCTATGAATTTGACCATTCTGGATACCTCATTTAAATGGAATAACACAGTGCTTGTCTCTTTGTGCGTGGCTTATTTCATTTAGGATATTGGTCTCAAGGTTCATCTATTTTATAGCATGTGTCAGAATTTCCTTCCTTTGTAAATCTTAATAATATTAATTGCCTGTATATACCATATTTTGTTCCATTTTGTATCGATTTATCTATCAATAGACACTTAGGTTGTATACACCTTTTGGCTATTTGAATAATGCTGCTATGAACATGAGTGTGCAAATATCTATCTGCCTGAGTCCCTGCTGTCAGTTATTTTGGTGTAATTCAACATATTCTCTTTTTAAAGCTCTAATAAATTTTACAGTAAATCAAGCTATTTATGTCAGCACCCCATGTATTAATATTTTCTTAGCATAGAATTAGATTTGTTTTTCAATATTTTAATGTTCATATTTTGATATGAAGTTTATTTTATGCTTAAATTACATGCAAATTATTTATATTGATTTGGTCATCCATAAACCTAGTTTAACATAGATATACTAAACTAGATTCTTCCAACTACAAAATAGTAGCAAATTTGCATTTGATTTAGGCATTAAATATTCTCAAAGACAACTTTTATTTAAAGTAAATTTTTGAGGCTGGGCGTGGTGGCTCACGCTTGTAATCCTAGCACTCTGGAAGGCCAAAGCGGGTGGATCGTTTGAGCTCAGGAGTTCAAGACCAGCCTGAGTAAGAGCGAGACCCTGTCTCAATAATTTAAAGTAAATTTTTGACATAAATATATCATAGCTATAAATAGACAATGTGGTAAACGGGATAACATATGCATGAAATTACTATAATGTTAATAGCTATTTCCTGGAAAAAAAATTCTGTGTAATGAAAAGAACATAAGAAAATGCTATGGATAATGGAGGGGCAAGAGTAGAGGAAGACGACAAATTAGGAGAGTATTGTTGCAGTCCTGGTGAAAAATTAAAGTAACTTGGACTTAGAAAATAGTAGGAGAAACTGAAATTTATGAACATATTTGTATTTGAAAGGAGAATTCGGTTTGACATATGAAAATGTTGAAAAGTATACTGGATATAATATCAGAGCACTAGGAATTTGAATAGTTAAGCCTGCAATTTAGTGGAAAGGTCAAAGATGAAAATTCTAATTTGGAAGTAGTTGCATAGGGATAGCACTGAAAGCCATGGAACCGAATGAAATCACCAGGGAATGTGTACAGTTGAGAGGAGAGGGGGACCAGAATAGAACATCGTGATACTCCAATGTTTGGCTACCAAAGAATAGAAGAGCTAATGAAAGAGGAGGAGAAGACCAAACAAGAAGAAAATCAAAAGAAGCAGTGGAATGGATACTAACAGAGGAAAGCTTTATAAGAAGGAGGAAGTGATCATCAATAATAATATCAACAAAGAGTCAAATATCTTTGAAATGATCTTTAAAAACATGCAGATCATTGTTAATTTAGGTAAGAATAATTTCCATAAAGGATCAGTAAAAATGACCTGCTTAGAGGGGGTATGTGAGCACTTGGTAATGGAGATTCTAAAAATTATTAAGTGCTTAGACTGCAGTGAGTTACCCAAAAATAAAATGGTATTTTATTTATTACTATTATTAGTGACAAGAAGATAGGTGGATATGGAGTATATTTTTGTTGTTATTAGGTTTGTTAGTTTTTAAACTTTCTATATATTTGATAAGACATCGTTGGTGATGCAAAACATCCAAGAGAGAGCAAAACTCATGGCTCATAGGAAATAATGGACCATTGCTAAAAGAATTACTTGAGAAGACAGAAGGAAATGGAAGGAGCAGGGAATTTTGAGTATAGCTGCAAGAGTAATAAATTCAGTAGTAAGACTATAAAGGGATTCACAACCAGTTGTGTCTGTTTTCTCAATGAAGTAGGAGGCAAGATCACATGGATAAAGAATTACTAAACTAGAATAAAAATTAGTTGAAAGGATAGGAGTCATGGTCATAAAATAGAATGCTTGAAATTGAGATTTCAGGGGCGGTACAATTTTGGGAGATGACAAAACCGAAAAAATGAGTATGGCTATGGGTAACTAATATGACAGAAGGAAAAGACATTTATTTGAAAGTGAGGAAGTCAAAGGTAAGCTATGGCACATATAATCTAGAATTTGTTTCACTTTCAAATTTCAAAGAATAGAGACAATAAACAGTACAGATTAGTCTCTGGAATTCGAATCCTTTACTTTTTATACCTTTTCTGCACCTTCCCCTCACCTGTGGTTAATCTCTATATCCAGACTTAACGTAGCCTACCCACTTTGATTTCCCTGTCTGAGTACAAACTTCATTTCCAAAATAAATTATATTAAAAAATCTATTTTCCTATTCTGAAATAGTAATATTTATTAGGAAGGGGTTCTCTTCTAGCTTATTGAAAGTCTACATTAAAAAGGAGATAAGCTTAGGCTAAATTTACTTATTTTAATTGGAAGAAAAATATTGGCAACCCAATTATCCTTGTTGAATTATCTAAAGGATAGAAAAACAGGCAGAGCAATACCAAAAATGTTTCTAGGATGGTACAAGAAAGCATGATAAAAATAGAAGTGGAGCAACATAAAGTGGGACAATAATGATAAAAGTTAACAGAAGAAATGACAAAGGCAAATTTCACCGACCTCATTTTTTATTCATATTAATTTGCATGGGAGTCTGTATGACATCAAAGCACTTAAAAAATGGATTTTAAAAAGTGGGTAGTTTCTCCATATTGATTTTTTTTTCTGAAATGTTTAAACATTTGTAAAACTTCAATGAATTTGATTTGTATTGCATCACATATGAATGCTCTTTTCTGTAAAAGAATAAGTATGTGCAACCTAGGAGAGCCTGACTGAGAAGGTTGTAAGTTTATTTCTTTATTTGGGGACCTTGGTTAGTTTCCATTTTGTACAGAAACATGGTTTTTCTGTTTTGCTTTAGGTTTGATAAAATAGTGTATTTTGCAAAAATATAGCCATAAAGTTGTAGGTTTGCCATGAAAACACATGCATTGACAGGCTAGTCTTCAACTTCCCCAGCTCTAATCAGGAATATCCAAAGCAACAGCGTGGCAATTAGTGACAAGATAATAAGCTTGCTGGTATTTGGAGTGTATTTTTTTCCTCTGAGAACTGAGAGCTGTCCTGAGTTTTCTTGTGTTTTTGATTTCTTTTTATGATTTTTGGAAAAATCCAACCCCAGGCAAATTTGTGAGGAGGCGGATAACAGAAGAGAAAAATATTTAATCATTGCCCATTGATGTCCTACTCAAATTCTGCCATGTAATTGCTGCTGTTATTTCTAGTCTAGCTTTCAGAAAGACAAGCAGGTCCCTCGATGCACCCCCTTAGCCAATTTTTAAGTTTGCTTCCAAATACAATAACTTCCGAACTATTGTAAATCTGTACAATATCTATGTGGATTTGAAAATTTTCATTTATTCCAACTCTCCCTAGGTTCTATTTTTATTGATGTTATCACCAAATGTTCCAACTTTTATGCATTAATTTGCAGGGAAAGTTTTAAGTACAAACTGCGCTTCAGGATAATTTAACATAAAAGCAACCCAAATGAGTAAGAAAATTGTAACATTGTCCTATATACTCTTTCTCTCTCTGGTTGTATCCAAACAGTGGCATCAGTTACCATCTGTACACAAGTGACTTTATACGGGGTCAGGTGCTTCAATCATGTTTGTAACATCACTAAGGTTAAGCTTTGAAGCAAAGATGTTAAAATGTAAATTTGAGTGGTGGCTACTTACTGCTGTCTCTGTTATGATGTGTTTTTCCTTTTGAATTCAACTTAAAAACACACAGAGAAGAGGGGAAGCACTGTGACCACAAAGACAGAGATTAGAGTGATGCAGCCACAAACACAAGACTGTCTCAGAAAATTCTTTTTGCCAAGCTGTGGTCAAACACATCACATGAGCCATAAACTTACAAATGTGCCGGCCTGTGCTCTCCCCACCCCTGGAGAATCCCATCTTCCTCCTCCTCCACCCCTGCCTCCACCACCACTAGCACCTTTTCTGCTCAGGAAATCAGGTCTCACTAAAGCACTTCAGGTTGAACCATTAAAAAAAGATGGACCCATGCAGATAGTTAAAACCTGTTGACTGAAATTAAAGAAGACAGTTTCAGCAAAAAGAGGAAGCTTGTACCATCACCAAAGTCATGCAGTCTACTGTTTACTGCCTTAGACCTGCATCATGTTATCCTGAAACCTAACTCCAAAGTGTTATCGGTTTGAGTTACAAATGTCTCAGTTACTCCCAGTAAAAGCCAGCTAGATCAGAAGAAACTGCTTTGAAAAGTTGAGATACAGAGAAGCCCAGGTGGCACCTCTCTTACCAATAAAGAAAATATGGAATCAGGAACTGGACTGATCCCCATACAGAACTGGGCATTGAGGAGAATGTTGCAGATGGCTCACCCTAGAAGCCCAACTCAAATTCCACCACTTTCTACAAGTAGCTTTGATGAATAAAACTGATGCCAGCTCTTCCTGACTCCATGTGATGATCCATGAAATATACAGATAAAGTCACCCAAGTCCTTTTTTCAATGTAGTAGGGTATATATAAATATATTAATATAATTCCATTTGAAGAATTAAAGTGTATGGAGCCCACACATACTGTGGTATAAAGTGATATTATGTGGATATTTTCTAGTTTGCATGAACAGTAAGAGAACCAGATGGGAAAATACAATGTCCAGACTGATGTTCATCCTGCAATCACCTAATTCAGGTTAGAAAGATTATTCAACTTTAACTAGATAACTCTAGTTTGTGCTGTATAGGTGCAGTTATGACATTAAGCAAAGAGTCTGGTTCCTATGCATCCTAGGTATTTGGATAATTGCAAAGTATTTCAGCCTGTAAGGCTCATGCATTCGTTGCTACAAACTCGATCAATAAAGAAGATTCTCCAGATTTTATTTGTTTCATTTCTATCATTGTTTTATAAACAATTAAGAGGTAAGACCATCCCTTATCTAAATGCAACTATTTTCCAAAAAAATTTCAGGCAAAAGGCCCAATGTGATCTTAAAAATTAGAATGTGTCATGTCTAGCACCTTAGCTAAATCCGGCTCACTGAAGTCTGAGATATTCCCTACTTTTGTATCTGCTGTCCACATTCACGCAACTAAATAAAAACTTCATGACGGCTTCACCATGAACCTTATATTTCTCACAATGCTCTGTCAAGGATTCTCTGAAGTCCATAGTGGGTTCACTGTGAGACCTGGTTCTCATCAGCCTACGTATTCAACAATAATAATAACGCACATCTTACTGGATTTTGTTTTTCCCTGCCAGTCTAAGGGCTGCCAGATTTAGCAAATAAGAATAGAAGACGTTCAAGTGAATTTGAATTTCAGATAAACAATAGAACTTAAGTATAAATATGCTCCATTAAGCAACAATTTTAGCATAAATATGTCCCCAATATTGCATCAGTCATATTCATACTAAAATATATTTGTTGTTTATCTGAAATTCAAATTTAACTGGGCATCCTATATTTTATTTAGCAACTAAGCAGTCATTCCCTTGCAAAGCTGACAAGTGCTATGTTTCAGGGAGCCTCCCGTTTGCCAGATATGTGTGCTTAGCAGCGTACACTACTGTAGTTTCGGCCAGGATCCCCGTTACATGTGTCTTAAGTATCGTGGAGGAAGAGGAACTCTCATTACAGTGAGTGTGACTGAAGGCACAGGATTAGCTTTGATGCTGATATTCTTCTCTGCAGTTCCAATAATAAGGGTAGCAGCACCTCATCGACAGGAAACAATGTTCTCAGGTTAGCTTAGGCTAATAAATTTAGCATTTTCCAAGAAATGCCTATATTTTCACAGATAAATATTGTTTTGAACTGCCAAAGAGAGCGTTGCTCGAAAGTCACCAGGCTGGAAAGCACACTTAGGGACAGTGTTTAACACCCAAGAGTCAGTCCTGTCTAGGAGACCCACATGAAACAGATAGTGAAGTTAAAAGACATATCTGCTTCTAGTAAAAGTTTTATTTTTAACTTGCTAGCTAAATTTCTATTTTGTATGAATAAAGGGAATAATCACTGAGGGTAAAACACCTGGTATTTGTGATAGAATAATATTTTGTATGCACTTATAATGTTTATAATATTATAAAACACTATGAACTGTATCAGTTTAAATAATTTGACTTTTTTTGTGGGATAAAGGTTCATAAGAAAGATACTATAGAAATCATATAGCTAAACATTTTCAAAGCTGCTACTGCCATTGTACCAGGATTAAAATGTGTTCTACCTTGCATCTTTTACTAATTTTTGAGGCATATTTTATATTGTAACCATTTGAGAGCCTGGTAAATGCTATGGCTTATCATAAAAAATTCAACTTTAAGAGAACATATTTTAAATGTAGAGATTGGTAAACTTCAACAAATATGTATAACTTTGTTATCAACTCGTAAATTAGGCATTTTTATCTCCCCCAAAAGATCTTCCCTGTCCCTTGGCCATCAATCCAATCTAATACCAACCCCAGGTAACGTCTAATCTTTTTCTCTTAAAGATTATGGATTAGTTTGGCCTGTCCTATAATTTCATATAAATGGAATTATATACTAAATATTATTTTATTTCTGACTTAGTTTATCCAATATACTTTTCAAATCCAGCCATCTTGTTGCACAAATGAGTAGTTTGCTATTTTTTACTTCTGTGTAGTATTTTACCTTATAAATATACTACCATTTCAAGATTTTTATTATTAACAAAGCAGCAATGAACATTCTGGTACACATCCTTACATGTATATGTTTTATTTCTTTTGGATAAAACCTACGAGTAAATTCTTGTATCCTATGGCAAGTGTGTGTTGAATTTAATAAGTAACTATTGAGCAATTTTCAGAAATGATTATACTCTTTTTTACACTCCCACCAGAAGTATATACTGTTTGCAGTTTCTCTATACTAGTACTTGGTATTTTTTAAGTTACACTAATGTGTGCCTAGCAGAATATCGTTGTGGTCTTTGTTTATAATTTTCTGATGATTACTGATGTTGAGCATTTTTTATGCGCTTGTTGGCCATTGATATAGTTTCTTCCTGAGGTGTCTGTTCAAATATTTTAACCATCACACTACACTCTCCAAAACCCCTTGCTTATTACTAGTTCTCTATCTATTCTGTAAGTGTATGGGAATATAAAAAGTATAAAATTAAAAGCTAAAATCAATTAAGAGACCTTCTAAGAAGTATGACGTTAAATAGAGGGATAAGTATACAATGATACATTGAGAGAGAAGTAAAATGGCCAATAAATTTTAAAGGCTACCTATCACCTACTGTATAAAACTCTCTCTAAACACTGATGGTCTCACAGGTAGCTGCTGCAACAGTATAGAAGAAAAGCTTATTTATTTTTTTTTTAATTTTTTTTATTCCATCTTGTAATGGGGGTACAAAT
>VBSM01000361.1:15384946-15395975 GCA_008086735.1 Cheirogaleus medius
CGTTGCCCATTTCTTGATGGGATTGTTTGATTTTTTCTTGTGAATTCTTTTAAACTTATTCTAACATAACCACGATAGTAAGGGGGAAAAAATGTTGCCCTGATCAATAGCACCACGTTTGCTCTTCAAAGAGTCTAGATCTTGAGCAAGTGCTGTCGGTTGACAGTTGAAGGATTGGGTTAAAAACTATGGAGGCTGAGTAAAATGTCAAAAATCAAACAAAATCACCGAGAAGAAAAAAATCTCCTTTGGCTCTATTTTCTGCTTACAAATTTAATTTCTAAGATAATTAAATGAGAGTTCCTCTTCAAAAAGCCAACATGGAGATAATGATGTTGTTATAAGGGCTTTCTATTTTAAAGCATAGTGCTGGGAACATTTTTTGTACTCAAATAATTAGAAATAATTATATTCAACATTATATAACTATAGATAATGCAACTGAGCAAATATAAATTTTATTGAAAATAGATCTTGGTTTTTAATGTATTTGCTTCAAAGAACAGCTCTTAATAAAGAAATAAAACACCTCCTTACTATTTTCAAATAATAAGAAATAAGACAAATGCATTGATTTCACATTTCTTTCTGTGTCTTACAATGAAAGCCATAGTCATTAATACTTCTGCTTAACTAAATTTAACTATGTGACATAAGTAAGTCTTTATTTTACTCATTTAAATTTAACTTAATGCAAGAAATTTTGTCATTTGTCTTATTAAAATAACCTTCATTTTCTCAAGGGATATTTTCTCACTTCTTAGCCCTTAGAGTATGTAAGAATTAGAAGACATATGAATGATACCATAATGAGAGGAATTAAAATGAAATTGCAAAATTTTGAAAATGAAGCATTCAATAACGAACATAAAAGAAAAAAATAAGGTGTGAAAGCATCTTGAAATATATATTTGGAGTTAAAAGTGAAGAGAAAATAATGTGCATGCACCTCAATAATAAAAAATTCTGAAAAGAAATTAGTGTGCTTTTTTGACCTGAGAGAAAAGGGGAAAAAAATAAGATATTTTTGAAAGATTCTTACTCATATCAAGGCTATTTTTTTGTGTTTTTAACGAAATTAACTTTTCCCTTTAATCTTAGATTTTTCTGTGTACCAGGAAGGTCAGAGAGATCATATTTTCTGAACAAAAATATGTCAGGCAATATATCTTTTTTTTTGCATTTATGCATTGAAACATTGTAATGCTATAAAGATTGAAGCACTAATCGAAGTTAGGGACTCAAACTGGTTGATTTTAAATCTTAAAATAAAATTACAGTTATCAAGAGAGTATAGTATTGAAGAAAGGATAGATAGATCAATGGAACAATAATGAGAGTGCAGAGGTAGAAACACACACATATATATAAAATTAATTTATCTTTGACAAATATGCAAAGCTAATTCAAATCAGGAAAGGATAATCTTTTCAGCAAATGGTTCTAAGACAATTAAACTTTGATATGAAAAAGAAATTGAACCTCTGTCATACAAAAATAGAATATTCTATATTTCAGATATTATACTTTTGTTTCTGTGCATTCCATTTGAATTTATTTTACTTTTTCCCTTGTTCTCTTTATCCTTCCCATTTTTTCTTCTATATTGTTAAACATACATATCATATTAATCATAATCTTTTAACATCTTTGTCTACTAACTACATTACTTCTGTCATTTTTAAATATTTTTTGTTGTTTATTTTCCTTCAAATTATGGTTCATCTTTTCCTACTTCTTTGCCTTGCTAATACTATTTTTTTTCTTTTTTAATTGCTTTGCTGGGTACTGTGAATTCTACTTTGTTGGGTCCTGGGTGCTGTTTTGTTCTTTTTAAAATTGTTGGACTTTATGTAAGACACAGTTAAGTACTGGAATCTGTTTGGTCCTTTCAAGGCTTGCTTTTAAAAATTGCTAGGACATGTTCAGAGCAATTTTTAATATATGGCTACTGTAGCCCCACTACTAAGGCAGTACCATTTTGAGACTCTATCCAACACTATATATATTAGGAAGTCTTCTACTCTGGCTAGTGCAAATACAAACTGTTCCCTGTGAGAACTCAAAAAGTGTTTGCCTTACTGCTTATCAGTGTTATTCATGTATAAATCAGTACTCAGAAGACTCAAGAAGAAGCCTCCAAAGATCTTGGGTGAGCTCTCTCTTTGCAGTTTTCTTCTTTCAGACATTCTGCTCCACAGATTCTAGGCACCCTGAAATCCAGTCTCTATCTTAATTTAGCAAGGTTGCCTGACTGTTTTGATTTCTCCCTCCCTTCATTTTGGTGTGGAAACTGCCTCCAGGCAGTAAGGTAGGGGCATCATAGGAGTCCTCTTTTATGTCTTTTCTTGGAAGTCATGGTCCTATATTGCTTATTGTCCAGTATATATAAAACAAAACAGAACAAATGTTCTATATGTGTTGGTTTTTTTTTTTTTAATTCTTTCTGTTTTTCCAGTTGCTTAACACATTGACTGTCATGTGAGTTGTATTTAACTCAGGCTAGTTTTGAGCCCAGGCCACGTGAAGCAAAACCCTGCAGTTGGTTTGTGAAAATCTTATGTGTTGATGTTCTTATTGTTACAATTAATATTGACAATTTAATTTTAAAACATGGATTTCATTGCATATAATTCATGCACAGAAAACAACAAAAAAATAACAAATTAGAAAGGATCTGTTTTGCTTTAATGAAAAAACACTGTGGCCTAAGAAAAAAAATTTTTTTTCTAGTGTGGCAATGTATTAATGTAAGACAGTAAGTCTAGTCCCATTTTCTTCTTATAACCAGAATCAGAAATCCCAGAAATCCCAGACAGCCTTTAATATGCAAATAATAT
The DNA here is from genome assembly GCA_008086735.1 of Cheirogaleus medius. Classification (NCBI taxonomy): domain Eukaryota; kingdom Metazoa; phylum Chordata; class Mammalia; order Primates; family Cheirogaleidae; genus Cheirogaleus; species Cheirogaleus medius. The sequence continues at coordinate 15,387,787 of VBSM01000361.1, forward strand.
GAATTTGAAATCATCACTGATGTGATTTAAATGAATGAATGAATAAATAATTAACCAAATGAATCACTGAGTTAATTAATAAATAAGCAATTGTTTTCTGTGCTGCCGATACGTATTCCGTCCTTTTGTGTATGCTAATGTAGCATCTAGGGTCACAGGGCTTTGGAGGTGAAGTTTGCAATCTATTTAGGAATAGAAAACTGTTCTATGACTTAATAACAAAGTAATTATGTGCTAATTAGTTTTGTATCACTCCAAATTTCATTAGCGGTTCAGGGAAGGTAATGAATAGTATAGATGAATTAACTGAAGTTACACAAACAAAGTAAAACTTTAATTAGACCTTGAACTATGGGTAATACACGCAAGCAAGAAGGGTAGAGGGATGTCTCAGTGGGGAAAACATGATGACTGAATTCATAACGTTGGAGTGGGGTAGGGGGTGGATGTGACAGACACCTTGAGAAGAGCAGCATGACAGAAGAAAGCATTAGACAGATTATTTAACCTCACTGAACTTCCAAGCCATCATCTGCAGCCTCTATTTTTCCTTTTCAAAGAAGACTGTAGTATTTCCAATAGGCAATGTTAAGTGAACACCCTCTTTGCTATAACTATACATTATTTTCAAATGCAACTATTTCATGTTCACTCTCAAATACACTCTACATTTGAAACCAAGATAAAAGTTATCATGTAGTCTTCTATGCCTGAACTAAATTATTTATATACATGACACTGATATTACTCATCTCATACATAAAGTCTGAGATCCTTTTTAAGTTTCTTCATTTAAAAAGACTTAAAGACTTACATTTTTCTCTGTATAGTCTTTTATTTATTATGCTCAGCATGTTACAAAATATAAATATATCTGTATAAGAAGAGTTGTAACAAACAGTTGATAGCTAAAAATATTTTGCAGTTTGAAGTGCAAAAAACCCAATCATTTTCATTTGCTTGGGTAAAAAATACATGTAACAGTAGAACATTTGGGGTGCATTCTGGATTACTGCTAATACCAGTATTTCAGATGTAGCAATCTAGTATAAATTGTTTTCAGTCGTAGTCATTCTTATAACATGCATATAGCAATTAGAGTTGAGAGAGTCCTATTTGCCAAGTCATTCTAGCACTTTTAGACTGGCATTGTTGAAATATGGCTTCCAGAATTGTCTCCCAGAATCTTCCATTGCCAAGAACAAGGTCTTGAATAATAATTTTTTCTTCTAATTTATGAATGTAATGAAAACGTGGATGATGCTTCATTTTTCACATTTACTGCATGGGCCTATAAACTTATTCTAACAATGCCCAAAATATTTTGAGCTTTATTCCAAAACACTTCAGAGAAGAGTTAGCATAATTTTAAATATCTGCAGTAATAGCAATATCATTTTTTTGAGAGAAGAGGTTGAGAGGTCAAATTAATATTTATAAATCTTCAAAATTCACTGGTCTCAAGACTAGTGAATAGCATTCTGGTTAAATCACGAAACTAAACAAATAAAAGAAATCTCTAAATAATGTGATTAAGGGTTTTTGTGTGACTCCTTGCCTTTAAGAGTCAATCTCATGGAACAGTTCTAGGGAAAACGTGGTCTGAAGAGTATAAATGAAGTAGTCACTAACAATGACAGTAATGTGACATGCAACACTTGATTAAACATTTAAGTTCTGGTGAGCTTCTTATAAAATGTCTCATAATTTTGTAGTCACCCCTTACGACCTGATGTACGTCGAGTACTGGTTTTTAACTGTTTTCTGGTTTTACATTCAAACTACCACACTTGGTATTTACCTTGAATGATCCTGTATAGATAATTGGAAATAAATTAATATAGAATACCCTACTCATTTATCAATAATATAAAATAAACTTATGAAAAACAGTGAGTTTTCAATATTTATTTTCATGTGCATGATCTCATTTGAGCCTTCCAGGGTTCTTCTTATAAAATGTATTTTGCATATTATCATACTCATATTACATTCCCAACCTACCATAGAATAAATGTCTAAAATACATGACGTAGTATGAATTAATTGAATAACTCCTTTACCTATATCTCTTTTTATTTGTTTTGTTTTGTTCTGTTTTCTACTACGTTCTTATTTTTAACCACTTATTTTGCCTTGAAGTTCCCACTGCTATCAACTGTTAGAAAACCGCTGCAGTGTAAAGGTTTATTGGGTACAAAAATAAAGTTATATAGAAGGAATAAGATCTAGTGTTCAGTAGCACAATACGGGGACTATAGTTAACAATAATTTATTGAATATTTCAAAATATTAATAACTAAGAGAATGGAATTATAATGTTCTTAACACAAAGGAATGATAAATGCTTGAGGTGCCAATTACCCTGATTTGATCATTACAATTGTAGATTTGTATGAAACTATCACATGTATTCCACAAATATGTACAACCATCATGTATCCATAATAATTAAAAATAAAACAAATTTTAAAAAGGATACAATGAGGTATAGGTAATACAGACTGAGGTTGGCTCAGTCCAGGGTGAATGTAAACTTTTTCAGAAATGTGGACAGTTTTATTTATGTGAAAGGGTCAGGAGAAGAACTGGCCATAATAGTAAAGCACATTATCAAAAGAACTGGGGAAAACGGAGAAAAAATAGCAGAAACTAGTATACTGTGTGTTTGTAAAACTTGCGTTGTAAATCAGAGCTCTAGGAAAGCACCCCCCAACACTGTTTTCCAACTATCTCATTTCCAATACTTTCATAAGCACTTCCTTTCATTTGATGTACTGAAAATAGTCTTTAGATGACACTTTATCTGACACTTGAAACACTTTGTAGCCATTAAGTTATCATAGTTGAAATTTTGTTTTCTTTGTTTTTCTTCTTGTCTCCAGAGAAGAGGCCAGAAAAATCAATTGGGAGCCTAAATTATGTCTCTTGTAACAGCCATGTCACATTTCTACGCATACTTCAGGCTCAGAGGAGCATAGTTTGAAAGTTAATATGACACTTTGCTTAATGTGTGTGCGTGTTTGTGTGTGTGTGTGTGTGTGTGTGTGTAGTCCCCCATCTCCAGACTAAACACTAAACTCTATAGACGTTTTGTGTTTTATGGCATCATTACACAGGGTCAATTCTAAGGCCTGCATATTTAAGAAATCCATTTTTCCACCCTCATTCAAGTGTTATATCCCTCCATTGGTTGGTTTACAAGACTAAACTAAAAAGAGTGATTTATGTATCAGCAAATCCATTTATTTTTAACAGTGGAAGATATATCTTAATTCTTACAAAGATATCTCTTTTTGAATATCTTGGCACTTGGAAGGCTTTATCACTAATCAGAAAGCTGCTAGCTCTTCAATTAGTAACTACCGGTAGATACCCTTAAAGAATCTTTTATCATACTGATACTATTTGGTGAGTCACATTTTCCTACCACAGAATTCAACCTACCATGGTGTTTAAAATATATGCACTAGTTAAAGACAAAGAGTAAAATAGTGGTTACCAGTTTTTTTGTTTGCGGTTGGGGTGGTTGGGGAAAGGTTAGTCAAAGGATATAAAATTTCAGTTAGATAGGAAGAATAAATTATATTGTGCAACATAGTGACTGTAAGTAATAGCAATATATTGCATTTTTGAAAATCTCTAATAGTAGATTTTAGTTTTCTCACCATAAAAAATGATAAGTATTTGAGGTAATGCATAGGTAACTCAGTTGGGTTTAGCCATTCTGCAATGTGTACGTGATCTAAAACAGAGGTCCCCAACCTATGGTGAGTTGTATAATTATTTCATTACATATTTCAATGTAATAATAATAGAAATAAAGTACACAATAAATGCAATGTGCTTGAATCATCCCAAAACCATCCCCCTTCCCCAGTCCATGGAAAAATTATCTTCCATGAAAACGGACCCTGGTGCCCAAAAGTTTGGGGACTGCTGTTCTACAATACAATGTTGTACCTGATAATATATACAATTTTTATTGTCAATTATAATTAATTAATTAAAAATATATATACTAAGATCTCTTTCTTCTCAGAGATTATCAAGGCATATGAAAAATTACTCAATACTGCATCATTATTTACAGATACTGTAAGGATCATGATCATTTTTATCAGTTCTTCTCATGTAATTTCATTTGTTTTTCATACAACCACAATATTCAATTCAATTCAGAAAATACAGTCTTTAACTTAAAGAATCACAGCCTTTATCTCCAAAAGAGTATTGGATAGTCATAGTGCCACTATTCCAGTCTTTCCTAATACTTCTGATATTAGCCACTGCCAACACCAACTGTTAATTACTAATAATTATCAACTGTTCCATTGTGTGTCCACTGAACATCCCATAGAAATCATCTATCATGCATGATTCTGCTCACTTTCCTCAGGGCTTTCTCTGAAGCTATGGGTTCCTGCTCAGCTCCATCCGACACAGGAGCAACCCAGAAAGAAGTGTGGGACAGCTATCTCCCTCAGGGATGATCCTCGCCCAACGGGGAATAAGAGCCAATCTGACTGTGTTTTGCACAATCATGTCTTGGAGGCATTGTATATACTACTCAGAGTCTCTTTGGGGTTGGTAGAGCAGCAACCTTGATTATACAATTCTATTGGACTTTCCTCTTCTGGTTCCCCATACCTACTCTTTGAATTACATTTCCCAAAACCGCTGACACCTAAGCCCTTGTGTTAAACTTCTCTGCTTTTAAGGAAACTCAAATTAAGAAAGAGAGCAAACTTAGAAATAATCTAATGCAATTCTTTTTTCAATTTACAATGAAGGAAACAAAGAGCCAGAGCATTTAATTAACTTAGACTGAAAACATAAAATAAAATAGTATAAAAATAGTACTAGACAAGTGTAAACACCTTTAGTTCTATCAGTTAGTATTAAATGCTCTTCAACCTAGGTACTGAAAGATAAGAGCTAGTCATTGTTTCACATATATATATGCATATACACATACAACATATACATATACATGTATATCTATATATAAACTTATAGAGATAATATCAATCCTGATATCCCTCAATAACTGTCATATCAACTATGCTCAAATGACATACTACTTCAGTAGAAATTATCAAAAGACAAATTCAAAACAGAAGTCTGTATTAATTAAATCCTTAAAGACATACAATGCTTATTATTATGTTCTCTTATAGTATATATTAAATATGTGAATACTTTATTCTCTGTGTTAGAAATGCGAATTGTGTGTACCCAAGGTCTCATGATTATATGTGACTCCTTGTGATCCATTTGGATAGGCTTTAAATTGCAAAGTGAGAAGAACTCTTATGAAGTTTAAAATAAATTGAATACTTGAATATCAGAATCTTGAGAGGGAAAAATGACTCTAACATAAATCTGCTTCAGAAGTAAGACAAATCAGTAATTTTCTTTTAGCAATAGAAATCTTTCCATGACAGCTAGCTATAGCAGAAAATTACTGAGGCATAATGAAAGGCAAGAGCTTTTCAGATATATAAAGTGTGTCCAAGAGGGAAAAAATTAATTGCTTAGAAACACTGTATGAAACAGAGGGATGCAATTGTATCTAGTAAGATAATGTTCTTTTTCACCACATATATAATTTCATGTTGAGCTTTATTTTCCCTTATAGATTTCATTTTATATTATAATGACCAAAGCTTGGATATAGATGTATCTATTACTATTTTTTATCTTGTTCACATAAAAAATAATTCCTACCTTCACAGTAGATATTAAAATTATCATTTTGAAACAACTGACATTATAACCTTGATTTCTAGATCACAGATTTTAAATGAATGTCTATTTAACTTCACAGAAAGATGATCATCTTTTAAAAATAAATTGCTACTGTCATTTTTACTAATATTAATATTTTGATAAAAGTACTTCTTTAAAATTAATATTTTCTGTATAAAACCTATATGTTAAATGAGTATTAAAATCAAACCTCAATTTTGCCTCCTTAAATGTTTGTTTCTTTAATGAGTAGAGTATTTTGGGGGCATAGAGTTGTATTGATAAATGGCCTGAATTTCCACGGCCAGTCAGATTTCTCTTTTCCTTTTCTCTGGCCTCCTGGGACATTTTGCAATGTAGATTCTCACTAAAGTTCTGCTGAATTCAACTGGTTGCTGTCACATGATCTCTTCATCATCTACTTTAAAGTTTCTGAGAGTAGCATTCTTCATCTGCTCTCTTCACCACTATGTAACTAGCACCTGGCACATAGAAGGCCATAAATGTTTGTCGAAAGACTGAGTGAACTCCCACACTTATAATCTCTGATTTTTTTCAATTTTTTTCAATATTAAGAATTAATTTATATGCAGAGAATTCACGCTTTTTAGTGTACAGTTGTGAATATTGACACAGCTTACAGTTATGAATCTACCACTCAATTAAGAATAGTTCCAGCATCTCCAAAATTTTCTCAGTGCCCCACTCCCAGACTCAGCACTGGGCAATCACTAATCTGCTTTCTTTCCTTATGATTTTAACTTTGCAAGAATATCTTATAAATGGAAATATACAAAATGTAGGTTTTTTATTTTTATTTTTCTAGCTGACTTCTTTTACTTAGCATACTGTATTTGAGACTAATCCATACTATTGTATGTAAATTATCATTTTTAAAGGTAAAATCCTCATTAATTAGGCCAGGAAAATGGACATCATGTATTTATATAGAGCTCATTTATTTTAAAAATTTGTAATTCTAAGGGTGCCCTCTAAAGTGTACCATTTGTGATTAAACTTGGCCCTGTACAATAAAACAATAAAAATAATAATAAAAAATAATACAGTATAACAACTATTTACATAGCATTTATATTTATATTAGGTATTATAAGCAATGTGGAGATGATTCAAAAAATACAGGAGAATGTGAGTAGGTTATATGTAAATCCTATGCCATTTTATATAAGAGATTTGAGCATTCATGGATTTTGGTATCCTATGGGGTCCTAGAATCAATCCCCTGCAGATAATTGAGGAATGAATGTACTGTGCTAAAATCCAATAAAGAAACAGAATTGAATCACAATCAGCAGTTTTGAGGAAAAAGATCACTTTAATAAAATTTTAACTCTAATCACATTATTTATTTTAAATATTCTCTAATGCAGTATCACTTCTATTCAGGTTAGAATCCTAAAATGGAGAGCAAATTTAATATAATAATGTCAGGAGAGGAGTGTAGTGGAGGAATAAGAACTAAGAGATATACTAGGGAAAAAAGAAGGAAAAAAAAAGGAGTCAGTAGACTAATAGAGAAAAACAGTGGTGAAATTTGGAAAGAGAATAAGGTGGTTAAAAGGTGGAAAAAAAGATAAGCAAATAGGAAGTGGGGACAACAAGCTAAGATTGAAAAACTGAGTGGTGAGTTTTTGGCAAGATTTTATCAAGCTTAACAGGAAATACATAAATACTTTGGAAATCTCTGAGAAGAGCTTATAGATCAGAAACTCTTAAGAGGGCAGTTTAGTCAACAGGTACAAAGTTACTATTACACTGGAGGAATAAGTTCTTTTCTTTGCAAGCTCATCTCTGAATTTATTCATTTAATTTTTTAGATTTATTTTATTTATAATTGATACATAAAAATTGTACATATTTATAAGGTACTATCTGATGTTTCAATACATGTATACTTGCATAATGATCACATCAGGATAATTAGCATATTCATCACTTTAAACATTTATTATTTCTTTGTGGGGATAACATTCAAAATCCTCTCTTCTAGCTATCTTGAAACACATAATATATTATTATGAGCTATAGTTACCCTACTATAACTACTAGCACTACTATAACTACTATAACTACTAGCTATAGTTACCCTACTATAACTACTAGCACTTCATAGTTATAGTACTACTAGCACTCTGGGAGGCTGAGGTGAGCAGATCACTCAAGGTCAGGACTTCAAAACCAGCCTGCTTTGTGAGGCTCAGCCTCCCAGAGTGCTAGGATTACAGGCTTGAGCCACCATGCCTGGCTTTTGCTCATTTTTTAACAGAAATATTTGTGGGTTTTTTTTATTTGTTTGTATTTTTGCTATTGAGTTGTTTTAGTTTCTTATATATTCTGGATATTAACCCCTTGTCACATGCATAGCCACCTGGGGACTGGACTCACTTGAGGCTCTGGCACGTGGTGGGGGGAGGAGT
>VBSM01000361.1:15399591-15424318 GCA_008086735.1 Cheirogaleus medius
AAAAAAAAAAGAAAAGAAAGAAAGAAAGAAAGAAAGAAAGAAAGAAAAGCAAAAGAAATACAAGGGAAACAAGAAATACAATTTAAAAAATCATAGCAAAAAAATCAAAGAAATGAAACCAATAGCATAACTATAGATAAAAAAAATTAGAAAGGCTAATAAGGACATAATACGAACAATTTTTTGTCAATAAGTTTGATTACTTAGATGAAATGGATCAATTCCTTTAAACACAGCAGCTAGTAAAGTTCATGAAAATTATAAAACAAAAGTAGTTCTATTTAATACATTAAAATTATATTTAAATAATTCCCATAAAGAAAACTTCAGGCCCAGATGACTTCATTAGTGAATTGTACCAAACATTGTATTAACAAATAATGCCAATGCTACACAAACTATTCCAGAGTATTGAAAAGAAGGAAATACTCATTAAACTATTACAGGATGATCTGCATTACCCAAATACCAGAATCAGAAAAAGAGATTGCAAGAAAAGAAAATGATAGACCAATATTTTTCATTACCATATTTAAAAAATGTAAATATAATTATAGCAAATCAAATCCAACCATATATAAAAACTTAAAATATCATGAGCAACTATAGTTGATTCCAGTAATGAGAAACTGGTTCAATATCTGAAAATCAATCAAGTAATTTACCATTTTAACAAAATAAAGAAAAGGTATAAGGTTATCAATAAATACAGAAAAGCACTTGACGAAATTCAATTCCCTTATATGATAAAAACACTTAATAAACAAGGACTAGAAGGAAAACTCTTCAACCTAATAAAGAGTATGAACAAAAAACCTGCAGCTAATACTATATATCATGGTAAGAGACTGAATGCTTTCTCCCAAATATTAGGAACAAGTCAAAGATGTGCATTCTCACCACTTCCTTTGAATATCGTAGAGAAGGTTTTAGTCAGCGCAAATAAGGCAAGAAAAGGGAAATTTATTTTAAAATAAAAATCAGATAAGAATAAGGAAAAATTATTTGCTTCAAAGATCATGTGATTATCTATGTAAAAATTTGGATTAAAACACAAAAAAAGCTTCTAGAAATAATAAGTTTATAAAGTTTACCTCATACAAGATGAATATACCAAAATCAATTTCTATGTACCACTAAGAAAATCACAATGTACATAGACAATACCAAATATAATAGGATCAAAAATATGAATTACTTGAGAATAAATTGGTCAAAAAATGGGAAAAACTTGTACACTAAAACCTACAAAATACATATGAAATAAATTTTTAAAAAGCTTTAAACAAAGGGAGAGTTACTAATATAACACTGGGTTGAAAGGCATCACTATTTGAAAGCAATTATTTTTCACTAAACTGATTTGTAGATTCAAAGCAGTCTCAATCACAATTACACCAGGCATTTTTGTAAAAGCTGACAAGCTATTTCTAAAATTCATATGAAAATGCAAAGAAACTGGAGCAGCTGAAAACCTCTGGGAAAGGATAAAGTTAGAGAGTGAACATTACAGTAATGAAAAGAGTGTGACCCTGGCATAAAGATACACAAACAGAGCAATAGTACAGAGAACATTCTCCAGAGGAAGACATGTACATGTGTGAATAATTGATTTCTACAATAGTGTAAAGCCATTTTATTGGACAAAAGGTGGCCTTTTCCACAAATTTTGACAAAACATTTGGATATCCACCTAACAATTTCTAATCCTAAAAACTTGGATCCACACCTCATTCCATATATAAAAATTAATTCACAATATATCATAGACCTAAATGTAAGTTATAAAAATATGAACTTCTAGACAAAACCATAGGATGAAATCTTTGTCACCTTGGTTGAGACAAAATTTTCTTCAACGCAACACCAAAAGCATGACAAATAAAGGAACAATTAAATAAATTGAGCTTCATCAAATTTTTTAAAATTCTGTTCCTTAAACAATTCTGTTGAAGGGGTGAAAACACAATCACAGACTGGAAAAAAAAATTTGTAAATCATCTATCTGCTATTTCTCCATTCCATTAGCTTACAATATGAAAGGCTTAGGAAGCCAATGTCTCTTCTCCACACAACTACAAAGAGAATGAAAAATCCTATGATTTCCCTTGTTGTAGGGATAGAGATGATGTAAGATCAGAAATAGAACGTGGGAGTATCAAAGAGGCAGTGGAGGCAATAATAACAGTAAATTAATGTCAAAATAATAACAGTCATTTAATAGTAATTAATAATAGTTAATTTAAATAAAAAAAGCACAGGACACTTTATATCCAAAATCTTTAACTGTAAGGATAAAGTCTCAAGGATTACTATTAATATCCATATTTTATAGATAAATACACCTGTACTACAGTTTATGTATATTAAGATAACATTTCTATTAAATGAAGGAGCCTGGATTTGACTTCAATTCTATTCAAATCCAAACATAATAGCCTTTCCTCTGCACCAAAATGTTAAAAATAAAAGACTTAGATTTCTCATTTTATCACAAAGTAAGATTTGTATTTGTTGATTTCTCTTAAGGTTTAACCAAGAAACTTCTTAAAAATCGAAATATGACCAAACAAACCAAAAATAGGTCTTGAGTCACTGCCCTCGGTAGTCTTTAGATATTGATCTCAGTTTAAATTCTTTGCTGTGCCCTCCAAGTAGGTGTTTGCTCTTTTGTTCAATCAGGATCTTGGCCTCACCACCACACTTTCCTAATTTCATTTGTTTAGGCTGGTAATATAAACATTCCTCAGGGGTGAACATCAATGCATACTAGTGTGGTAGCAAAAATGGCATGCAGAGTAAATATCAGCAGAAATAATAAGATTAGAAAAAGTCAATAAGAGATGCTGAGATAAGGAGGGCATACATACAGATTAGATGCCCCTGAGGAAGCAAAGTCAACAGACATAAATATGGATGTGACTGATAAGCAATGGAAGGTCAAAGTGGAATAAAATATCAGTGTGATACTCACTGCTGTCCTAGCCCCTATCCCTGGAAGCATGACTCTAAGTTGACTCTATTTTTCTAAAGATTTTTTTTTCTATTTTGAGCCATACCTAATTCCTTTTTCAAGAATAAAAATAAAATGAAAATAAATACATAAAAAATTTATGAATGTCAACTGTCATGTCAGGCAGGAAACACTGAAAAATCTTCACACATATCAGTGAAAAAAAACAGATCATAGCAAGCTCCATTTCAATTTAAGTAAAATGTGGAGTCATAATAATATGCTTTCTTTATATACGAAAATTAGTTCATAAAATTTTGTGAGATGGTTGCCTGACCACTTTGAGTTGGGCCACATGGATTACTGTAGTGTGGTGGTGTTATGATAATACATAGTTCTAAATTTCAGGCTTTGCAAGAAACTACAAATTGTTCAGTGGTTGGGTTGCCAAGTTGTGCCATTCATATACACACATATGCATGCACACACAACACGCATACACATATGCAGGATTTACTTAAAATCTTGGATGCCAATTAAATGACATAAAAGAGGAGATTTTAATTTAATACTCCTTTCTTCTGTAAAATGTTCTTGCTCACTTACACAGTCCCTCTGAGAATGCAAACCATTTATAGACCAATCCTCAGCTCTGAAGAAATTTTTATAAAACAAATAAAATGCTGTAAACTTTGGATATATGAACTGTATAACACATTTTAAAAAGTCCAGCTCAAACAAATCTAACTCAATGTTATAGCCAAAAACTGTGATGCCACCTGGACACAAAGTCTAGAAAAATAATACATCACAGCATCTCAGATTCCTTCATTATCTTTTTTCTAATCACTTCCCCTCTGTCCACAAAGGTTACCAGCAATCTAGCCTCTGCATTTTTATAAAATTAAATAGATAATATTCATCAGCTTTGCTTCACAATTTTAATTCCTAAGAATTCAACCATAAATAATATGGGATAGTGTTAGATATTTTGAACAATAAAAAGTGCACTATTTTGTGTCTGGTTCTTTCTTTGCTCCACATTTTGTGTATGAATTTTTTTCCCATTGTTAGGTGTATCCATACATTATTTTTATTGTTGTAGTATATGGCATTTTATGAAAATGCCATTCTAAGTTTGAAGGAAATTTTAATTTTAGTTGTTTTAACTTTTTTACTATTATGATATTGCTATGTTGTCATTGCACATTCTTGCACATGTCCTTCAGTGAACATGTGCAGGTATTCTCATGGACGTATGCCTGTGAGTACATAGGTGTGCACAACTTGAAATTTAGTTTATAATGCCAAGTAATTATCTATACTTCCCTAATAGCTTCTGAGAGTGTCACTGCAAATTGAGTGACTAGTCAACAGACACAATATCCTTTCACGGTTATTACTCAAAATGCTGAACATCTCTTACATTCAAATCTTCTCTCCACCTCAGTTTGAGCTGCTTTCCTCTGGTGGTTGGCTCAGTGGCTTTGTGCTCTCTGGTTTGCTAAATGTTCCAAATCAATGGACCCGTAAGATGACTTGGTCATTGTGATTCTTTTCCTAAGAGGAATGTGCCATTTAATTGAATCTTTAAATTTGGAATGCATGTCATTGGGTCTTATGAAAGAAATTTCAGGTACCATTTTGAGGAAACACCTCACCCTAAAACTTTGACACGGCTCAATTTTGACCATGGTCTGCTCTGTGCAAAACTTCATCATAGATCTAGCATCAGCAGGACATACGACTGAACTCTTTTTCTACTAAAAGTGAGAAGTTTTCATTACATTGCCCCCATCTGCATGTGTTACATCTGTAGTCTATGTCTTTGAAACACAGATATTTTATTTTCAAAGTTCTGTGTAGAAAATAAAACTATGACATGAGCTTCATAACATGATATAACAGCCCTACGGCATATGGATTAGAAAGGTGTTAAATGCAAGTGCAAGTGCAGTATTAGGTAAATGTTGATGAAAATGTTATTTCAAAAATAAAGAAAATAAAAAAAATTGGAGAATGGATAAACATACCAGATCAGACAATTTTGAAGACTCCTTTCAAGAAGAAGGAAAAAATGGCATGAAATCAAATTGAATCTCTAAGATCATCACATATCAGATTTTTAAAAAATCAAACTGAATCATCAGACTGTGACTGAACTGAAACCAGATCATAAGGTTATTTTATTCAATTAATGTCAGTGGAAGGTACAGTGAAATATTCTGAATCCATGCAATAATGAAAATATATGTGCTGAATTTTGCAGAATTCATCAATTAATTTCAAAATGGTCAGGGAGTAAAATGACAATTTTTTTTTTTACAAAGGTCCTAAATTTAGGTTGCAGATAAGAGAGAATGGATTCTTTGAAAATAATTTGCACATTTAGTCCCCAGCCGTTCCTGAAAATTATGAGAAATCCTCATTATGCATAGGGCAATCTCTTTGACCATAAAGGATGACAACACCTATAACAACATTAAAAATATGTCAGAACATTTCACACTATCTGAGGAAAGAATAGATCATAAATTGGAGTCACAGTAAGCCCTCTGAGTCCTCCTTGTCTTTCCGAAACCATATGTCAATGTGCCTTGATGAATGGCTCCTCTTGCTTTACTCGGAGGTAGTTTGTGGAGGAGCCTGAAGACATTAAACACATATTAAAGATTCCATTGATTTTATCTAATCAAAAGAGCAGTGGAGGACTCATCCCTCAAACTTGGCAGAAATAGGTTGTACTGTTTTAATGAACTGTGATTGAAAGTTTCCTTACAGGATGTCAATTCTCTTACAGAAGTTCAAAGTAATGTACTATTCTGTTTTCAGATATGATTTATTTCAGAAAAAAATGTGAAGAAAGGTTATATATAGTATGGGAGGTGGGCAATAGGAAGCAATGAGGTTAAGGAATGGTAATTAACATTTATTAAAATATTCCTCTTTGCCATCTGTTTTACTTTTACTATCTAATCTATTTCCACAAACAATCCTATACCTTGTAAATAGGCATTATTTTAGATGAAAAAAAGAGATCAGAAAAAAAAAAACAGTGGGTAACTATGGAAATAAAAAATAAAATGTCCAAGAAAACACAACTTGAAAACTGGAGAGATAGGAATTAAATTTGGATTCTTTTAGGCCCTAAGTCAATAATCTTTCTTCTACAACACATCAATCCTACAGAGAAATGACACTTATATTTTCATAGTAGAAGTTTTCCCTATGAGGTAAACATCATTATTTATTGCAATAAAAGACTTAGAAAATTTAGCTTTTGGGGAAGATAAAAAATGTGTATTTCCTTTTTATACTCTCAATGAGACAAATGATTCCATTGTCTTTCTGATCAGGAAGAACTTTATATATGTTGAAATAAATAAGAAATCAATGAGAAAGCAGATATGAATAAGGCAGAGATGGTGAAAATAGTCCCTATCTTGTCCTTCCCTTGAATGGACTCATATATTCCCCAAAGCTTCTTTTGTATCTTTGCACAGAATTAAAGAAAGGGCAGCAGGGCCAGTCAAGGTATTCTGAAACACTGATAAGGACCATTGCCATTCATCTGTGGAATGCCCACATGGAGAGAATAGGAGCTGAGACTAGAGGGATGAAGTTTCTCATCTAATAGTTCACTCTTAGTTGATACATGAAATTGAACCAGCTACCTATCTTCCTATTTCTGGATTTCTCAGTCGCTCTCTTTTGCAAATAAATATATGTGCCCGTCGCAAGGCCTGACTCTCAAGTCTTCTACCTGACTTCATATTGACAGAATCTTCCAAGAATCAGACCAGGCAAACTCAAAATTCTTTCATATTTGCTTAAGTGAATAGTTTTATTTCTGACTTGATTATCACTGAATTGATTTGGCATGTAGAAGTAAATTTAGCAATGACGTAGGGATCAATGAGAATCAGAGTGCTTTGAAGAAGTCAATTATGCACTTGCTAAGTGCTATTTGTCTAGTCTTTTTTAATAGGCCAGTAAATATGTTCTTACAAATAAAAAGATAGAATCAATATATCACTTGCTTTGAATGTCACAAAGAATTTCTATAATAATCAATATTTTTAAATTACTTGCATGTGGTCATCATGACACAAAAATTTATAAGATGCAAACTTGAAAAAACAATAAACAGAACACTAAAGTGCTGTGCAGCTACAGTATAGAATTAATACCAAAAAGGACAATCTCTATTTATTTCTGTGAAAACAAAGGAAGAATCTTGTCATAGAAAGAATGTCAAAAGAAAAGACAAATTAAAGGTCTGAACTATAACGATTCTAGAAAGATTCTAAGAGTTCTCCGATTAGGTAAATACAATGGGGAAACTTTATATATTAAAAAAATCACTGCCCATAATTACATATATGTATTGATATATATGCATATTATGTATGGTAACATGTATTAATAATATATATATTAATTTCATACTATAGCTGTTCCAATTCCAGTTATGCAAAATATTTCGTTTCAGAATGTCTAAACCTATCACTGTCTTGAAATCGAACATTCACTAAAATAGCCTTTACTGGATACTACTCTGTTACAGGGCTTTTCTTCTTGGTCATCAGTCACAGTTAGTGAAGCTAACAAATTCGTTAGCTTGCATATCAGGCAAGGGGAAGTCAGTCCTTGCATTTTTCTTTTTCTTTTGACAGTTTTGTTCTTTTTACTCCAGCACAAGGATGATACTACATCAATATATATTTCCAGGTAATAATTCAGTTATTTCTATAAAACACCACAGTGTTATGACACTGTTCCTTCTTGTCTGGGTAAGGACATGGTGCAACAAAATGTCTTTTATGGTCAATTTTTTCTACTTCTTAGAATCACAAGAACACTTGTCACATGTGAAGATCTAGCAGAGATATGACACCACTGTGTACCCATAATGCACTATTACATAAAGAGTACATATTAGCCAAAAACTGAATAATAGTAAGACACAAACACACGAGAGGCACATATACATACACTTACATACATACATGGGTATACAGTATATAGACATATATAATACGCATATATTTGTGCAGCATATAATAGAGTTGAAAAATGTCTTCAATCCGAGCAGCTAATTGCAATAACTACAATAATGTGCCCCACATCATTACCTGGAAAAAAGCATTTAAATAGTGTTAAATCATTTATGATTATACTATATGAATCCTTATATACAGAAACTCTATAAATTTGTACCTAAAAGTGTCTGTCACATTTAAAAGATGAATTGTTCTAAACCACACTTATATATAATATGTACCTTCTGTAGTTGTGACAGAGCACTGCAAATAAATGCCAATTAATTGATATATAATCTCAATTATATTTATTCATATGAATAGTCATATAAAATTTTTATATCACTTTATCATTTACAAACCGTGCATATTACCTACTTGGTGCTTGCAAAGCTGTGAGGTAGGGATAGGTATTATTTTAAGGAAATGGAGACTCAAAGATATTGTGTGTCTTGATTACTGTTTACATTGTAGGCATAGAATAAAGTCAGTTTTGTGTTTTGTTTTGTTTTTTTTTTTTGAGACAGAGTCTTGCTCTGTTGCCCAGGCTAGAGTTCAGTGGCACAATAATAGCTCACTGCAGCCTCCAACTCCTGGGCTCAAGTGATCTTCTCTCCTAAACCTCCTGTGTGGCCAGGACCATAGGTGCATGCCACCACACCTGGCTAGTTTTTAAAATTTTTTTGTAGACACAGAGTCTTGCTATGTTGCCCAGACTGGTCTTGAGCTCCTGGGCTCAAGCAATCATTCTACCTTGGCCTCACAAAGTCCTGGGATTACACACCTGGCCTCAATATTTGATTCTGAATCTGATTCCTTTGAATTAATTTCCTAGAGCTGACAGAATACGCACCATAAAGTGGGTGGCTTAAACAACATAAATGCATAGCCTTATGGTTCTGGAGGCTAGAAGTCCAAGATCAAGGAGTCAACGGGGTTGGCACCTTCTAAGGGCTGTCAGAGAGAATCTGTTTCATGTCTTTCTTCAAGCTTCTAACCATTTGCTATAAACTTTTGGTGTTCCTTGGATGATAGAAACATCACTTTGATCTCTGCTTCCATGTTCACATGGCATTCTCCCTGTATACACATCTCTTTTCAAATTTCCCCTTTTTATAAGGATATCAGTAATATTGGATTTGGAGCCCGCCTGATTTTAACTTGACTAATTATATCTTCAATCATCCTTATTTCCAAATAAGGTCATAGTCTGAGGTGCTGGGGGTTACAACTCTAACATATGGATTTGGGGAAGACACAATTGTCATCATAACAGAAAGGAATGCAGGGTTCTTTACACCGTATCATTCATACTCTCTCAGACATCTCCATAGTGTTCAGGAAAACAAATAATACAAAATATAATAAAACAAGACACAAAACAACAAAAACAATCATTTTGTTTGTTTTTGATTATAGGGGCTATAATCAAGTCTTTTTCTGTGAAAGCATCTGGATATATTCCTCTACATAGAGGAAAAAAATTGCATTGAATGTATTTAATCTACCCCACCTTTGCAACAACCTACTACATACATATAATTATAATAACAAGAGAAGCAGCAGCAACAACTCTAATTGTGTCTTTACAGTAACATGTCCCACATGTGGGAAGGGATATTAATTATGAATCATCATAATATCCTTTTTATTTAGATCTTTACAGTATAAAACACACTGTCATAGGGATTGCCTCATTTCATTTCTACAGTCTCAGGGGCAGAGACAGGGCTCATGTTGTCCTTAGCAGACAGTGAGTGGACTCAGGCTCAGTGAAGCTAAGAGGGCAACTCACACCAGAAATCCCTCAGAAGCAGACGTAGGAAGGAGGCCTGACCCTTCAGTACCTGTTGCCCAGTTGTTGGTGCCTTCCACGATGCTCTGTTCTCTCACTCCAGATATTTTTTTGTTTGTTTGTTTTTCAAATTCTGGGCTTCTCCTTCCTATTTCCTCCAAATGCCATGCTTTCGATTTCAGAGTCTGTGACTCTGTTTTTTCAGTTTCCTGGATAGCCCTGTTCTTTTCCCTTCACCTGTGTAAATTCACAAGTCCTTCAACACTCATATAAAATGTCTGCCTTTTTCAAATGCCTCACTTCACACTTATCAATTTCTTCTTAAAAACCAAATGTGCTTATACTCTGTAAAATTTAGCCCTGGATTTCTCACTAATTTTCCCTACTTCTTTCAAAATTCAGTTTTCCAGTGTGTATATGTGTATACATCTCTGTGTTTACATATTTTTTCAGTATTGATTTGCCAGACTTAGTGCTTGGTTGAATAACGTAAAAAAATAACAAAAAACTATTTTTTTATTGATTAATTTATGTTCCATCTTCTAGACAGGATATTTATTCATCGTTGACCAGTCACAAAATGATAGTTTATAATAATTAAGGGAAAGCTCTTGAGCTTTAATGCAAATGTATTATTAACTTAATTGGTGCATATTTTATGTCCTAAGAAAACTTGTATAAAAGTTATTTTTATATAATGTTAATGAAATAAAATAATATCGGTCACCTCCTTGAGTTAATTAATATTTAATTTCTTTCCTTTCTAATGCAATATAGTTCATTTTAGTAAAACCATAATATTCTATTTCTTTTTATGTCCTTGTTTTGCTTCAATTATGTTAAACATTGTTATACTAATTTTCTTATTATTATAGGCAGATGATACAATAGAGTATATTCTGAAGTAAAGGTAAGGTTCTGCTCAGCCTGGCCAGAGGGCAATCTCCACTGAAGCAGTAGAAAGCTGAATTCCAACTAGCTCAACCACCTGCTGATGAAATTGGCCTGTGGTCCAGAATAAATTTGAAATGCAATCAGGCCACAAAAACTGCATTCTTGGACAAATCCTGTGGCTGCCTTGGGCTCAGATCCAGTGGACTTGGAGCACATGTGACCCAGCAGGACATTAGCAGTGGCAGACAAGGGAGTGGCTGTGTCAGCCCTGCCCTATTAGGACTCCAGGTGGTACAGCTCAGGGAGTGACTCCTTCCACTTAGGGAAAGGAAATGGAAGAGTGCAGAGGACTTTGTCTTGCAACTTGAGTACCAGTTTAGCCATAGTAAAATAAAGTACTAAGCAGATTACTAAAAGTCCCTGATTCCAGGCCTTAGCTCCTAAAGGGTATTTCTAGACCCATCCTGGGCCATAAGGCAACCCACCACCCTGAAAGGAAGGACCCAGTCTTGGCAAGATTTACCACCTGCTAAATAAAGAGAACTTGAACCTTGAATAAACATCAGCAGTAGCAAAGCAGTAGCTGTCATGGACATTGAGCAAGACTGCGCTGACTTCAGTTGTGATCCTGTGCAGTCCCGATGTGGTGGTCACAGGAGAGTGCTCATGTCACCCCTCCCCAAACTCCAGGCAGCCCAGCCCAGAGAGTGAGACTTTTTGTCTTAGGGGGAAAGTGAAGAAAGAGTGTGAGAAACTTCACCTGGTATCCAGAAAATTTTCCTATGTCCTACTCTTGCCCACCAAAGCTGTACCACCAGGATTCTATAAGCATTGCAGTATTTCTGGGCTATGGGCACCCCTAGTGCTGATATGGCTAAGTGACCAAACACTTAGATCATAACACTCAATTAGCTTTGAATACCTGGAAAACATTCTCAAGAAAGATGATTACAAACAAGACCAGAATGCAAAGATCAGAATAAATACCTAACTATTCAATGCCCAAACATTGATGAATGTCCACAGCATCAAGAACATCCAGGAAAACATAACCTCACCAGAAAAACTAAATAAACTTCCTCTGAACAACTGCAGAGTGATGGAGATATGTGACTTTTCAGACAAAAAGTTCAAAATAGCTGTTCTGAAGCAGCTCAATGAACTTCAAGACAACACAGAGAAGAAATTCACAGGCTTATCAGAGAAATTTAACACATAGATTGACATAATAAAAAACCAAGCAAAAATTCTGGAGTTTAAAAATTAAATTGACAAACTAAAAATGCATCAGGCTCTATCAACAGCAGAATTGATCGAGTAGAAGAAAGAATTAGAGAGCTTGAAAAAGGGCTTTAAGAAAATACACAGTCTGAAGAGAAAAAAAGAATAAAAAAGAATGAAGCACACCTAGGGAATCTAGAAAATGGCCTTAAAAGAGCAAATCTAAGAGTTATTGGCCTTAAAGAGGAGATAGAGAGAGACACTGGGGTGGAAAATTTATTCCGGGAAATAAGGACAGAGAACTCTTAAAACCTAGAGGAAGATATCTATGTTCATATACAGGAAGATCATAGAATACCAAGCAGATTTAACCCAAATAAGACTACATCAAAGTATTTAGTAATCAAATTCTTCAAGATCATGGAAAAAGAGAGGATCCTAAGGGAAGCAAGAAAAATATATAAAAGAACTCCAATGTATGTGACAGCAGACTTCTTAGTGGAAACCTTACAGGATAGGAGAGAGTGGCAGAACATATTCAAAGTGAAGGAAAAAAGAAAAAAAAAATAAACCTTAATGTAGAATATCATATCCTGCAAAAATATCGTTCAAACATGAAGTAAAAATAAAGATTTTTCTAGACAAACAAAAGCAAAGGAATTTCATCAACACCAGACCTTCTCTACTGGAAATGCTAACGGGTGTTCTTCAATCTGGAAGAAAAGGATATAAATGAACAATGAGAAGTCATCTGATGGTATAAAACTCACTGTAACAGTAAGTACATAAAAAAATACATGATACTCTAGTGCTGTAATTGTGTAATTATAAACTACTTATATCTTGAGTAGAAAGACTAAAAGACAAACCTATAAAAATAATAAGTATAACAACATTTTAAGAAATAGTATAAAAAATATAGTTGGAACCAGAAAAGTCAAAAAGCAGGGGGAATGCAGTTGAAGTATAAGGTGTCTTATAGCCTTCCCTTTGCTTGTTTGTTTGTTTATAGGTAGAGTTGTCATCTGTTTAAAATACTTGCTTATAAGATGCTTTATGAAAGCCTAATGGTAACCTCAAATCAGAAAACTTACAATAGATACATAAAAAATAAAAGCAAAATTTAGAACACATTGTCAGAGAAAATCACATTTAACAAAAGAAGACAGGAAGGAGGGAAGAAAGAAAGAGATAACCAGCTGGGCCCAGTGGTTCACGCCCGTAATCCTAGCACTTTGGGAGGCCAAGGAAGGTGGATCGCTCAAGGTCAGGAGTTCGAAACCAGCCTGAGTAAGAGTGAGACCCTGTCTCTACTAAAAAATAGAAAGAAATTAATTGGCCAACTAAAAATATATAGAAAAAATTAGCCGGGCATGGTGGCACATGCCTGTAGTCCCAGCTACTCGGGAGGCTGAGGCAGAAGGATTGCTTGAGCCCAGGAGTTTGAGGTTGCTGTGAGCTAGGCTGATGCCACAGCACTCTAGCCTTGGCAACAGAGTGAGACTCTGTCTCAAAAAAAAAAAAGAGATAATCAAATAACATAACAGTAGTAAGTCCTTACCTATCAATAATACCATTGAATGTAAATAGACTAAACTCTCAAATCAAAAGAAATAGAGTGGCTGAATGTATAAAATATCATGACCCAATTACATGCTGTATACAATAAATTCATATCACTTATAAAGACATACATAGACTGAAAATAAAGGGATGAAAAAATATATTTCATACAAATGGAAACCAAAAAAGGACAAGGCTACCTATACTCCTACCAGATAAAATTGTTTTCATGACAAAATCTGTAAAAAGAGACAAAGAAAGTCATTATATAATGAAAAAGAGGTCAATTCAGCAAGAGATACAGCCATTTTAAATATCTATGCACTCAACATTGAAACACCCCGTTATATAAAGCAACTATTATTAGCAATAAAGAGAGAGATAGACCTCAATACAATAATAGTTGGAGATGACAATACCCCACTTTCAGTATTGGACAAATCATCCAGATAGAAAATAACAAAGAAACTTCAGACTTAATCCACACTATAGAGCAAATGGACCTAATGGATATTTACAGAACATTTTATTCTACAACTACAGAATACACATTTTTCTTCTCATCACATGGACCATTCTCAAGGATATAATGTGTCTGTATGTTAGGACACAAAAGAAGTCTTGAAAAATTCAAAATAATCAAAATCATATCAAGTATTTTCTCTGACCACAATGAAATGAAGCTAGAAATTAATAACAAGAGAGAATTTGGAAACTATACAAACATACAGACATTAAACAATATGCTCCTGAATGAGCAGTTAGTCAGTAAGGAAATTAAGAAGGCATTGAAATTTTTCTTGAAACACATGAAAATGAAAACACAACATACCAAAACTATGGAATACAGCAAAAGCAGTACTAAGTGAAAACTTTATAGCAATAAATGCCTACATCAAAAAAGTAGAAAAACTGCAAATAAACAATCTATTAATGCATCATAAAAAACTAGAAACACAAGAAAAAACAAAACCCAAACTTAGTAGAATCAGAGATGAAATAAATAAAATTGAAACCCAAATAGCAATACAAAATATCAATGAAACAAAAAGTTGTTTTTTTGAGAACATAAGCAAAATTGACAAAACTTTAGCCAGACTAAGAAAATAAGAGAGAAGACCCAAATAAATAAAATCATAAATGAATGAGGAGACATTATAATTGATAATGCAGAAATTCAAAGAATCATTATACTCCTAGGAGCAAATATATGCCAATAAATTAGAAAACCTAGAAGAAATGGATAAATTCCTAGACTTATATAATCTACCAAGATTGAACCAGGAAAAAATAAAAAACCTGAATCAACCAATAACAAATAAAGAGATAGAAGTAGTAATAAAAAGTCTCCCATTAATCAAAAAAGTCTCCCATCAATGAAAAGCTCAGGACTTCAGCTGATGGATTCACTGCTGAACTCTACCAAACATTTGAAGAACTAATACCAATCCTACCCAATTATTCCAAAAATATCAAGAAAGAGAAAATATTCCCAAACTCATTCTATGAGGCCAGTATCACTCTGATACCAAATCCAGATAAAGACAGAACTAAAAAGAAAACTATAGGGCAATATCTCCGGTGAACATAAATGCAAAAATCTTCAGCAAAATATAAGCAAACTGAATTCAACAATACATTAAAAATATTATTCATCATTATCAAGTGGCATTGGCCCCAAGGATGGAAGGATGGTTTAACATGTGCAAATCAATCAGTGTGATACCTCATATCAACAGAACGAAGGACAAAAAAAGCATATAATCATTTCAATTGATTCTGAAAAAGCATTTGATAAAATTCAACATAATTTCATGGAAAAACCTGCCAAAAAAACTGGGTGCAGAAGGACCATAACTTAATATGACAAAAGTCATATATGACAGACATACACCTATTAATAGTATCATACTAAATGTAGAAAAACTGAAGGCCTTTTCTCTAAGATCTGGAACAATATGAGTATATCCACTTTCACCACTGTTATTCAACATATTACTCAAGTTCTAGCTATAGCAATAATACGAGAGGAAGAAATAAAGGGTATTCGAACTGGAAAGGAAGAAGTCAAATTATCCTTGTTTGCAGATGATATGATCTTATATCTGGAGTAAACTAAAGACTTCACCAAAAATCTATTAGAATTGATAAAAAGAATTCAGTAAAGTTGCAGTATACAAAATCAATGCAAAAATATAAGTAGCATTTCTGTATGCCAACAGAAAACAATCTGAAAAAGAAAACAAGAAATTAATCCTATTTAAAATAGTCACAAATAAAATAAAATACATACGAATAAATTTAACCAGAACTGAGTCTGTCCCCAAAATTTGTGGATGGCTGATGGAAGTTTATATTCCAATGAGTTAGCCCACATTCCCTGACTGTTTGATGAAGGGGAAAAATTTAATCCTTTACCTCAATTGAGATAACTTTGAAGGGCCATCGCAGCTCCAGAGCACCTGTGAGATATGCTGAAGGCTTGTAGCCACTACATTGCACTTTAATTTCTCACACTGTGTAATCCTCTTTGCTTCTTCTTTCATGCATGTGGATCCCAGACAACAACTTAATAAACTTCCCCAATACAAATCTCAGAGTTTCAAAGTCTGCCTGGGAAGCTCAAACTGTGACAGAGACAAAAAGGAGAAGAGAAAGAATCATGATAGGCACAAGGGAACAAAATTAGAAGCATAGACACAATAATTACTTAATAAGAAGTATGTACACTTCTTTTGTAATTAAAGTAAGAAGGCATGAGCATGTGGGTGTAGATAAGTCATGCAATGGAAAATTGAGGATGTGTATGTCTGAGAGCCTTAATTTTTTTTTCTGTGCAGTCGACAACAAAATAGAAGAGCATATCTTTCAGGTTTGAGGAAAGTTATATATTGTTAATATAGTAGGTATGGAGAAAGGAAAAGGAAGGTGGCCAAGAGAGATAGAATGATTGTTTAGACAAATATTGATGACAAAACCAAAGTTAGAAAGAACATAGGATTGGAAAAAGCAAAGACATAAAATCTTGGCTGAGTTATCTCATATGAGTTCATTAATCTGAGTTTCAACCCTTCGACTAAACATTTGAGATAATAATACCAGCCCTTGTTACTTCATAGGATTAGTTTGATGATGAATAAAATATTATGCTTAAATGAAATTTAATACATATAGTATAATAAATTATAATAGCTAGTATAATAGCCAAGTGCATGTTAACAGTTATTTTCATTAATGTAAAGAAATATTAACCAGAGTAGGCAAAGATTTGAACAGCATGCAAAGAATATGAAAGTGTAAAACATTAACCATGTTAATATAAAGACTGTGCTCTGAAGTGTCACTCATTGCCTGCTTACATAAACCCTTTCCCCAGTCACTGGACTTTTAAGTTGATAAGAAGGTTTGTAAGGATGATTTAAACTGAGTATCTTTTGCAAACGGGTACCCAAGGGTAGATCAATGCCCTCTAATAGAAGCACTTTAAACTGTACTAAGTGCCATGATTATCCTTGTTATTTGATTCCATTCTTCCTCAGATCTCAGGATTCAAGTCATCTTTGATTGGTCTGTGTTGTCTTGGCCTGAGGCACAGCTATGCAAGTCAATGGGGTTTGAATGTTTTGTTCTACTTTTCTTGGCCATGTTGTTAGAATTGATTCCATTAGCCTTCTGTTCCATTAGCTCTCTGAAAATCTCCCCATGACGTAGAGCTCCAAGGATCAGGGGTATAGTCAGCATACTGGCTCCTTTTGATGCTGTGCTGGGAGGAAATCTAAATACAGTTCATCTTCACAAAATTAAAAAAGAAACCCATTTAAAAATACAAGAGAAAATGCAAAAAAAAAAAAGAGTTGTTGCTTGGCTTGCAGTTTATAGACTAATTGTGTTCCCAGATGCAGAGAAAGAAAACATAGTGGATAGTGTGCTGCAAATCTGCAAATCTGCATTGGGCCAAACGTTTTTTAAAAAGCATTGTATTAATCAAGGGTTCTCCAGAAAAACAGAAACAATATCCATTTGCCACAATTTATGAAAATAGCTTATATCTTATGGGAGATGCCAGAGGTACTAGATAGATATAGATATCAATATTCAGGAAGACTTTTCTTATAAGATATTGGCTCACATGATTATGGAGGGTGAAAACTTCCACAATCTGTAGTCTGCAAGCTAGAGACCCAAGAATGCAGGGGGTGTAGTTCAAAGACATGAGAGACAGGCAGCTGATAGTATTATAGATTCCAGTCGGGGTCTGAAGGTTTGAGAACCAGGAGTATGAGTGCAGGAAAAGATCAATGTTCATTCAGTTCAAGCTGGCAGGCAGAGTTAATTTGACCTTCCTCAGCTTTTTGTTCTATTTAGGCCTTTAACAGGTTGGATGGTGCCCACTTGTATTGGGGAGGGCCATCTGCTTTATTCAGCCCACCAATTTAAATGCTAATTTCTTCAGAAACATCTTCATGGACACATCCAGAAATAATGTTTAACCAGCTATCTGGGCATCCTATGGCTGCCACATAACATCGGTTGACATAATATCCTCTGGTTGACACAAAAACATTAACCATCATTGCTATGTACACACTCTATCTACAAGCACACAAACCCTCTCACACATCCTCTCTTTAGTATCTTAAATGATGAAAATGCAAAATTTTCATCAGATAAATTTCATTAGATAAATTTTAATTTTTAATGCCAATCCTTCAAAGATAAGGTGATTTCAATAGCTCTTATTTCTTTCTTCCTCTCCTTTCCCCGGGAAGCCATCACTCATCTCAATTAAACATGGGCATCCCCAAATGTTAAAGGCCTTCCAAAAGTTGTGTAATAGTAGTCAGAGAAGGGAAAAGGTTAGTAATCTTTGGAAGATCACTTATTAATAAAAGAAAGGTAAGCTTATTGTGTGTGATTCTAGCTAAAATAAATGAATTAGCAAAAGCATGTGTGTTGCCTGAATGTTATTATTTATTACTTAACAGAGTTAAAATACTTTATAACTTTTATGATTTAAGTAATGTCAGTAAAAGATGGTACTTCTTTACAAAACCATAAGCAATAAATCTTTAAGAATTTCTTTGGGAAGGAAAGTCAGTATTACCATGCGACTCTATAAAAGGTTATGATATTAGGCTTGTTCTCATTATCTGTTGCTAATGCACTGAGTTCAGAAATGCTAGGTGAATAGCATTTTGTTATAAAGCAAAGGCAAAATATGTTCTTATTAATACATAAACCACCAACTAGTGGTTAATATACTTACTGTTGTAATTATACTCTGCAATAGTTAGACAGTTGGGAGAAATGTGTGAGGGCCTATGATACTGTAAAATGGCAAAAATAGAAGGAAAGGGGAGATGCTGTTATAGCCCTGGGAAAAAATGCATAAAATGAAAAGATAGGAGATCTACGAGGATATGATCTGCCTTTAAAGTGGTGAAGCATCAGAGCCTGACTCATGTGTGAGTATTCTAAGTAATTCTCACATCTATAAATCAATTTCTGACCCATTAGTCAAAATGAATCACTCCTTCATTTGTTCTTTACTGAACTCTTATACCTCAGTTTAGTTCCTGTTTTATTTGATTCTGTTTATATATTTACTTTTGCATATACTCTCATCTATTAATGAAAG
This sequence comes from Cheirogaleus medius, assembly GCA_008086735.1. Lineage (NCBI taxonomy): Eukaryota > Metazoa > Chordata > Mammalia > Primates > Cheirogaleidae > Cheirogaleus > Cheirogaleus medius. The sequence continues at coordinate 15,418,698 of VBSM01000361.1, forward strand.
GCAGCACAGCATAGCAAGACGAGATATGGTGTATAGAATCGGTGTGCCTAGGTTTATATCCTGGTTCAAATGCTGACAAGCCCTGTGTGATTGTTTTGAGAATTAAACATGTTAATTTACATAAAGTACATAGAACAGTATTTGGCACATAGAATGTGCTTGCTATTATTATAATAATTATATTCCATTTTTTAAAATTTTCTATTCCTCCCAAGCAGACAAATTGGGTATGTTATTTGACCCTTCAAAGAAAACTGAAAAAGGCTTATAAAATTAATACAATCAATGATTAATAATATATTCTATTTGTAAAATTTGAACCCCAGTCTATTTCTAATAGAATATCTGCCAAGAGAAAAGTACAGAAATGGCTTTAAGAAAGTGTTTTTCAGCCCATCATCTAAATGAGAGATAAAGAATATTAAGACTAAATCAATCAAACTTCTTCAGTATTCAAATTGCTTCTCACCTGAGCCTGCAGAAGCAAGAGTATATCTTCAGACATTCCCATAAAACATGAAACAGAATAATCCATCTAAAAACTGTCAGAAATAGAGCCTCCAAATTGGCCAAATTACTTATTCTAAACTCATGTACAATATATTTATTCAAGTACAATTTATTAAGTGTCTCCTATGTGTCAAGTATTTTGGCAGATGCTGGATTTTCTTTTTCAAATTCAATAGAAGAAAAAAACATTGAGATGACTGACATAATTAAAGAAATAAAAGATGGCAGAAGTCTGAAAAGCAATAAATAAAGATTGAAATGACAGAGCTCTAAAATACTAAAACATCAGGCTAAAGTAATAGAGAGAACGGAATACTGGAAAATTCTTCAAAAAAGAAGCTTGATTGGTTTGAATAAAGCTAATGATTTGGAGTTGGGCTTTGAATAACTGCAAAGACTTCATCAGGTGATCAAATGGGTGGTATTTCAGAATGCAGAGAGTGTATCAACAAAGGTTTAGGAAAATAGAAGTGCCTTAAAAGGAGCTAATAGAGAGGAAGTGTTACTGGAGAGATGGAGGGATTTGGGGAAATGAAGCTAAAAAGATAGGCTGCGGCATGCTTTGAAAGCCTTGCTAAGAGTTTATTCCACTAACAATGGGGAGCTATAGGACATTTTTGAGAGAATGAGTTGAAGTCTTCATAGAGAATTCTAGAAATACTATTCTGGTGGCAGGATGGGGATATATTAGAAAAACACACACACTGGATTAAAGAAATGCAGTTTGAAGGCCACTGTTAACATTATCCAAGTCTGAGAGCCTAGAGAAGATAGTATAGTGGGAAAAAACTGAAGAGAGATGATTTGATTTGAAATATAAGATGGAGATTTTGAATGAGGAAGAGAGAGAGTCAGAGATGTCTTTGAACTGTCTTGTTTTCATCACAAGAAAGAAAATGGTAACATTCATTGTGGTGGGGAAGAGTGGAGGAAGAAAACTTTAAAGGGCATGAGAATAATAATTTTAGTTTTAGGAAGGTAGATTTTTATTTTTAAGGGAAGATAATGATACAGTAACCAAAACACAGCTGGCTTTGTGAATTTAGGGGTCAGTAAAGAAGACAGGGCAGGAGAAAGAGATAATAGGTTTCCTAAAAGGGTGATGTTTGAAACCATGGCAGTAATAGCTCTACCAAGAGCTAGAGGAGCAATGAGGAGAAGACATTTCTTTATTGTCCACTGTATTAAAGATACTATCCTAGACTCTTTAGCTATGTTGTTTAGTCAAGGTCAAAGACACAGATGTAAACACCAGATAAAGCAGCATTTACTGGATGAATAGAAAATAGCAATATTATATGATCCACAGATATCAGACAGACTGAAGACCTGGCACATTGGAATTGGTAGTTAGGATAGTCATTCTGAATTTGTCTGGTTGATTCTACATTCCAGAATGGTAAATAGTTGTAAAAACTTCAACTAATTATTTAATTTTATATCCTCCTTTTTTCTCAGTATGATCCTAGGAAATTGTCTGTTTTTTGTCTACATAGTGGACAAAGACTAAAGTGCCATTGCTTTATCCTATTCTTTCTTGAAGTGGAATATGAAGCAGATGAATGGCAATACACAGTCTCTTTGACTTCATCAAAAAGTGAGAATGTAGAAGGAGAAAAGAAAAGGTATAAATCACTTTCCTTTGTTTCCCCAAAGAACAAACCAAAATATTGAAGAACAGAAAGTAAAGGACAACAAAGCAAGCAAATAGAATCCCTATAGGCAATAATGTATTGTTAAATCAACTCACTAAAAACTAATACACAAAAGCATCTGAATATTAGCATTTGACAATTCCTGTATAAATACTCCCACTATGGCTAATTTCAAGCTATCAAGAGTTTAACAAGCTGTCTGCAAAATGTCTGAGCATTTAACAACAAAGTCTAGTGAGCCATGCCACCTAATTTCAGTAGTGTGTGTGTGTGTGTGTTTTCAGGTCTGAGAATTTGGCATATTTTTGGTAGAATATTTACCATTTTTAAGAGTCATCATTGTGATTTTTATCTGCATTTCTTGAACTTACCAATGCATTGAAAATAACGATCAATATCTCAACAGTCTTTGTTTCATCCTTTTTACCTCTCCCAAGTCAAAGGAAAAGCATAGGCCTTGAAGACCAAATTTCATGTTCCTTTCCTCCCCAAAATACATGTAAATAGACCCCCAAATGCTCTTTGTCACCTCGAAAGCTAAAGTATGCCCACAAGGCATCCTTACCTGCTGTTTTTAGGCTCAATCAGGGCTTCTGTCATTTTGGGTCAGATATCTCAATATACTTTAAATTAAGAGAAATAGGTGTAGTCCCAGCTCCCAAATTTAACCTTCTAATTCAGGAAGAGAAAAACAACCAAAAAATTAAGAAAAAAAGAATCAAAGGAGAATTGCGTCTTTGGATTTTTAAAAAATGACAGCCAAGGAATAAATAAATAGATATTATAGCCTTTGAATTACAGTAAAAAATTCCACTGTCAAATGTCACTGTATATAAGAATGATGATTATATAAAATTAGTTTAAATAATATCTTAAACTACAATTACAAGAAGGTGCTATTATTTTTAAGATTCAGTTTTTTTATCATTTAGCATTTCATAAAATGTGGTATAAGAGGATATTGAATTAATCAATTGTCTTATATTAACATTCATACCAGGGACTTTATTATTAACAAAGTGTATTATTTTATTACTGCTAAAGGTTCACTGACTTTCTTAACACTGTGAAAAAAACTATTTTATATAACCATTAGTTGTTACACATATGGGATTTCAGAAGTGATTAGAAGTGATTCTCTTATTTTCAAGTTTTGCTAAGCTACAAAAAATGTATTCATATAAAGCTTTTGTGTTTTCCTCATTCAAACTTCCACATAGCTGAATTAAGATACTGCTAGTTTTAAATTAATACTCCGTAATATTCTTGTTTAACTTTTCCTAGCTTGAGTTTCTACTGCTCTATGTATCACACACAATTATTTAAATAGAGATGACACACCTGGAGAGTAAAGTGTCTTAGTAATACAAAATTCTGTCATGTTTTAACAATAGGTAATTTAAGTATTCATTCTTTTTTGTTCCTTTTCTTTAGTGAATGAATGTGGTAACCACACTCTAATGGATAAAGTGTTCAAAGACACATTTATAAATGATGCTTATATGAGTACTACTTGCTAACCACGTTGAGAACAGTGTTATTTCAGTGAATGACTGTGGTGACCACACTCTGATGCATATATAAAAGACGTTTTAAAGAGTGTTATACCCAATGGTGAAAAGTTGAAGCTTTTCCTCTATGATTAGAAAGAAGACAAGGATATCCCTTCTACCACTTCTATTCAACAGAGTACTACAGGTACTAGCCAGAGCAATTAGGCAAGACAAAGATATAAGAGGTATCCAAATTGGATAGGAAGAAGATAAATTGTCCCTATTTATAGATGACATAATCTTCTATATAGAAAACTCTAAAAACTCCACCAAGAAACTATTAGAACCAATAGACAAATTCAGGAAAGTTGCAGGAGACAAAATCAACATATAAAGATGAACTATCAGAAAAAGAAATCAAGAAAAAAATCCCATTTACAGTTGCATCAAAAAATATTTAGGAATAAATTTAACCAAAGAGACGAAAGAACTGTAAACTGAAAATTATAAAAATTTAGGAAAGAAATTGAAGAAAGCATACATAAACAGAAAGATATTCTGTCTTCATAGATTAGTTCTTCTGATACACACTTGCACTGATGAGTGTCTGATGATATTATGGGGAGATAGGAAAAGAGGAGACATTAACACACAGGGTATTTTCCACGTCTCATTTTAAAGCTTTGAAACCTAAGTAGACAGATTTGGGTGGAGGAGGAGGGGGTTGGAATTACAATGAGAAATTGCACCTTCCCTCAACTTCACACAACCAGGATGTTGGGGAGCACTTAATGAACAAAGGTGAAAGAAATATCTGCTAAACTCTAACCAAAACATAGGCAAAGGCTGTCTTTACTACTCCCTAATCCTGATGCAGAGTACTAGCAAAAATAACTCAGCATGTTGCCTTGATACATTATGATAGGAACATGTTAATAATAAATTTTTCTGATGCCTTATTTGCTTTAAAGAGTATTTAAAAAGTTAATCTTAGTTAGTTTAAATATATGTTTTTCCTACCAGTTCACTGTGTGTGTGTGTATGTGTGAGTGTATGTGTGGTATGTATGTGTGAGTGTATGTGTGGTGTGTAGGTGTATACACAACTTTCAGTTTTCTGTAGTCATTTATCTTTTCCAAATAGTCATGATCATCTTAACCTCTCTCTGGTTTGTTAGATAAGAAGGTAATCTGATATACCCTGAAATTGTCATTATTCAATGCTTCTAAATATCTTTAGCTCCATGTCAAAAAGCTAGGGAGTTTCATGTCTTTCATAAATATTCTTAGGTTTAGTAGAATATGACAAGGGACAGATCTATTATTAGAGCATTATTTTTGCAATAGTGAGATATTACTTCAGTTGCTTGGAAATTTACTAAATTCATTACTGAGCAATTGAGAATAGCTATAATGCATCTGTTAAATATTTCATAAAGACAAGGCAAATAAAGTAAGAATTACCTAGTAGAAAAACAGGATACCATCAAGCAGCCAGAGATTCTCACTAATATTTGTTTTGAATAATTTATTTTCCTGCCATCATCCAGAATATAAATTTGTATCCAAATTGCCCAAAACATTTTACCTGTAATAAAAGCAGAGCAAAAATCCAAGAGCTCTATATGGGGGGTAAGTACTTGATGTTGGCTTAATGACTCACTGCATAAATTCTCACTTTTATGAGAATAATTCGTCTGACATATTCCTCCTATAAGGTAAAATATCTTTTATAGAACAACACATTTATAATCTTGTTCAGTATCCAGTTATTTTTATCCCAGAATAGGATTATCTCAGGTACAAATTGTTTATATATCAGGTACACATTGTGTATATTATACAGTCTCTTCTTACTTGACATAAACTTTGAAAGATAAATATAAACTCTTGAGCATTTTTAATTTTTATTTTGTACAGTTCTTTATTTTTTCCTTTCCTTTTTTTTTTTTTTTTTTTTTTTT
>VBSM01000361.1:15424418-15440068 GCA_008086735.1 Cheirogaleus medius
TCTCTCTCTCTCTCTCTCTCCCTTTCTCTCTCTCTCTTCTTGGATCCTTGTGGAAACTAGATCTTGCTCCTCTACCTATAAACTGAAATTGTTCATATCCTAAACTGTTACACAGTATACTTTGCAATTGTCCTTGATTCTGATCACTCTTACTCTTTTAGCTGCCCTAATATGAACACCCATTTCCGAAAACACCTTTTCCATCATTCAGTGATATAGAAATTCTTCAGTAAATGTTATTATCGGTACTATTACTATTATTGCTATTTTTATCATCTTTCCATCCCAACTGGTTTTTACTGCCTTGGTTTTTCTCTTGACCTTAATGTTCTCACTATTCCTAATTCCTTGTTTTGTGGATTTTTTCAGTTATTTCAAAGGAACTCTAAAATCTCCCATGTCTTCTCAACACACACATGGATTCATACATAGTCATAAACATTTATTTGCACACACCTGCTTCATAATGTTCTATACCCTTAATATGTTTAAGTCAGTTGACAGGTTCCAGACCAAAATATACCATTTTAAATTATCCAATCATATAATTTAAATTTGATATACAATATCAGTATCAAAGTTGTGAGATTTTTATTTCATAATTGGAGACTCTCTTCATCCAGCTATTACTCTTCATCTCTCACCCAATTTTAACCACTTTTAGTTAATGTCTTATATAAAGTAATTCATTCCCTCTCTCTCTAATATAGCAACTACCCTGTGCCAGGTAGGCTATGTGAATTTATCTACTTGTAAAAATTCAATGTAATCATTTTGTTTTAAGACTTTATATTTTGATAGTAGTCACCTTAGATTAAGGTAAGTAGATTTTTAATTGTGTCCTGGGTCTGTGGTTAGGGTTTTTAAACATCTGAAGGGCTTTTAGTATATGGCAAATAATACTCCCCACTACTTGTGCTTTGTTTAATGCTTAATATATTAATTTTTTCAACATTTAACTTTGCCACTTGCTATGGTTTATAATTTTTGTCCTCTCAAAATTCATATGTTTAAATTTTATCTCCAGTAGCATTAAGAGGTACAGTCTTGAGAAGGAGATTAGGTGACGAGGGCAGATTTCTTAATCATGGGATTAGGGCTCTTGTAAAAGAGGCCTAAAGGAGTTTGTTTGCTCTTCTACCATGTGAGGAGGCAACATCTATGAGGAACAGGCCCTCACCAGACACCAAATCTTCTGGTACCTTGTTCTTGGACTTACTAGCCTTCAGAACTGTGAGCAATAAATTTCTGTTGCTTATAAATTACCCAGTCTAAGGTATTTTGTAATAGCAGCCTGAACTAAGACACTACTCATAAACAGATTTTATATAGTGTACATTTTATGAACTAAGTACTAGTCAACATTTAAAAATTTGTTGCAAGTATAATTGGCAAAATCCCATGAAATAAGTGGTTATTATCCTTGATTGCACAGTAAAATTTTACTGGAAGGTTTTTTAAAAAAAATTACTAAAGGGCTATCCTCAATCTCAGAGATTCTTATTTGATTTGTCTGCATATTAGTGTTAGGAATTTTACAAGTTTCTCAAATGATTCTATTATTCAATTAAAATTGAGGATGAGACTGCCTTGAATATTTTAATAAATTTTGGTTTTTTCCCACTGTTTTTAAAGGTTCTAAACACTTTTAAAACATACAATAAGCACACACACACTTTTCAGTGATTACAAAATCCACTATCAGTCTTGTGTTTAACATATTACTAAGTGATTATTTTATTAATTATTGATACATTTTTATTAATTCAATTATTTATACTTGTGTATTAAAGTTACAGAAACATTTATATATACAACCACCTGGATTAGAGTAATATTTATAGTTCTAACAGGAAAACATATTATCTTGAGCCAATTAATGTTATACTCTCTGGATTAATGATAGATTGACTCTTGACTGGGATACAGGGCAGATTAAAACCTCAAGATGATTCACATTCATGGAGATCTTTACTGTGCTGAGCTCCTTCCTGAACATAAACTTACATCGTGGATTATTCTCAACTAAGTGTCCATCTCTCTACTCCCAAGTCTATCTTGTCTCTTCCCAGTGCATTCCCTGTGCATTTAGATTCATTCAGTTATGTTTTAGCTGCACCTCATTATAATCAGTAGGCCATGATGATGTTTATACTCCAGGAATTAAATAGTTGAATCCATGCAACCAGTTGTTCCCATGGAACATTACTAATCCATCATTTTAGGACATATTGGTAGACTCATCTTTTTGTATGGATATTTTGCCTGTCACTGGTTCTTATTAGTTCCATCTATTTTGATTATAGATTCTCTGTTTTCCAATTTCTAATTTTTTTTACCTTATCATAGTTATCTGTGTATCTATACAATTACAGTGATAGATAAAAATGTGTATCTTATCCATGATAAAGCTACTAAAACAGAGCACACATATATGTAAATATCCCATTACTTATTAAAAATTAGTAGTTAATAAAAATTAATCACAGACTACTATTTCAATATTCTTTTTCTATTACTACCACTTGAAATAATTTATGATAACTGGCACTTAATTTATCTGTCATATGTTTTAGGATGTTCACAGACTACTGTCAGCAGAGATATTCACTGTATATTTATTTGGACATGAGATAAAGATCATTCATAAAGAAAAGGGATATAATCTAACATGGAAAATGGTCAATAGGAGTAAAATAAATAGGCTGTAAAAATTATTGAAGACTAAACAAATTTTTCTTGTTAACAATCTTTCAATATATGGAAAAAGCAATTCTCATGAACCTGGCAGGCTACTGCATGGCCAGACCATGGATTCCCACTCACAACACTCCAGCATCATTTTCAAGTGGACTAATTTCTCAATCATAGTGACCTTGATGAATTTAACTTGGTGGAAAATAATAGAGTTCAATGATTAAATCACCAGGAAGTTCTATTTTGAAAAGACAAGGTAGCGAAAGCAATGTAAAAATACCTTCTAACAGATTTTGGATAGAGTCTCACTAAGTATCAGCTTACAGAATCATTAAAAAGATAATTAAAGCATGTTTTAAGACAATCAAAATCAAGCTAAATTCAGAAAAATTGCAATAAGTAAATCAAATTAATTTTAAGATGTTGATCCATAGCAACCTCTCGCCTGCTTTGCTCTAGGTTCATTAAAAAAAAAAAGACCTTTTCTAAGTGTGACAGCAAAATAGATGGCAGTTTCATTGCAGTTTGGGGGCAAAGTTCTCAATATGATTTACAAATTAATTAAATAAATTATTGGCAACACTAAAAGAATATGAAGGGGAAGCCAGAAAAGGCTATGTTATATAAGTCAATTTATTCCTTTTAGAAAGGATATTAAAAACACATTTAAATTGTATATTCTACTTTCCAAACTTAAAAAAAAAAAAGTAGTAAATCAAGGTCAGAAAAAAACTTACCAGTCTCTAAATTTACTGCACCATTCGAATTTATGCTATGAATTTCTAAAGCAGTTTTGTCCAGTGGAACTTTTCGAGATGACAAAAATGCTCCATATCTGCAGTTGCTCAGTATGGTCACCACTAAATATGTAGCTATTGAACATTGAAATGCAGCTACTGTGACTGACAAACTAAAATTTTAATGTCATTTAACTTTAATTAACTTTAAATAGCCATATGTATGTAGGAGCTACTGTATTAGACAATTCTGAAGCCTACGCTGGGTTTTCTGAATATTTGAGCTTTTCAAAACCAACTGATTCTATGCTTGCTATGACAAAATAACATGTGATTAGAGGACAAGAGAATATATTCAATGAATCTGAGAAATTCAATGTAGAAGTATATTAAAACTAATTTTATAGCACCAGAATACTTTAAAATGTAGGACAGTCATGTTCACATTAGGTGACAAGGTGACTTTCAGTGGAGTCCTTGGCAAATTGTTCAACAAATGAAATATTTTATGTACGTGTTCACCCTCTCTCACACTGCCTGCGTGACCTAGAGCTGCACCATCCAATCAGCTAGCCTTGAGCCGTGTGACTGCTGAGCACTTGAAATGTGGCTAGTTGAGATTGAGCTGTGCCATATGGGTAAAATAGACACCAGATTTCAAAAACGTCATGTGAAATAATGAATGTAAAGTATGGCAAAGCATTTTACGTGTTAAAATGATATTTGGCAATTGGGTGAAATAAATACATTACTACATGTAATTTCACCTGTTTATTTTTACTCTTTAAATGTGGCCACTAGAAATTTTACCATTTATATGGCTCACATGGGTAGCTCACATCATATTTCTAGCAAATATCCTTGGTCTAGAGGCTCTGTTGGATAGTGATTAATTGCTTCTACTCAAATCTTGGTTAGGGTCTGCTCTCTATGCAGTTTCTCCAAAAACAGAATTGCTTTACTTTTACTTTCTTCCCTGTCCACGGCAAAAATCTGTCTCATTAATTGTGAAGAGATTTGCTTCTGTTTATATGTGTACACTACACAGTTTTTTTTTTCCTGAAAGTTCTTTCACATGCATTATTTTATTTCATTCTCACAATAATCTTAACATATTGGCATAGAGTGTTTCAAGACCACTCAGGAAGGAGTGATAAGTAGTCTGGGGAGTTTGACAAAGTGTTGCTTAATAAATGACATTTAAACTGGGCCATGGAAAATAAGTAGGACTCTGATAGGATAAAGAAGGGAAGGATATTCAAAGAGAGGTAGATTTCATGCTTGCAAATTTGAAATATATCGAGGCAGATGGAAAGAGACCACCAGATGTTTTTCATCTGATGAAGAAAATAATCAAAATTGTATTTTAATAGGTCGGAATTGGAATTAACTTAGGATGGAGGCCTGAAGACCAGACTGTAAAGTGTGATGAGAAAATTTGTGGAAGGAAGTAGTTGAACAAGGGTCTCCACAGTGTTCCTTGACCTGCTCCAGTTTCTAACACTTGGCTGTCCCATTCTCCTCGTCATGTGACATGCCACACCATGTCCAAAGTGTCTGGCCCCTTTTATAGTAACTCAACACAGGCATACTTCAGATATATTCCATCAGTTCCAGACTGTTGCAATAAAGTGAACATGGCAATAAAGCAAGTCACACAAAAATTTTTTGGTTTCCCAGTGCATATAAAATTATGATTACACTATCCTGTAGTCTATTAAGTGTGCAATAGCACTATGTCTAAAAAAGTACATACCTCAATTAAAAAATACTCTCTTGATAAAAAATGCTGATATGGAGACACAAAGTGAGCATACTGTGTTGGAAAAATGGCACAGATAGACTTGCTCAATGCAGGGTTGCCACAAACTTTCAATTTTTAAAAAACACAGTATCTGCAAAGTGTGATGAAATGAAGCATGATAAAACAAGGGATGCCTGTTACTGAGTTACCTCCAACTGTTTTGTATTTTTATACAGAACATATTTTCCCCCTACCCCAGTACTCACCCTATTCATTTGTAATCATTGCTTTAATATTATGTCACATTGATGGGGACTATTTTGTTATTGGCTTTTGTAAGGATTTTTAAGCACGTAAGTAATGTGAATACTGGATATTCAGATTTTCCTATGAATTTTCACTACAAATGCATGACTAGTTTTCTTGTTCTGTTGGTAGGGCGATTTCATATAGAATAATGTCTCTTCCCACTTATTAAATGTGTGATCTAACTTATAAGTTATATAACATTTCTATATCTGTTTCCTCTTCTATGACATGAATGTAACAGCAACCCTACCTGATAGGGTTTTTTTAAGGATCTTATATTCATAAAGTACTTGAAAAGTGCTTTGCACATAACAAGTGCACAATACATGTTAACTAATATTTGTCACTTTTATTGTTTATACAACTGGAAGTTGAAGTTCTCACCACAGAAGTAAAAAATAGAGAATAGACATTCAAGAAACAGAAAGGTATATATGTTTAATCAAGCATCTCACACAGTATGCTAAAAAACTTCTGAGTCATGAAAGTGTGACCATAAAATGTAGGGTCATTGCTTATGTTATATGGCCCATTAGCTATCACATTACTTGGACTCTCTGTTTCAAAATGTGTTTCTATTAAGTCAGTTTGAGATCACAGACTTTAATCCTCAGTTCTAATAATTCTTCTCATAACTGCTCATTATTTATCACACAAGGAAATAGGTGACAGTGTGTCTAATAAAAATACTCCATGCTCTTAGAATTTTGTCATAATGTTTTCATTACTGAATAACTGAAAAACCAAATAGCTTTCCTTTCATCACCTTTCTTCAACCATCATTTTGCTTGACTTTTTACAGCAGGATGTATGCTGTCTATGGTTCTTCCTTCCATTTCTGCTTCTTTTTGCTGTCTCTGCCATTCCCAACGCAGCTTTTAGCTGTCTGACCTCTTTGCACACCCTTTCCATTGGATATTTCATTCACCCTTACAGGTTTGATTGTTATTTATACATAGGTAATTCCCAAATAGGTATTCTCATTCATTCCTTCTATCTATTCCAAACTTAAATTATTTTCACCTACTACCCATTTTGAGTTTTATTTCTACCACGTGTCAACCCATAACTAAACTCACTATTTTTGTTTACAAAACTAGTTTTGTGTATGAAACTGTTTCTTCCATTTGAGTTCTCAAATGGTAACATCATCCTCCAAAACATGTGCATTCAAAACGACATTTGACATGATGGTATAATGTTTAAAAGCTGTAATTAGATGAATCACAAATTGTCCTGCCATTTGACAACCTTGTGACATTTGGTAAATTTCTAACATTTAAGCCTCAGTTTTTCTCATTTATGAAAGGAGAGTAGTAATGCCTATGGGTGTGTAGTCTTGATGAAGATTAAATAATTTATTGCTTATAAAGTGATTAACACAATGCCAGTTATGCAGCAGGAATTTGGTAAGTGTCAGCTGCCATTTCCAGGGCTATCCTCACAGAGAGTCAGCCACATCACTGTGTGTCTTCAATGCACATGAATATGTTTAGTTATTGACCCCACCCCTACTCTCCATCTCCTATAGGACTCTGTCACTGAGTCATAATTCATAAAACACACCAGGTCTGGCCTTTTTTTGTATTCCTGACTTTATGTCTTCAGCTCACTTACTGCATTATATCTGCTAAGAAGACCACACGCAGAACAAGTCCCGCTCTATTTCCTTAGCTGAAGACAGCGGGGCCGGGAAGTACATGCATAACCTCAGCCTCACCTTTTCAGACCTTGGTGCACTATTTGAAATCTTATATCATGAACGACCCGAATGATCTTTCCTGGATGATGAGGACAATTACGATGTCGACACTGAAGTTATGTGAAGGCAAAAACAAGTCTTTAATCGTCTTTGCAGTCCACAGTGTTTAAGCTGGCACAACATTACTACTACATGCTGTGTTTAAATCTGTGATTTACAACAGTTGTGGAGGATCTGGTGGCTTTACAGAGCTCCAGTATCCCTCTTAGAAATCATCCCCCAGTGTTCTCAACCTCACCTTTTGCAGTCCAGACCTCTTTCCTGATTCTTACCTCAGAATTCTTTGTGTCCGAATGGACTTTTGAACAAGATTCTTCACACCTGACCATGCCTTTTCATTTTCGCTTTCCCAGAATTTTTAGGTACAAGCCCTGACATACCTGAACTACAAATATAGCCTATGATTTTACTGCCCTCAAAGATCCATGGTGTATTACAACAGAAAAACCTCTGATGCTTAAAGGCAAGATTAATTCCGTTTAACTTTGCTTTTTAAATATCTCTGTGTTAATTCTGACCTATATATCTCAAGTTTCTGCCCTACTGTTCATTAAAATTATCTTTCTGTTTCAGGAATTTTGGTTTATCCATTATTTCCCATATATGCACAATTTCTGGAACATGACTCTGTTATCATTACCCATTTAAATTGCACCCATTCTATTAATACAATGCTTATCACACATAGCATCTTCATTAAGTTTTCTCCCATCTCTAGACCCATTCACTGCTTACTACTGCTTTGGATTTCATATGAATTATTCTTTTGTCTCTGAGAATGAAGACTGTGCATGACACTTCTATCTTTGGCAGGTTCTAACAGATAGTAGATATTTGATAAGTGCAGATATTTTGGCAGATATTGTTATTGATATTAGAAACAATAATCAAGGAGATTTGTAAAGCACATTTAATAACACATATAATTAAAATAGGATTGGAACCCTATTTATATACAGAGGACGTTCTGCACAAAATCAAAACTGTAATTAGGCCTGCGTTCCTTGTTCAAGCTTAGTAATTCCAAACATTGGTTCTCACATCCATAAATGCAAGGTAGTTACAAGGATTAAGTTAGAAAATATACACTAAGTAAGTCTTGAATACAATATTGCACAATAGAATTAGTTAGGATCACAGAGATGATGCAGATAATTATGATTTTACACTAAAAAGAATTGAGAGGAAAAAACAAATCTTTAATCTTCTGTGGAGCCTATAGCATTCACGCAGGCATAACATTAGTACTACATGTTGTGAATAAATCTGTGAGTTGCTTACCAAGAAACTTCCCAAATCTCTAGTATCCTTAGAACTCATCCCCCTAAAACATTGTTTCTATGTCATCATCTCAGAAGAGTCATGTAAACATATTTTTTCTTCTTCTTAAAAGTGGTACTCTATATTTGTATCAGTCCTCTTTTAGTTTACTGAGTTGTAATGTATGCAGCAAGAAATAACTCTTGCTCCCTTGAACATTTGGAATCCTATAAACCCCCAAGCAGTCTGCCAGTATCAGAAAGTGTGTAATTAAATCATGTACCCTACATTCTCATATTTAAAAATCTGATTTTTAAACTTCCAATTCTGATTAAGTTGCCACCCTTCTCCACTTTTCTTTACATGAAGTCAAGAGACCATTCTCTCCATGGGCTGACAAGTAGAAGATCGTTGAGAAACTTCTAGAATCTCCTTAACAGATTGTTTTGTTTATTAAAAAAACAAATTCATTACAAAAGGTACTCTTTGAGGCATTGAAGAAAAATCACAAAATAGAAATAAAACAAAAGAACACACACAAAAAAATCAACTCCTGTATAGCTTATGTTGTAGTGAGGTGGTTGTAGGGGAATTGCATAAATAAAAATAAATAAATCATAAGCATATAAGAAGTTTGAATATTGTGAGGGGAAAAAAAGACAAGAGAAAGGGAAAAAAATAGGAGAGGCGTTTTGCAACTTTAAAGAGGATCATCAGGGAAGGCCTTGAAGGGAAGGGAACATTTGAAGAAAGGTTTGGATGAGGTGAGTCTTGCATACATTTGGGAAAGATCAGGCTAGGAAGAGAGGACAAAGAGGCAAAGACCCTGAGATAGAATTTTTCTATGAAAAGTTCAACAACCCCTGTGCCCTAGGTATTTAGGTAAAATTTGGAGAGAGAGGAATACACAAGTGAAATGAGATAGTATTTCATACCGGTTGTCTTTCATATTATATGATAGCTGCTACACATTGTTTCCTTCAAATAACCCCCAAAGAGTGTGTTTAAAAAGAAGCCAGGACTTTGTTCAGTAGAAGAAAAAATATGTGAGGCCCTGATGCACTTAGAAATTGAATTAGTTGTAGTGTCCTTAGAGAAATAGAATAGGATGTCTATCTGTTTATCAAGAGATTTATTATAAGAAATTGCTTATGTGATTTTGGTGTCTGACAAGTCTCAAGACATGCCCAGTGAATGAGCACACTGGAAACCCAAGAGAGCTGACAGTATAGTTTCAGTCTGAATTATAAGGGTTAAGAACCAGAAGAACCAATGGTGTTGTCTGAAGGCTGGCAAGCTTGAGATTCAAGATCAAGGAAGAGTAAGTGCTTCAGTTCAAATCCAAAGGCAGAAAAAATTCAGTTCAAAGGCCATCAGTCAGGAAGAATTCTCTCTTACTCAGAAAAGGGTCAATCATTTTGATCCATGAAGGCCTTCTACTGATTGAATGAGGCCCATCGAGATTAGGGAAGTCAATCTGCTTTATTTAGTCTACCAATTTACATGTCAGTCTTATCCAAAAACACCCTCACATTCAGAATAATGTTTGACTGTGGGGGCTGGGCCTAGAAGAAAGGATGGATGGATGGATGGATGGATGGAAAGAACGTGAGCAAGGTGAATGAAGGGTCAAGCGAAAATGCCTGCTTGTTTGCCAAGCGCAAAGGTCAGCTGAAAACAGCTGACCTATCTGGAAGTTGTTAAAGAAATTAGCAAATGGCCCTGAGCTTTTGCACGTGTCCTTGGAAATAAATATGGGGAGGAATTTAGCTGAGGAGGCCATTTTCTCCTTCAGACTTTGGCCTCTCCCCTTCTCTCCATACACTGTATTTTGAGTAATTATCCCTTCCTTCACTACCAAGCTCAGGAGCAAAAAGCAGCCATACATTTGACCATAAATCTGGGTGTCCTGTGACCTTGTCAAGTCAACACATAAACCATCACTTGGGTACATAATGTTTGATCCAGGCCTATGCAATTAAAATTATTTTATTGCTCCCACAGAACCATTCCAACCCTGACTACATAATATAATCATTTGGGGAACTTAAAAAATACATTCTGCCATTGCTTCACCAAAGGTGTTTATGAGAGAGTTCCACTCTAGGCTGTATAGAGAGCTTTAAAATAGGTCAGCCTCCACCAAAAAAAACCTAGAACACCTGAATAGGTATTTAAGAAAATGTTTGAAGGCATCGGTTAGTTATCAAGGCAAGTTAGAGGGCCTTAGGACTAAGTTCCCTAGAGAAGGAAAAGTCAAAGTTAAGCCCAATAGTCTATGATGTTTTGCATCATGACATTTGCTGATTACTAACCCTAACATTTCAGATGTTGGGTAGAAAGCAAGAGAAAAGCTGAAAAGATAAGCACAGATTTACCTATTCCCAAACAGATAGAACTTAGAGTTCATGACCTGCCAAGCAGCAGGGACCCTGAAAGTGCCAGACATTCCACCAGATCCTTGAAAATATTTGCTACGTTAAATTAAAACTGAACATTTAAAAACACTGATTTAATAGCTTGTTTAAAAGTAACAATCATAAACTGATTACATCTTAGTATAAATTATATATTTTTATGAAAATACTTATACTCCAAATAAAAAAAATGTGGGGAGAAGACTGGCATTGTTTTATCTTTTTAGTAAAAATGTCTTCTAAGTTTGGCTTAACAGAAGACAGCTGAATTCTTATATTTTCTTCTGCAATCTGTTTTATATGCTCTTTTGACTGAAGTATATAGAAGATTTATCTTCACAGAGATACTTATTTGGAAGAGCAAAGTATTTCAATAGCCTCTTCAAATAATTGTAAATATTCTTTTTTTTTTTTTTTTGTAATTTTAATCCTATGGGTCTGACATAGCAATGAGACCCCTTTTGTCAGGGAAATACTGGTAGTTTGAGCTGAAACATAATAGAACCAAACAGGATTTTAAGAATGCTCTTCAAGTGAAAAAAAAAACAAAAAACAGAAAGGCCACACAAATGAGCTCCATCCAGGGATAGAAGCCACTTCTCATGGTGACTTCTATATGTCACACCCAAACTTAACTGAAAATTAGAACCAATCTTGAAGAAATGGTAGTTTCTTAAAAGGAGAATTTGAAACCATATCAATCAATTATTGTACTCTTTTACAGTAAAATCTGTTGAAATATTTGAACGCTGAATGGATTTTGAATCCATACATGATTTGGTAACATCCTTCATTGGTCATTTGGTAAATATTTGCTCAATGAGTTATATATAACTTACAAATGTTGGCATATATCATTATATATCAACATATCACATTTACTCATATCTATACACATCTCATCAGTAAGTAAAATTTTAAGTATTGAGAAACCATCAAACTCATGGTAGCAGATACACCTTTTCCTAAATAACTAATTTCTATTTTTTGTAGAGAGAGGGTCTCACTTTTGCTCAGGCTGGTCTCAAACTTGTTGCCTCAAGCAATCCACCCGCCTTGGCCTCCCAAGAGTACTAGGATTATAGGCAGGAGCCACTGCGCCCAGCCTACTTTTTTTTTTTATTTCAAAATAGTAAAGGGGTACAAATGTTTTTGAACATGGGTAGCTTTTATAATCCTTAAGTCTGGGCTATTAGTATGCCCATCACCTGAATAGTGTTCTTTAAAACATTCATGCCCAAAAGTGATGTCAGACTTTTAAATTTTCTTTAAAATGGAGGGTGTGGAAGACAATGTAATTTGGGCCTTAATATGTATTTCCTTGATCACTTATAAAGATTGTTTTTTATTCTGGATGCAAATTCTTTAATAGGTATATATTTTTTAAATGTCTTCTTTCAGTTTGTGGCATGTTTTTATACTCGCTTTGATGAATAGTAAATTCTACATTTTAATTTATTTAAATTTATGAATTCATTTTAGTGGTGTAAGCTCTTATGTATGTGAAAGAATGCATCTTCCTAGCCTAATGTTATGAGTCTAGTCTTTCATATATTCTTCATAAAGTTTATAAATTTGCCTTTTACATTTGAGTATTTATTCCTTGTGAGAGAAGTAGTCTTTTTTTCCAGTGTAGAGACCAGAATTTATCAGAACAATTTATTGAAGAGTCAGTCATTTCCCCAGTAAACTTTAGTGGCAGCTCAGTTATGAGTTAAGCTTTCACATGTGCACGCATCTGTGTCTAGGTTATATGTTGTATTAAATTACTATAGCTGTTTATCTTTGTGCCAAAACCTTCTATCTTAATTACCATAAATCTTATATGATAGAGAATTCCAACCACATTGTTATTCTCATTCAGAACTGAATTATCTATTCCACCTGCTCTGATATTAATATTTCAGCCTCTGCTTTACTCTAATATGCATTTCCTTGGAGTGTACTTCCCTCTCTTTTTATTAATCTTTCCAGCCTTGATGAATTACATTACTTACATTGAGATCTTTTGATAGAAAGAATTAGATTTTGTATTGTGGTCCAATTTTTAATTGAAGAGGTAAGCCCAATTACATTAGATGGTATGATGGATGAAATTTATGTCATATATTTGGTTTGGATTATGTTTATAATCTTTTCCTAATATGCTCTATTAATATTTCTTTGTGTGCTGTGTGTGTCTGTGTATGTGTGTGCATGCATATACACAGGTACATACATTTGATTTCTCTGATACCTAAGAAAATAAGTACATTTATACTAGAGGTTTATGATTAACTTTATATTGTATGTGTATAGTAATGTTAATATATTTGTAATTACTACATATACTATATATGTGCATGTGTGTATATATACATATATATGCTTGGTCTATAATTGTTCTAAAGATTATCATATATAAACAAGGATATAATTAGTATATTTCCTCTTTTTTCTCTCTGTCCTCTTCCTTCAACTTAGTATAATTCACTAAATTATATTTTTGAGTGCACTCTTATAATCAAGCTAATGAATACATGTCTATCACTTAATTTTTTTGCTGCTAAATGTTTTTTCACACCCAATTTCGCATCCAATTTAACATATGAGGCAATAAATAATATTATTCTAATTCTTTTCTTTCCTTCTTTCTCTCATTTTTTAAAATAATTAAAGCTATGTTTTAAAGCAGTTTTAGTTTTACAGAAAAATTGAGCAGCAAATATAGAAAGTTACTGCATCTCCCTCTGCATACAGTTTTGCCTATTATTAACATCTTGCATTTGTGAAATACATTTGTTACAAATGATGACCCAATATTAATACATTATTAACTAAAGTTCATTGTTTACATTAGGGTTCACTCTGAGTTGTACAGTTCTATGAATTATGACAAATGCATGATAGCACATATCTACCATTGCAGTATCATAGAGAATAAATTCATTGCCCTAAAAACTTCCTCTGTTCTGCCTACTAATCCCTCCCTCTGGCCCCCCAGTCCCAGGCAACCACTGATCTTTTTAATATTTCTATAGTCTTGCCATTTTCAGAATGTCATGTTGGAAAGTGGAAAATTGGAATTATACAATATTTAGCCTTTCAAACAGACTTCTTTCACTTAACAATGTGCATTTAACGTTCTTACAGGTAATTTTGCAGCCTGATAACATTTCTTTATTTTATCACTGTATTATCTTCCATTGTATGGATGTACCATCATTTGTTTATCTATTCATTTATTAAAGGACATCTTGGTTGCTTCCAAATTTTGGCAATTATTAATTAAGTTGCCATAAACATTTGTATGCAGGTACTTATGTGGAAATAGTTTTCAACTTCTTTGAGTAAATAGTAAAAAGGATGATAGTTGCATTGTATGGTAAGGAAATGTTTACTGTTGTGAGAAATTGCCAGACTGTCTTCCAAAGTGGTTGTACCATTTTGCATTCCCACCAGCAACGAATGAGAGTTCCTGTTGTTCCACATCCTCACCAGCATTTGGTATTGTCAGTGTTCTGTAATTCGGCTATTCTAATAAATATACATTCATATTTCACTGTTGATTTAATTATACTCAGTGTAATAGAGTATCCCAGCACTAACCAAAAACAGGATGGATTACTGAAATCCACAGAAGCTCCTTGGAATATTTTTGTACTTAAAAGCACTCAAAATCACAATACATGAAATATTTAGCTAACTTCCCTCAAACTCTTTCCACAATCCTTTTTATAACTATGAGGAGATGGGTGGATTTACTAAATTAAGTTACTTTAGATTCATAATTCTGCTAAGAATGAGAGAAATTTTCTAGAGAAGAGCAAACACACACAAAAAATGGAATATTTTTGAGATAATAGTCAGGTTTTTACTGAGATACTCTGTAAGCAACATGACCTTGGCAGGAGACTATGTTAAAAGATAATTTTCAAAATGAGATAAAATCGTAACTCTCATACAAATCTAAAATAAATGTGTGTCAAGATAATATTTTACTTATTAATTAAATGAAAAATCCAGACAGATTTTACATCTGGTATAATGGAGACTCAAAAGAACAGATACCTTTATAGGTCAGAAATATTAAAATGAACTTGCAAATGGATGCATAACTGGCTTTTATGCCAGGATGGGGTTGTTCTGCCCCTGAACAAAAACAATTTGCATTGCCATCAGTTTTCTACAATTTAACTTTACTCTCCACAAACTTGTAAAATAATCTAAAAGAGACAACCATGCATGTTCCTTTGGATCAGATAATCTTCAGAGGCTCTAACTGACTGTTGAAAGAATCTCCACTGCTTATTTCAAAGTCTCAACTTTCCCTTACATATAAAAACTGCAGTTGGAAATAAGTTCATTCATATCCTTGGATGTCAGTCTTCCTTTCTATGTTGGGCCAGCAAAGAGACTAGCCAATGAAATTACAATGGATATTTTTGAGAAGTATTCTATCAGTATGTCTTAAATCCAGAAGTAGAATGGAGGACAAGAAAGAAAGCTTATAAAAGTAAATGGGTTTAAAGGTTGTATTTTCAAAAGATGTTTTTTCTTTTGTCCCTTTGGCATCATCTTTTTTTTTATTTCATTATATTATGGGGGCACAGATATTCTTAGGGTTACATATATTGCCCCTGCCAACCCCGCTCCCCCCCGTGCTTGAGCTTCAAGCATGTCAATGCCCTGGTGGTGTGTGTCACACCCATTATGTAAGTATACACTCTTCCCCTCCCTCCCAC
>VBSM01000361.1:15440168-15499749 GCA_008086735.1 Cheirogaleus medius
ATTTGCATTTCTCTGATGATTAGAGATGTTGAGTATTTTTTATATGTTTGCAGGCCATTATTCTGTCTTCTTTGAACAAGTTTCTGTTCCTTTCCATTGCCCATTTCTTAATGGGGTTGATTGATTTTTTTCTTGTTAATTCTTTTAAGTTCTAGATAGATTCTTGTTATTAGACCTTTATCAGAAGTTTTTTTCAATTGTTAAAATTACCTACTGTGTGTAAGACCCTGTGCAGTAACTGAGAAGATCAGAGCATATGCCTGCTTTTAGCCAGTTATGTTCTTGCTTGGGATTTAACATAAATTTGAAAAGTAATGCAAGATCTTAGCATAATAATGGAAAATCAGAGAGTAAGGCAAAATGTGTTTTGAAAGTTAAGGGATAGGAACAATTAAGTAATTTAAGGCAAACTGGAAAAGATTTTTTAGAGAAGATAGAGCTGTAATTGGGTGTATAATAAGGGTCAAAGTTTACAAACATTAAGACTAGAAAGTGGGGCTTTCCAAGCTTTTGCTATCAAGTGGGAAAAATCCCTAGTTTACCAATGTTCCTCTTGAAGCTTAATGCCCTGAACCTGAAGTCATCTTATTCTGGATGTAAGATATTCAAGCTTTCTTTAAAGAGTATGTTACCTATTTGGATAGACAACATTTCTCATTTCAATAATAAAGAAACACAAAGAATGAATGGGAAGGGACTCAATTATTGAACACCCATTTATGTATTTATTCAAAAAAAATTTTAAAAGAAAAATTAGCATTTTTATATTTCTTTACTTAGAATATCTTAAAACTTTTCTAAGACATATGTGTTGGTGACATAAAGCAATCCTGCCAACAGAAGACCCTTCCATACCAATGTAGAAGAAAGAGAAAATGATTTAATATATTCAAATTGCATAAGCATTATTAGATCATGCATGTAAGATAGCATGAAAGTGATGACAGAATTTGGATTTAAGTTCACATACATTTATATAAGCAAAGTAGAAAAAAAATAATTAAGTTTATCTTACTTCTGTGAGAGTCAAATGTATATACTGTTTGGTCATCTCCTGCATATCTTGTGAGAGAATTAATTTCAGAGATGTGTGTTTGCATACCCAAGAATTAAAAGGCCCAAGACTTTGCATTAAATCAAAGGGTTGGGTCTCTTATTAGAATTGTTAAATTTTCAAAGACAAACCCTAAAGAGAAAACAGTTAAGAGGCAACTGTCTCGATCTTTAAAGAAAATATCATCATATTAACTATGCCTTAGAAGATGCTTAACATATCTAAGAAAGTCTAGCTCTATAGTTCCTTACTTCCTCCATGTTCATGTGTATCTATTCCTCTATTTTAAAAATATTGTTCTGATATTTTTTCCACTGACCAGTAGGAAATATCATGAGGTGTGGTGATTTTATAATCCAAAGGGAACTAGATCATCACAGAGAACAGAATAGCTAGAGGGTCTCTGCCATCATTCCAGAAGCAGGCATTAAATCAGGAAGGCAGGACATACCTAGCCAACCAGGCATCCCCTGTACCTAAATCTATGATAAATATCTGCACCAAAGGGCAGAATCCCAGTTTGGGGATGAATGAATATTAAGAAAATGGCTTCAGAGTCATTCTTTGCCAGTGCCCTAGCACTAGAGAAGAACTTAATTATTTGTTGAAATTATAGTGTAGGAAATTTAAAAAAAAAATGAAAATATGTGATAGGGAGTTGAGTACTATGGTTGAGAAAGAAAGGGATGCAGGTACCCACAAGCCAGCTCAGAAAGGTGCAGATCTTAAAGCAGGTTAGAAACAAAAGAAATACAGGGACTTCAGCAATCAGAACTGGGCTACGGGCTCCCAGCAAAGGACAGATACTCAATTCTAACTTGAGGACATTGACACAACCCGCGCCTGCCTGTCAGAATTCTGAGGAGCAGTGTGCTACTGAGTCTGAAGCTGGGAAGGAGAGCATATTTATTAAAACTGTGATGAGGCAGAGAGGGCAGAAGGAGGGCAAAGTTAATAAGCATGAGCATATCAGTGTAGTGGGGTGATGAAAAGCCTAATTAATTCTTAATTGTCTGAGAAATTTTCTATTTATTTGCACTAATTCCTAATCAATCCCAAGAACTCAACCTGCTCAAATATTGTCTCATTTGAAAGTATAAGCACCATGATTTTTGTCTGATGAAGTGAGCTTTCCTTGCCCCTTCACGTATCCAGCAGCTGCCAATCAATGTCTATTTGCAGACATCCTACCAGGTTGTTAACTGGAGCTCCTACTCAGAAAAATAAAGCTTGTGATCAGCTATGCACTTTACTACACATTCTTAGTAACAGCCTTGGTTACACTTATAAAACAATTGCTTTTAACCGCTATTTATTTCTTAAAAGTAAGCAATACAGGCCTGGTACAGTGGCTCACACTTGTAATCCTAGCACTTTGGGAAGCCAAGGCAGGAGGACAGCTTGAGAGCAGAAGTTTGAGACCAGCCTGAGCAATGTAGCAAGACAACATTTTTAAATTATTTTTGTTGTTGTTGTTAAATTAGCCCAATGCAGTGGCATGTGCTTGCAGCCCCAGGTACTTGAGAGACAGAGACAAGAGGATGGCTGGAGCCCAGGAGTTCAAGGTTGCAGTGAGCTGTGATTGCATCACTGTACTCCAGCCAGAGCAAAACCTGTCTTAAAAAAATAAAAAAAACCCAAAAAACAAAAAAAAAGCAATATGTAATATTTTTAATTTGGCACAGAATGACAAAGTTCGGGGCAGTTTTGTGTATCAGTTTCCTACTGCAATTTATAATACTTTTATTGCTATTTTTACTTCCTAGAAAAATTCTGCTTTATAAAAGCAAATCAGAAGTTCTTTTTATAATAAATACTGTTACTTAGAGAGATATGAAAATCACATTTTTATTTTTTTGAGACAGAGTCTCGCTCTGTTGCCTCAGCTTGAATGCAGTGGCATCATCACAGTTCACTGGGTTCCAGTGATCCTCCTGCCTCAGCCTACCAAGTAGCTGGGACCACAGGCACTCGCCACAATGCCTGGCTAATTTTTTATTTCTATTTTTAGTTACCTGGCTAATTTTTTCTATTTTTAGTAGAGATGGGATCTTGCTCTTGCTCAGGCTGGTCTCAAACTCCTGACCTCAAGTGATCCTCCTGCCTCGGCCTCCCAGAGTGCTAGGATTACAGGAGTGAGTCACCACACCTGGCCCACATTTTTAAATAGACTTCTTTCTTATCATGGTATAATGTCCTAGAATGAAGTTCTCCTGCTGGACAGCAGTTTTAGAGTCATTTTGCCCATTCTGCTAATGTATTTCATGGAGAGTCCTGATAAGGCAAAAAATATGAATAAGAACAGAAGCTTTTCAAGAGAAGATTTACAAATAGCCAAGAGACATATGAAAAAAATGCTCCACATCACTAACCATCAGAGAAAGGCAAATTAAAACCACAATGAGGTATCGCCTTACTCTCATTATAATGATCATTATTAAAAAGATCCAAAAACAATAGATGTTGGGATGTGGATTTGGTGAAACGGAAACACTTATACACTGTTGATGGGACTGTAAATTAGTACAATCTCTGTGGGAAACAGTATGGGGTTTCCTAAAAGAACTAAAAGTAGACCTACCATTGGATCCTGCAATCTCACTACCAGATATCAACCCTAAGGAAAAGAAGTCATTACATCAGAAAGACACCTATACTTGAATGTTTATTGTAACATAGTTCACAACTGCAAATATATGGAACCAAACGAGGTGCCCATCAATTCATGAGAGGATGAATGGATAAAGAAAATGTGGTATACTTATACCAGGGCGTACTACCCATCATAAAAAAGGAATGAAAAAATGTCATTTGCAGCAAGTTGGATGGAATTATAGAATGTTATCTTAAGTGATATAACTCAGGAATGAAAAAACAAACACCACATATTCTCACTAACAAGTGGAAGCTCAACAATGGGTACATATGATCAGAATGTGGTATAAAAGACACTGAAAACTAAGAAGGGAGGTTGGTGGGAGTGGGTGAAGGATAAAAACTTACCTATCTGTTACAATGTACACTATTCTGGTGACAGGCACACTAAAAGCCCTGAATTTAGCATTATATAATTCACCCATGTAAAAAGAACACTTGTACCCCTTAATATTTTGAAATAAAAATTATGCAAAAATGTTTAAAAAAAAAGAAATTCTAGAAAAAGATGGCCGCAATGAGTGAACAGATGGGCAATATCCACAGAAAACAACAAAACTATTGAGAGGAAGAAAATTGAAATTTCAGAAGTGTGAAGGCATGAAAACTTCTCTGAGTTGGCTTCATATCAAATTTGAGGTTAAAGTAAACATCAAAACAGATTAATAAAAAATTATCCCACCTGGAGAATAGAGGAAAGAAAGATTTAAAAAAGGAAGATGGTGTCAGTGACCTGTGGAACCACATCAACTAATGTAGCATATGCACATTTGAATTCTCAGGAGAAAAGAGAGAAATTTAGTCAGAAAAATATCTGAATAGTAGCTAAAAATTTCCAAAAATGCAATAAAAATCAAATTAACAAGGCAAGACACTCAATGGACAACAAGCAGGATAAATTAACATGGATAAATAACATGGCACAGGATAAATAACAGGATAAATAACATGGCACAGAAATTTTCACTTTTAATGTAGATCCTCCCAACAACCCTGAAAATATCAGGTCAGTACTTTTATAGCACTTTTATAATCAGCACATTTATAGCCCATAATGTAGTGATAATTCATTTTAGTCATTAGGGTGTCTTATAATTAGTTGCTAAAATGTCTGTTGCCATACTGTGAGCTCCATGACAGCAAGTATTATGTTTTACTCATCGTTGTATCTGTAGGAGTAACATAACACCAGTCCCATACTAGGCACTCTATAAATTATGTTGTGTTGACTCCCTCTGAACCTATTTATTTAAATAGAAACGCATAGAAAAAAAGAACATAAACACTTTAGTTGTAATGATGACTCTGACTCTATTTTTTTATGTTTAACTGGCTTATGACATTTAAATGTCATCCTTCTCTTTTTTTCTTGTGCTCACATCTAAGCAAGCTAATAGGAAACTGTGAGTGTTTCCCACATTAGGGTCTGGTGGGAGATTTAAGCCATGCAAGCTGTTGTCTACATGTGAAGCCCTCGCCCTAGCCCCACGCCCAACCACAATGAAACCTCAAGCCAGTTTCTTTTCCTTGCTTCCCCAAGCTACTACAGACCTCTTTCAGAGGTCTCCTCTGCTCTCTCCGAAGATTTTAATTATAAAAGTAAGAAATTGTTTCATTGTCTCTTGGTGTGTGTGTGTGTGTGTGTGGTGTCATCAGTCTGAACATCTGAATCAAATTTCGAGCAGGGGTCCATCTGTTCCCGCACGTGACAATAATGCACATCTGGTCATATTTGTAAAAACTCCAGGCTAGACAGATAATAGCAAAACAGAAAGAAAAGGAGCACACATTATATATGAAGGTACCTAGATATTACAGAAAGAAGGGAAAATGGCTTCTTTAAGTACTTTGATTGTGGCTCCTTGTTGCAATCAGGTGAAAACACTGGCAGTGAACACAAGCCCTCCAAAGGTCCACTGCTACTGGGTTTCCCACTTTATAGCAACATTTTTTATACAGTTCATACCTTGCAGCATTTAAAGACATTAAAGCAACTTGTTGCTGTCTCTTGATATCTTCCTGCCAATCACTCTCATCTTCTGACAACTGCATAGCACATGAAGCTTAACATATACAAAAGGATTATTGCTGTTGATTTCAGAAACTTAAGTTTTCCTACAAATGATCTGAAGAAATAAAAAGATACCCATTTATTTGTTATTCAAGCCTTTATTAGGAAACTGTGCATATAGCATTATAACAACATCTGTTCTACAGCATCATCTGACACGGTGCTGTCTAATGAATTTTCCTAAGAAACAAATTGTCACTTTTCTGCTCACAGAAGTTTTAAACTCTCAACGTCCTGTAGATGTCCAAGCCCAACCTGGAATTCAGCACCAATTTGCTCCAACGGACCTTTCCCAGCACGACTCCCGGGCTTTCTGCTTGCTCCACTGAAGCTGTTTTATTCCTGATCTCCTCAACAAGCCATTTTCCATCCATCTATAGTTCTCCACTAATATGTCCTTCACTGGATATTTCCCCAATGTTTCTCTTTACTTCTCCAAGTCTTAACCTTCCCTTTAGTATCAGGAAATGGGAATTGAACCTCCCTTAATTTTTTTCTGACTACCATACCCAAATATATACTCTGGTTCTTTGCATTTCTAAACCATTCATTTTCTCTTTAACTCATTAAATTTAATAATAAGACAATATCAGACAACACAATATATTTTATGATGTAGTGGTAATTGTGTGACATAGACTCTAAGACTTGTAAAAGTACAGACCAAAAGAATAATAATTTAAAATAGGTGCATTCTTATTTTATTCAAAACTCAAATGCAAGCAAATTTTCCTGAATGTAAAATCCAGTGCTCCTGTGACCAATTAGTTAAGCAAAAACATTTCTTGCTAGAAGTAAAAAAACCATATATATGTGTATATGTGTGTGTGTGTGTGTGTGAGAGAGTGTATTAAAAAATATGTTTCCAGAAAATATTTCTAAATTCCTAAGTTTTATTGACATTTTTAAAGATGTCTCTTATGAAGGCAATTGTGGAAGGTATCATCATTTTATTATACTTGGATGAGTTTAAGAAGTTTATTCTGTAAACTAATTAATTTAAAGCACTCTATTAAGTATGTCTTTTCTAGAAATAGAGATAGGATTATATTGACAAGATTATGAGGACAAAGGCTTCACATCCATCATTTACAGAATGATTTGTTTGTCTAGCAAAGTAAAAAGGCCGGTTCATTTGTGTAAATGTAGATACACAGCAGAATATTGTTGGAAAGAGTGACATTATGTGGCCCTCCTCTCCACTCCTTAAATTGTCATTTTTCAGCTAGCATAAAGCCTGGTCATCTCCCACCTCCCACCAGGTTAAGAGCATGTATTACTGTAGTTACGGAAGATTCTGCCACATCATGAGTTCCAAATCACACTCTGAGTGCATTTCCTAAGGATACATTAGTATAAATCATGGTTAAGTATACTTGAGAGTCTGAGTCTTCTTAATCATTAGCTTTACTGCTTGTTTCAACATTTATTAAGTGCTCTTCAGTATAAGGAATTACATACAAAGATATTTAGTTTCTGCCTTGAAGGACTTTCATAAATTATTTCTGTACAGATTGTCTTGCCTGCTAGACTGTGTTCATATTTCTACCCCTACCATACCAAATGTATGTTTAAGTTTACACTTAAAAATATGTTACCACTATTTCTTATAAATAGAAATTTCCTAAGAATAACAATAAGACCTGGAAGCTGTCATTTCTTTTGAGTTTTGTTTCATTCACATCACCCTAACAAAATCCTTAATATTATCATGAGGTTCTGTACTGATTAAACATGGAAACCTTTAGATTTTTTTGTAGCTATATCATTCTTCTGGGTTTTAAAATCAGGATTTGACATAGAAAACATGACGAAGTAGAATGACCAAGTCAAATAATCAAACATTAAAAGGTATGTATTATGTTATTCACTACCAAACATAGTTTTAAGTGATGTGAGATGAATTACCAAAAACACAACACAATTTGGCTTTCAAGGAACATATAATTGGATATAAATCTGATATATGAAAATATAATTAGCTATCAATGCTGAATGTGCTAAGGGCCAGGTGGGTGATACATTTTTGTTATAACTGTCCAAGAATTAAGAGATCACAGATGGATTTCCTCATTATTATATTGAGTGCTATGTTTCAGGTACTGCAATGAGCTCTATTTTCCTCATAGGACTATACATTTCAGTAATTCTCCTATAGTCATAACTGAGACCCTTCTAGAAGCTTTGCCAGTGTTTCTCTAAGCCTCAAATATCCTGTTGAGATAGAAATCATTAATACCTTAATTTTTTAATTACGGAAGTTGAATCTCAGAGATGTTAGGATATTCATTTATGTTCATAAAGATATTTGTGAAAGAGCTAGTATTTTACATCAAATTTGACTCCAAAGCTTTTCTTCTTTTCACTTGGTTATTTTACCTCTGTTTCTTCATCTACATTCCTATAGTATTTTAGATAAACTAATAGCAGAATCAAGGCTATTAGAATAACATGGCACAGAAATTTTCACTTTTAATGTAGATCCTCCCAACAACCCTGAAAATATCAGGTCAGTACTTTTATAGCACTTTTATAATCAGCACATTTATAGCCCATAATGTAGTGATAATTCATTTTAGTCATTAGGGTGTCTTATAATTAGTTGCTAAAATGTCTGTTGCCATACTGTGAGCTCCATGACAGCAAGTATTATGTTTTACTCATCGTTGTATCTGTAGGAGTAACATAACACCAGTCCCATACTAGGCACTCTATAAATTATGTTGTGTTGACTCCCTCTGAACCTATTTATTTTACCTTCCCTATTAATACAATGTAATAGATAAAATGTGATATATATATTTGTTTAAAAGGATCTCATGTAGACCCTACATGTGGTAATATATAAAGTGCTTTGAAACTGTATCATTATGTAAATATCATATAATATAATTTTCCATTCAATAACTGGTATTAAAGGCCACTGCACTATTTTATTTATAACAACTCTATTGAGATAAAATTTCCACATCATTAAATTCACCTTTTGATTATTATTGCAAAGCATCTGAGGGATAAGAATATTATCTGAGCACTTGTTATATATTATCTCAGTTAATTCTCATAGCATTACTGAAAAGTAATTTTTACTCCTATTTTAAAGATAAGAAGATTGTGTTTTATAAAAGTTAAGTAACTAGCATGGCCATTTAGTAAATAGTAGAGTTTTAATTTGACTTCAAGCTTTCTTGATTTCAAATCTACTTCTCTAGAAGTTGCCTATATTGAGAGGGGAACCCTCTTAAATAAAATTTATGGGAGCTAAAAGTTTACATTTATTTCTATAATATAATATTATAATATAATATAATAATCCTAAAAGCAATTTTCTGTCTTTATATCCTTACTCTATAAGTTTTTTTCTATTTTAATTTATTTTTACTTTGTTCCTGCAATTCTGACTTCCATTCTCTCTTGCTTTGTAATAGAACTATAATTTAGAACTTTTAGTCTGTTGCTATGTGATAGTAAGAAGACATTCATTTAATGACTTTTACAATTTTCAGAGCAGACAATTTTGCTATATTCAAAAGTAAAACCTTGGAACTCATTCTACTAAGTGAAGTATCTCAAGAATGGAAAAACAAGCATTACATGTACTCACCAGCAAATTGGTATTAACGGATCAACACCTAAGTGGACATATAGGAATAACATTTATTGGATGTCGGGCAGGTGGGAGGGGAGAGGAGGGGATGGGTATATAACATAAACATAATGAGTGAGATGTGCAATGTTTGAGGGATGGTCACGCTTGAAGCTCTGACTCGAGGGGGCAGGGGGGGCATGGGCAATATACGTAACCTTAATATTTGTACCCCCATAATATGCTGAAATTAAAAAAATTTTTTTAAAGTAAAACTTGATAGAACTCCAGACAAAAAGAAACCGCTTCTCCCAATAAATCTCTTTTCCTTTAGACAGCCTCAATCTAAAATGTGATCAATTTTAAAAGCTTTCCCTTTATATAGTATTAATCAGTTCTCTTGGTGTGAGCTTTTATTATTAAACAATATTCATTGGAACTGGACTGAAGTTGAACAATGATATCTATTTTTTATTAAATTGATTTTCAGTCTTTGAACTATAAATCCAGGTTTTGTGAACTCAGAAAAATAAATCAGTGTTTGAAATTTTTTAAAATATTGGGGTTATTTCTATAGCTCAAGTAAAATGAATATTTTCATTTCCATGCCTCAATAAAAGCTCATAGAAAAGCTATATGAAAAAGAATATTATACAATTAAGGACTAGTTTAACTGATATAAAATCACAAAAATACTACTTAATAAAATACATAATAGTGTGTTTATTGGTTATTTTAATTCTTACCTAGTGTAGGTTTATCATGCTCTTTTTTTTTTTTTTTTAACTTTAGGTTAGATTCCATGTTGTGTTAGGGGAAAGGGAGTACTCAGGCTATCAAGAATATGTTCCTAAGGGATGTATGTCTTTTTTATACATTATTAAATACTTTCCCTATGAACCTTAGGGTTCGTGTATAATACTTTATCCATTAAGGGGAAAACACCTTTGCTAGAAAACCATTCTATAAGCTCCTCTTTATACTCAATTCTGGTACCTGAAGAGAGACAGTCTATAATTTCCAGCCCCAGCCAAGCTGGGCAATGTGTTGGAAATAGAGATTCTTCTTGATCAACACAAACTGCTATAAGAGCAACCAGAAAATTGGGTTATACCTGCAAGTTTGAGAGTTGAATATCACCTAAATGAGAGCTGTTTACAAAAATGTTTAAACCCCAATCCACCTTATTGATGAAATGCCTCCTCGTGTCTATGGTTATACAAAGGTCTAAAGTGCCAGTGCATTCAATGTAAGTTCAAACTGTTATTTCATAATGAAAGCATAGTACCTCACATCACTAAGGCATGTTTTAACTTGCAATATATTTTTCATATATTTTAATTTAATTTTATTGCATTTTTATTGCCTTGAGCCACTTATGCCTATTCATTTAAACCATTCTCCCATGAGTCTTTTCTCCCAAGAAATTTTTTCCCCCGAGAAGCAAAAGAAAATTTTACAATGACTATTGGTGGTTATCATCTCTGGAGCAAAAATAGATTCAAGTAAAAATGTTCAGCACTGCTCCCTCATCCTCTCCTCTATTACACATTTGGAGTATCTCTGTTCCCCTTCCCTTCACAGTTACTGATTTTCCACATATTTTCTCACTCTAAAATTCTGGCACTTTCTAAAATACAAATTTCATTTCCTTTGTGGGTACCTCTTCCCAGCACAGAGCAGAAACTGCCTAGCCAAAAATGCCATTTTGGTGGTGGGGGTGGAAGCAAGATCTGATATAGTATTAAAATGAGCTACAAATTATCAACTACATTTTTAGTATACAGCAGTACATTCTGGTTGCAAATGCTGTGATTCCTGTGAGATTTTTAACTACTTAGTACATTGGGTAATCTAGATGGGCATGGCTACAAAAATGTATGAGGCAGGTGAAAGTGTTTGTTCATGTATATCTAGCCCTGCCTAGTTCTGCAACATAACAGACTTTGGAAATTCACCATACCATGTGGCCAATAACAGGAAACGTTTAGTGGTTTATGTTTAAATATTAGACTCCAGAACAAAGCAGGGAGAAAGTTTATAAAACGAAAGTGCTATGGTCTGAATGTTGGTGTCCCTCCAAAATCCATGTGTTGAAATCTAATTCTCAAAGTGACAATGTAAAGAGATGGAGACTTTGGGATGTGATTAAGTCATGAGGGCTCCATTCTCATGAATGGGATTAGTGTCCTTATAAAAGAGACTTTGCAAGAGCAATAGTGTCCTTCTGCCATGTGAGGACACAGCAAGAAGGTGCCATCTATGAGGAAAGAGCCCTCTCCAGACACCAAATCTGCTGGCACCTTGATCTTAGATTTCCTAGCCTCCAGAACTATGAACAATAAATTTCTATCATTGATAAATTACCCAATCTACGGTACTTTTCTTTAGTAGCTAGAATGGACTAAGACGGGAGGTAAATAATACAACATTCATAGAATATGTAGACTTACCTTAAATGAGGAACCAGAAAAACTTTTAAAACTTGACTTTTTTCTAAATATCAAATTATTTTCATTATAAAAGTTTTTCTATATGAAATCTTCAGTGTGGGGATTCTCCAAATTTCTCTAATTGAAGTTCTAACATTCTTGATCAATCAGTATTTTTAACCAGTGATAAAATGCCCTGTACTTCCTTCCACTGCAAAAGGGAAACTATAAATGAAGTATCATATTTAATGGTGACGTTGAGCTCTAGGGGAGACATAGCCAATCTGGGATATACTCAAAGATGTTAATGGTACAAGAAATTAAGCCTTCATTTTCTGTGCATCTGTTTGGGGAAGTGAACACGTTTCACTTAGAGAAGAAAAGGGAGCAAAACACTATTATTACCTATATATCCTAGAGAAAAAAATAGTTAACCAATATTTTAAGGATTCTCTTGTGGGGAAAAAAAAGCACAGATAATTTGTGCGGCCTCATGGGCTAAAGGTAGGATAGAAGTATAAACCTTATAGTTAGCGATATTTTAACTCCACATTAAGGAATTTATTAAGAAATTTTGCAAAGCCAGAATGAACTACCTCAATAAGAACTGAATTGTCCTTTCACATAAATAATTTAAATAAGTATTTGCCAGATATTCTATACAGGAGGTTTAGGCATAGGATGATTTTTAATTTGCAGATAATTTACGACTGAATGAATATTGAATTTGAATAGTAGTGCCCAATAGCTTACAGGTGTGAGAAGTTTACATAATAAAAGTGATGTACCAAATGACAACTTAAGGTTACAGTCATTGTAAAGTTCTCAGTGAATGGATCACAAAAATTATAGCCATGCTAAATCATAACTTTGATATAAAAAGAAGCTTCTTTTAATTCTCTGGGATCACTGACAAGACGGTACTGACAATATACCCTCAGTGGAGGTGCTGCTGAAGGTTCCTCCCTCTTCCCTGGTATGATATATTGAATTTCTAGGAATGCTGTAACAAATGGCCTCAAACTTCCTTCTACAAATTACCACAAACATCAGAGATTTATCCTCACAGTTCTGGAAGATACAAGTCTGGTATCAATGTGTCGGTAGGGCCATGCAACCTTAGAAGGCTTTAGGGTAGAATCTATCCTTTCCTCTTGCCTCTTCCTAGCTTCTGGTGGCTCCAGGCAATCCTTGATATCTCTTGTGTGGTATCTGTATCACTCCAATATCTTTCTCCATCTTCAAATAACTGTTTTCTCCATGGCTCCATGGCTCTGTTTCCAAATCTCCTTCTCCTTTCTCTTATAAAGACACCAGTTCTTGGATTTAGGGCCCACTCTAAGTCTAAGATAATTTCATCTTGGAATTCCTAACTAATTACATCTATGCAGACCCTACTTATATATAGGGTCACATTCTGAGAATCCAGGTGGACATGAATTATGGGGGCACAGTATACCTGAGTACCTCAGAAAAACCACTGAGAGAAAGGTGGGTCTGTGATTTCATTGCATTTTTATAATCATGGTTCTACTATTAAGGTTTTTGTAGTATTGATTAAGGTGGTGGGAGCCCCTCAGGGCAATCAAAGAAGGTAGAGATGATAACTGAATTGGACCACACCTTCCATTGCTCAGTAATGCACTGATGCTGTGAATGCTGTGTCAGAAAACCCCTTGATCAGAAAGAGTGGGAAAGTTATTTACAGAAGGTTCACAGTTAGATCATAAATCCCACATAAGCAGAGCTTGGGGTGGTGTGTAGCCATGATCTGACGCATGATGTGTAGTTAGATCTCCTTCAGTGCTTTGAGATCAGGAGAGGCAGAAACATATCTGAAAGACCAGCCTGGGGTATATAAGATGTTCTCAATAAATGAGAACATCTTAAAGCATAAACACATGACATGTAAGAGTTGGCCTCAGCCTTAAGTAAAATTATAAAGGTCATAGTTTGTGGATTGAAATATAAGTACATAAAAGAAGCTAGCTTGAGATACTATGGATAATAGCCATCTCATTGCCACCCTGTGGAGGGTCAAAGGATGTTCAGAAATCAAAAAGCAGCAATGAAATCATCATCATCATCACCTTCTTCCTCTTTACTGTGATAACACCACCAACACTGATTACAAGATCATCTTGATAATCTGCACATGGCTGTGAGGTAGGCACCTGCTCAATCTGAAGGAAGCCTGCTTTCTTCTACTTCTCCTTTTTCACTTATCTCCCAATGTACCACCTCACCTTTCAAAGAAAAACTCATAGAGGAGCCAATTTTTCCCTGTCTATCTTCATGCTTAGTTTCATCCTGAGAAAGAAGCTGCTTTGGGTTACAGTGGATAATTTCTATAGGAGGTTTACACTTTTTAAAATAGGTCTTCCTGGGCTCTGGATTTCTCTGGGAGAAATTTAACCTTATCCTTTCCCGAACTCCAGATGATCTAAGAATATTCTTAATATTCCCAATTACTCCAATACACACAGTACATAAACTGTTGAAGTTGCTTTGCAAAATGTTCATATCTGTGCATTCTGGGTCAGGAGAAGAAAAGGTGAAGTAGAAAGGACCCAGGATGGCTCCTCCTGCAGATCTAAAATGGAGTCAGTCTTGCTCCAACTAATAATAAAAGGTCCTGACCACATAGGAAAGTTCCCAGAGGAGGGAGGAGGAAGTCAAGGGGGCCTGTTCTCAAAAAGAATAGAGAGGTCCTGTTCCAGGAAAGTCCCCCGCCCCTTAGTGCACCTTTCCATTGTTCACTTAACTAACTGGTAACCGCAATGTTCTGCTTCTGTGATTGCTTGCTTGCATAGCTGCCAGCCCCTAGGGTATAAAAAAACTGCAAAGGCTTTGTTCCGGGCTGCTTCTCCCTCCTTACATGGAGTAGGGACAGCCCCTGCGCAGGTATCAATAAACTGATTTGTCTGATTGAATTCTGGTGTCCGAGTCCCCTTGATCCGCTGGTTTACAACAAAGGAAATATTTTGAAGAACCCTACAAAGGTATAGAACCTCATTATTAGGTGGGCAGCATCTAATGCCTCCCAGGGGAAAGACAATTATTGTGTGTAGTCTAGAGGACGGTAGGTGGGTGCATGAGGTGGACAGGGACTTTATCTTCTTAATGAAACTAATAATATAAACCAGATGACATTTTACTAAAGTGAAAAGGCCTTAAGAAAACATTGTGCTGTCATCTCTGTTTTAGGTTTGGGTGTTCGTTTATATCCCATACCCAATATTTGCAGGGCTTTCAGTTGATTCTTCAACCTAGTAAGTAGATTGAAGAAATAACAGATGTGTCAATGAACATGGTTAACTATAGAATGAATTTGCAGTTAAAAAGAGACAATGAGTAATAATGATTTAACTATTTGTATAAATAAGAGATTTATGTTTAGACTGATCAAGTGATTTGCTGAGGAATGAGTATTAGGTAGCAATGGCTGTGAGATTTGAACACATGTTGTCTATGTCCAAATTCCATATTCATTCCTCTCTATATATTGTCTCAAGGAAATAAAGTTCAAGGCCATGAACATCCTGCAGGAAGTGATAACAACACATGGGTAATGTTTTATACCTTTTCACTTTGACAAAACTCTCACAAACTTATAGAACAATTTGTACTTTTAATTTTTTCCCGTGAGAATTGACAGGGTGTTCCTCCTAGTCTTCTGAAATAGATTAGGAAATGATATCCACAAAAATGACATTCTGGAATCCTTTCTATTTGCCTCATGAAATTAAAGTAAAAACTGATGAATATGTACATTTGGTTTTAGGGTGTGAGGTGTTTCATTAGTGAAATAATATATTAAATAAAAATCTTTTGTCAGAAAGTGATCTCTGTTGATGACATTTAAAAAAGAAATTGCATTTGAAAATTTTAGTTAGAACTTTCCACAAAAGATGTAAGTTATAATATGGCTGTACTACAATGTCACAAACATGATACCTGGCCCATAATGAATTAAATACTAAACACTTAGATTTTGATTCCCTTAGCTTAATGAGACACAATTGAATAGACACAACTGTCAGTTGTGCAAAGGGCTAAATTACAGAAAGTTTACAGTCTGAGGTCTGAATTTCTTTTAAGATATAAACCCACCACATTTTTAGAAATGGGAAACATTCTCCACGTACCCACCAGTGGTCTCGGCTGGACAGAAGCCATTCTGCTGTCTTGTTGTGATCTCTATGTCTTCTTATTTTCATCATTATCCCAGCTATTTATTTGCTGCATTATATTGGTTTGGCAATATAACAATGCAATGGGCACTCTTTTAGGGTTTGGGATTATTTATGACAATAAATGACACAAATTACTGTGACCAATGTCTTCTAGGAAAGCTGAGGAACTAACATGGACACTGGATGCCCACCTGAACTCAACTCTGATAAAATTACAGAACTTAATATAATCCTGTGAAAAGTCCTTGGAGGCACAGGTGTTTGGTAACAGGGTGAGTGGGTGGCAAAGGATTAATAAAAGCTTAAAGCTGCAGGAGAACCTGCTGGTGGTGACTTTTGCCTACCCCGACTGCTACTGGGGCAGAGGGAAGGCAGCCAATAGGAGGTGGCAAGGTCACATGGGGCCAATCATCTGCCCAGCTGTGATAGGGAGCAGGCTGAGAGATGGGCAGGGAGCCCTGAGCATCACTCCTCTCCTTAGGCTCACTCTCCACACAGACTTTTCTCAAGTAGAACTTCCTCCCATAGTCTGATCAGAGATTGGATTGCCACACCAATTTCCAATTTTGATCCCCCTCCTAACTTTCTCTTTCTGTTTTATATTATTAAATAGGTCAGAATTATACCTAAGAAACAAATGTATTAATCTATGCTTCATTTGCCAGAATTTTGATTTTATCTTATATTTGGAGCTTAGATATTTGACCTTCTGAGGTAAATTCCATCCCACTGCATCCTACTCAGTGTTCTGGTGACAGAACATAAATTCATTCTCATCTAAGAGGAATGGGATCTCACTGATAGGACGTTACCAGCCTGGGGGAAACCACTTGTCTGGCATGGGTAATCCATCTTTATAAAAAATTGCTCAACCATATCATACTATATAAAATTGCATTTCCAAAATCCCCAACATTGGAAGAAGGTAGTAATTTAGGTCACCCTGTCCTAAATCTATAATATGAGATTTTACTAAATTGTTTTCTGAAAACAAAAAACAAAAATTATGTCTATCTGAATGTGAGTATTTTGATATCTTGAAAGAATGGTACATTAGCCAGCTTTCATATTAGCAAAAACTTATTTCCATGATACAATATTTATCACCCTCTGTGTAAGAAAGCAAATAGCAAACACTTTAAGTCCTGTTATAGGAAAGACACTCTGAGAGGCAGTATTAGATAGAAAATTGAAAATGAAGAATTGAAAACAAAAAAATTAAGTTATTACCAACCTAATGACAAGAAAAAAAAGCTGAACAACATATAAATTCATAAATTTCCTTGAGATCTTAAAAGAGTTTAAGTCATAAAACCAAGAAAACTGAATTTTTTGTCTTTGTCAGAGCACCAGAGAGGAGAAAGTGATGGCCTTCATAAAGAAGATAAGAAGAAATCACCCAAACTTTTAGTAGATATTTAAAGGCCAAGTTGGGGCTAATGTGTCAGTTGAAAAAAACTGGAGGATGCAGACACAAAGAGAGTAGCACTCACTTATAAACTCTTTTCCATAGGCCTTCACTAGGGGATCATTAGAAAGATAGAAGACAGAGTAGCAGAGATGAGAAAGTAGTTCTCAGTGATGCAGGTATGTGGGATTTAAGTAGATGCTGCTGGGAGGAGTGGTTTCCATCATCTCCCATGAAGAAAAACTTAAACTTCTGGGAGAGTGGCATCAATCTCTCTCAATCCAATGCCAGGGGGAATTAGAAGCAAAACCCATTATTCACTAGAGGACGGGTAGGAAACCCTCCCACCCTAGGTCATGTGCAAAAAATCCACTGTTGTTGGAGAAGTGTAAAAGCAACAATTGGTAACCCAGGAAAGAAAAGCAGAAAATGTTCTTGGGATAGAATCCCACATCAACAAGTAGAGTTCTCTTACCAGAGGGAGAAAGGAAAAAAACTTTTCAAGGCCTCTGAGAAATACTTACCCTCAAAGCCAAGTGCAGAGGGACTAAGAGTGAACCAAGACCAGGACAACAGAGTATGTCATCTTGCCCTATTATGAGCCTGATACTGAGTAACAAGCAAGAGCAGCTGAAAAACTTTCACTCCTGGGTCACTGCAACTGAAGCCATTGTGAGCTCTTAGGCCCAGAGCACCTGGTTTACACAGGGCTTGGCTTTTCATGAAGATCGTCCAATGGGGACTTGGACTGTGACCACTGTAGGGGAATGGAACAACACAAAACAGCTACATTATAGCCTCTCAGGGCATCCTTGCTTCCCATGCCAGGTGAATCTTCTGTAGTAGGTCAGAAAAGCACCATCTAGGGACCTCTGCTTCTTCTCACTAAGCAGGAGAGTTCCCAGCAAAGGAAAACAGGTGCATTGAAAATCTATCTGCATTTGAGGTGAGAGAAGAGGTTTCAGATGAGAAAAAAAAATAGCAAAAAGACTCTGGTAACATGAAAAAACAAGCTACTTCAACACATCAAGGGGATTAAAATATATCTACAGCAATAGACCCTGGCCAAAAGGAAAAATTCCTGGAAACACAACCTCCCAAGCCTGAATCAGGAAAAAAAATAGAAATCCTGAACAGAGCAGTAATGAGGCATGAGACTGAAGTAGCAATAAAAAATCTTCCCCCATCAAAAAACCCAGACCAGATGGATTAACAGACACACTGTGCCAGTCCTACAAAGAAGACCTGGTACCTATCCTACAGAAATTATTATATAACATAGAGAAGAAGGACTCCTTTATAACTCATTCTATGAAGCCAATATCACCTTGATAACAAAGCCAGGAAATGACACAGCAAAAAAGGAGAAAACTATAAACCAATATCCCTTAGAAACATAGATGTGAAAATTCTCAAAATTCTAGCAAACTGAATTCAACAGTACATCAAAAAGATAATTCACCATGATCAAGTGTGTCTCATCTCAGGGATGCAAGGATGGTATAACATATGCAAATCAATAAGTTTGATTCAACACATAAACAGAAGCAAAAACAAAGACCATAATGCAGAAAAAGCATTCAATAAAATCCAGTACACTTTCATGATAAAAACCCTCAACAAACTAGGCATCAAAGGAACATACTTTAAAATAATAAAAGCCATATGACAAAACCACAGCCAACATCATACTGAAAGGGAAAAGTTGAAAACACTCTCTCTAAGAACTGGAAGAAGACAAAGGTGCCCCTGTCACCACTTCTATTCAATATAATAGAAGTCCTAGCCAGAGCTATCAGGCAAGAGAAAGAAAGAAAAGGCATTCAAATCAGGAAAGAGGATATTGTCCATTATCCCTGCTTTTGGACAATATGACTTGTATCTAGAAAACCCTAAAAACTCCACCAAAAGACTCCTGGAATTAATGAATAAACTCAGCAAAGTCTCAGGTTACAAAAATCAATGTACACAAATCAGTAGCATTTCTATATACCAATACTAGTAAGGCTGAGAGTCAAATCAAGAACATAATACCATTTACAATAGCTGCAATGAAAATAAAATACCCAGGAATATACTTAACTAAGAAGGTGAAAGACCTCTACAAGGAGAACTACCAAACACTGAGAAAAGAAATCATAAATGACACAAATAAATGGAAAAACATCCCATGCTTATGGATTGGAAGAATCAACACTGTTAAATGTCCATGCTGCCAAAAGTTATTTATGGATTCAATGCAATTCCCATGAAAATACCAACATCATTTTTCACAGATCTACAAAAAACAATCCTAAACTTCATATGGAAACAAAAAAGAGCCCAAACGGCCAAAGCAATCTTAAGAAAAAAGAACAAATCTGGAGGCATCACATTACCTGACTTCAAATTGTACTACAAGACTATAGTAACCAAAACAGCATGGGGCTGATATAAACATAGAGACATAGACCAATGGAGCAAAATAGAGAACACAAAAATAAAACCATCTGCCTACAACCAACTATTCTTCAACAAAGCAGACAACAACATACATTGAGAAAGAAAGCCCTATTCAATAAATGGTGCTGAGAAAATTGGATAGCCACATGCAGAAGAATAAAACAGGACCCCTATCTCTCACCATATACAAAAAGTAATTCAAGATGGATAAAAGACTTAAATGTCAGGCATGAAACCATAAAAATTCTAGAAAAAAACACGAAAAACTCTTCCAGATATCAGCCTAGACAAAGAATTTATGACTAAGACCACAAAGGCAAATACAGCAATTATTATAATAATTATAATAAATAAATGAGATTTGATTAAATTTAAAGGCTTATGCACAGCAAAGGAAATAATCAACAGAGTAAACAGACAACCTACAGAAAGGGAGAAAATATTCATGAACTACATACCCAACAAAGGCCTAATATCCAGAATCTACAAAGAACTCAAATCTGCAATAAAAAACAAACACCACCACTAAAAAGTGGGCAAAGACATAAACAGAAGTTTTTCAAAAATAGATAGACAAATGGCCAACTACTATGCGAAAAAGTGTTCAACATCACTAGTTGTCAGGGAAATGCAAATTAAAATCACAATAAATTACCACCTTACCCGTGTCAGAATGGCCATTATTAAAAAGTCAAACAATAGGTGCTGGCGTGGATGCAGAGAGAAAGGAACACTTATACATTGTTGGTGGTACTGCAAGTTAGGACAACCTCTGTGAAAAACGGTATGGAGATTCATCAAAGAAATAAAGGTAGATTTACCATTCAATCCAACAATCCCACTACTAGGTACCTACCCAAAGGAAAAGAAGTCATTTTATCAAAAAGACACCTGCACTCAAATGTGTATTGCAGCACAATTCACAACTACAAAGATGTGGAAGCACCCTAAGTGCCCATCATTTCATGAGTGTATAAAGAAAATATGGTGTGTGTGTATATATATATATATATATATATATCATGGAGTACTACCCAGTCATAAAAAGGAACAAAATAATGTCTTTTGCAGCAACTTGGATAGAACTGGAGAACATCACCCTAAGTGAAATATCTCAGGAATGGAAAACAAAGACCACATGTTCTCACTAATAAGTGGTAACTAAAAGATTGGTACACACAGTGAAAAAGAGATATAAAAGACGTTGGAAACCAAGAAGGAGGAAGGTTGGCAAGAGGATGAAAGGTAAAAACTTACCTATGGAGTACAATGAACACTATTCTGGTGACAGGCACACTAAAAGCCTTGACTTAAGCATTATACAAGGTATCCATGTAACAAAAACATTTTACCTCCTTAATATTTTGAAATAAAGGAAAAAAAGACCATACTTAGAACTTCCTGGAGTAAGAAGTCAAGGTGGCGTGGTGGAAATTAATGCTAATGATATAGTATTGATGGTATAATAAAGTTAATATAATAATTATTCTAGCTTTGAATTGGGGTCTTTCATTACACGTATGCAAAGTAGATATCATAATTACCCTATTTTACTGATGAAGAAAATGAAATCCAGAGGGATTAATAATTTGCCCAAAGTCAAACAGCTAGTAGCTGGGAGAGCCTGGATTCAAACTATCACAGTTTAACTCAGGAAGTTGTGGAATCAAGCCTTATCTGTTAGGATTCCTAACATGTCATTGTTCAGCAGGTGTGTCTGAAAAGATGACTAAGAAATTAAGATATGTCTGAAAAAAAATAGATGAGATTGTTGACTATCACATTTCACAACTCATTTTGTGTGTATGTATATGTTATATTAATATATATCCTGTAAAGTGTTCAAATTGTAACTGCCTTAATTGCAAATCACTGCAGAAAGATTTAAATAATATCAAACAGCAAGAGAAATCCTGAAAGCCTTTCCACCTCCATCCCTATGTCTCCTTCCCTCTTCCTCCTCACTCACTAAGGCTGAGTTTTTATTCTTAGAAGTAGAATCTTAAGGTTATGAATTATAATTATAATTTTGCAGATATTAAGTCATAGGCCTATTTTAAAATGCCATATATCTCTTATTCTAGAGCTGAAACCTTTGGGGGCCACATTGCAATGCTTATTTGGCCAAGGTTTTCCTAAAATTGGATTCACTTCAAGCCATTCCCTCCTGCTCCCCTCTTTTTGTGCGAGGTCACCTTCTTCTCCTGTGTTATATATTCACACGACAAGGAATTGTGTTCTCTGCCAGATTTCAC
Organism: Cheirogaleus medius; assembly: GCA_008086735.1. Taxonomy (NCBI): domain Eukaryota; kingdom Metazoa; phylum Chordata; class Mammalia; order Primates; family Cheirogaleidae; genus Cheirogaleus; species Cheirogaleus medius. The sequence continues at coordinate 15,462,268 of VBSM01000361.1, forward strand.
CTCTCATGAATCACCCGGACATTATGGGCTTCCCTCTCTTCACTTCTCTTTACTGTTGTGTTCAGTTTTGTTGTAATTTTCCAAGAGGAGTCACATTCCTGTAATATTGCTATTCACTGAGCAGTTCTTGTATGTGTCCTGAATAGGAAGAATCCATTTGCTTAGGGAAAAAAATCAGTTCAAGTTTAAAGCAAATCTTTCTCTTTAAACCAGAACTTGTATGCTTAGAAATAGCTGAGTCATCCAAACAGGCACCTAGTCCCACAGTTACATGGTCTCGGGACTCATGCCACCAAGAGTTATATAGGCTTATCAAGCCTATATAAATGTGGGATGACTTTAAACAACAACCAATTGCTTTGTAATAACATCAGTTTTTCACCAACATTTGCTCACTGTGAAGTGTAGCGTTTTGAATCACTTTTTGCAGGAAAAAGTACATTTTAATTATTCGTTGCTAAAATACAATGACTTAAAATATTTTGATGCTGTTATATGAGAATCAAACTTTTATTATGTAAAATACATTCTCAATATCAAATGCACAAAATTCAAAGGTGAGTTTCTGGCAAAGCTATTCCTTTGAGTCAGTATGTTCATCTTTATCTCTTTCACTTTCCAGAGACGTAATTGCTTCATAATGAATCAACAAGAGAAACAATTCTAAGTGAAGTGCTGATAAATCAAACAGATCCATTTAATTGGCATTTGGTGAGATATTTTCTGCCTGTTTGCTAAAGGGTATGCCAAGTATGAAATAAAATTTTCTTCATATTTGAGTGGGACCAAATAGCTATTTTCAGAGTAAAAAGTGCATATACTTTGGAAGTAGACAGACATACAGTAAGTTAATCAATTTTAACTGCAGTTTTGTCATTTGTAAAACTGGAATATTAAACTTACTTTGAAGTATTGCTGTTAGTATCAGTTATAAAATACATGAATTATCCCATACATCAGTTGATATAACAGGTGGTCAATAAATGTTATTATTAAAAGTGAAGATTTCTTTGAAAAATGAGCTCTAAGTAATACTTACTTTGGGCTTTTAAACATCCACATAAAGCTTAAAAGGGGCCAAGAGAGATTTTACTCTCTTAATTCTTACTTTGCTTCTATACTGTGCAAATGTATGTTGCAATGGCTACAAAGTTGAGTCAAAGCCAATATAACAATTAATATTAGAGATGAAACACTAATTTTAATTATTTATAAAACCATTTGAATTTTGTTCTATAAGTCTCAGTTCCTAGTTTCATTTATGTTAGATAATCTAATTATCTAGTGGAAATTGAGTCACCATTCAGCTTACACAAAATTACTGGGCCCCTTATTAGTTTGTGAGTCATGATGCTTCCCAAATATTCCTGGAAATTTACAAGAATTCAGTGATTGCATTTTCACTCACAGATCATTAGGGGGGAAAATGATACTTAAAATAATGGCATTAAATAAGAATATCAATGATCCTGAAGAAACCGCAGATTTTACTGAGAAGTGTGCATTAAAGCTCAACAAGTGGGAAACTAAAGGGGAACTAACATATTTGATGAGGTGTCATTTGCAGTTCTTCATGGATGAGCCTTAAAAACTAAATTAATTTGAAAAGCCAAAAAGAGAGATTTAAGTAATCAACTAAAACTGAGCTTTTAAAAAAAAATTACATGTAGATGCAATGTTTTATTCTTCAGTTTCATTTAAATTCAGTTGAGAAATCATTTATAAAGTTCATTTATGGAGATGAGAAAACCATCTTGATTTACACTGATTTATATGAAAAGTTCATATGAAAACACCTAGAAAAGCGAATTAACATTTGAGGATTGTGAACTGTGAGAGCCAGGCAAGCTTCTAGCAACACTGAATCTTAGCTGGGTCAGATCAGTTTCCAGATATCAGAGACTGCTTGTTCTTTCTCACATTGAATAAATTTTAGATACAGAGAGTAATCTTTCAGTGAGAATCCTTAATTTTGTATATATATGTAAATTCCTTAATTTATATATATATATACTCCCTTATTTTATATACATACAGTTATGTATTATATATTACATAAAGGTAAGTTATGAAGGCTTTGAAAATCAAATACCGTGTTTCCCCGAAAATAAGACCTACCCATAAAATAAGCCTTAGCAGGATTTCTAAGCATTTGCGCAATATAAGCCCTACCCCGAAAATAAGACCTAGTGATGGGCGTGGCTACGCAGTGTATCTGCACAACCCATGCATTTCGTCACGGAGTGGTAAAGAAGATGAGCAGCCCTTCTCATCTGCCCCATCGTGACAGCTACTATCCCAGAGGTGACCAGAAAGGTGCGGGCAGCCCCACCACCAAGGTCGGCTCCCCCTGTCAGTCCCAGCCATCCTATGCGTGCTGCAAGCTGAGGCTTTGAGGGGAAAATAACACATCCCCTGAAAATAAGCTCTAGGGTGTCTTCTTGAGGAAAAATAAATATAAGACCCTGTCTTATTTTCGGGGAAACACGGTACTAAGGCAAGTGAAAAAGAATTTAATATAATTTCGAATCACTTTAAGTGTTAAGATTCTCATGTCATTTTGTTCAGCATATTGTCCAATTAATTTTTAAAATTAATAAGCATTGTTGCTGTAGTTAGTGGTACTTCATCTTGACTTCTGCTGTCTTTCTTCCCCCTCCTATGTCAATGCCTTCTTATCTTCTAGCTCTAATTTTATTTCTGATAATGTATTACTAGTTTCTTCAATGGCTTATTCATTTGCTAGTATAGTTACTTCCTTATGAAGAATGAAAATAGTTGTTATTTCCAGACTCCTGCTGACATTCTCTCTAAATCCAGGGACACTTTCTCCTGCCATAGTATCCTTTGCTAGGTGCTTTGCTTGTATAATATTTTTATTTTACAGCTGCTATCCTCAGCCCCATCCCGGGAGTTAAATCCATTCATACAGTGTCTTATTTTACAAAGATTTTCTGATCAGGTATTCAAAATGGTTCCTTTGCATAGTATTTGAAGAAAGAAAAAATGAGAAACATGGCAATAAATTAGGGCCTGATGGAACAGGGCTAGTTTTTTTTTAAAATAGGTCATATAACAAAGTGTCTAATTTATTAAAAAATCTTATTCCAAAGCTGAATTTGTTTTGGAAAATAAAAATTTCAAAAAAATAAATAAAAGGAACAAATAAAGGAGTCTATTTTTTTTTCCCCACGAAGAGGCAATAAGAAACATAGTGGACATTTGGGCATTTGTAACATAAACCAGAGAACAATTAAAAAAAAAAAAGACATTTGACTCAGTCAAATATATATATTCCCCCACATAGAAGATAATTCTCCATTGTGAAAAACTATGAAAGCCTATATATTAATATTCTATTGGAATGCAGTGGTAAGGTTGCAAAAGAATTCTATGTAAAGATTTCTTAAGCTGTGTGTGTGCATGTGTGTGTCAAGGGAAAAATAGAAATGTCATTGCAGAATTTAAAGAGAATATTAAGTGAAGAGAAAGTTGGGGATTTTGCAACAATTTTAACTACCCTCAGAATTCAATAAGAAGAAGGTACTATCTCATATAGCCCAACTATTTCACTTTGAAAGTAACATGTATGTGCTTAGTGCAACTATTCATACTTACTATGCCTTATCTAAAAGATTGCATAAAAGCCCTTGTCTGAATAATTAAAATAATTGTGTAAAAATACCAAGGAAAGAAAGTATCTTACCCAATCTTGATATAAAAAATGTTTTTCAATCTTTAAGGGGAAGACTGATGTCAAGGGTTGGGCCCATGTGGGTGGTTTTTCCAACTAGAAGTGCAGATTGAAGGCCAGGAGTTATGGGAACCAGCAGCAAAAATAAAGACTCTAATTCAGAAGGCCTGGTATAGGACATCAGGTGCTGCTCATCTATTGACCACACTTTCAATAGCAAGATTCTATTTAACCCATGTTTCTCACTGCTTCTGGATTAAGCTTCAGGAGTTCCCTGTGGGCTACCTGAATCTCCAAATGCCTCAATCTGATGGTAGAGCAGTGGTCCTCAAAATGTGGTCCCTATCTCGCATCAGCATCATCTGCGAACTTGTTGGAAATGAAAATCCTTAGGCCCTACCACTGGCCTAGTAAATCAGAACCTCTAGGCTAGGTTCAGCAATTTGTGTTTAAACAAGCCCTCCAGGTGATTCTGCTTCCATACGCTAAAATTTGAGAACAACTGTTTCAAATGAGTGGTTATCCAGCTTGGCTGCACATTGCAACCACCTGGTGAGCCCCATAAACCTAACAGTGGTTGGACCTTGCCCCTGTGCAGTCAAAACAAGGTCTCTGGGACTGAGTCTAATATGTAGCCAGAGTGGACAACCACAGCTGTGTGCTCTGTATTCTATAAATATATAACTGATTTATCTGCCCTCATGGTTCACTCTTTTCCAGGGTAATTCCTCCAGGCTCTCTCTTAATTTGTTCTGCGTGCACCCTCTATGTCCTTATGGTATTTCACTTCTGCCTTGTATGGCCTTCTCATTCCTTGTATCATAACACTTTTCTTCACTTTCCTCAAAGCCTCCTTTTTGATTTATATCTCATGTCCTCTGAACTAACCTTACAAATGAAAGACTGTTCTTTCTTAAATCTTTGTGCTCAGTCTATGCGGAAATACCACATATTTGTGCATACATTTATGATTTTGAAAATTTTTCCCCAGTTGTTTTAAAGAAAGGAGAGGGTTTTTTTCTATCAAACTCTTAATTTCTTTTGAGGAAATACCATGTATTATTTTTCCATTTGCAGCTTTAAGTGTTTTTGGCACAGACCCAAGGGTACTTGTGATTATACAATAAGTGCTTTTTAAATTTCAATGAAGAATGCACACTTTTGGTTAGTCAGTAAGAGCCTTCTTGTGTGTTTATTTAGAGAAAGAGAGAACAAGATAATAAGTATAGTTGGAGGATTTTTTTCACCTTGAAGAGATTAAATAATGAATTCCACATTGTTGATTAGCTTGATCAAAAATGTTATGATTCCCTTAATAGTTGGGTAAGCAATAATCATTCCAATTGCCATGGATATAATTCAAAAGCGCAGATAAAAATTTCTAAGGAATTATTATGCCAAATCAAAAACAAACACCAAGAGGACAATATTAATAATAATTCCAGTATTCTATTGAAATATTATTCATGGTTCTTACCAAGTAAGTCTATTTTCAATCAGTGCTATAGAATAGTAACAAAGTAAGTCTCTCAAAAAATCATTTTCTTCCTTAATATAGTTTATAGTTATTAACAGTTTAAGATTCAAGCATATTTACAAACGAAGAGATTTTAGATGGAGATAGAATGCAGGCAAAATTACCAAAGCTTGTTTTATTTATTTGTTTGTTTTAGTTTAAAGTAGCTCTACAGATCTGATATCCTCTTAGAGTCTGGATAGAATTTAATGAAAACCTGAAAAATGAAATGAATTATTCCTTTGACTGTGTTGCTCAGAAATATGAATATAAAGCAATAAGACTGAATGCATAAAACTCACATTTAGGCATATTGTGCATATACTTTATATATAGACACATTACAAACATGTGCAATTTTAAAAATAAACTTTCGTTTTGGAATATTTTTAGACTTAAATAAAAATTACAAAGATAGTACAGAATTTTTATATACCCCACTTTATTTTCCCTATTATCTTACATTAGTATGACACGTTTATTATAATTAATGGTATCATATTGATATTATTATTAACAAAATCCTATATGCTTTATTTAGATTTCCTTAGATTTTTCACAACATCCTTTTCTGCTCCAAGACCCCAACCCAAGATGCCATATTACATTTAGTTTTCATGTCTCTTTAGGCTTTTTTGGCTATGATAGTATCTTAGACTTTCCTTGTTTTTGATGACCTTGAATGTTTTGAGGAGTAGTGATCAGATATTTTGTAGAATTTTCTCAAATGCGCTTTTCTGATGTTTTTCACATGATTAGACCAGGGTTATGTGCTTTGGGGAGGGTTGCACAAAGATAAATTGCCATTCTTATCACATCATATCAAGAGTATATATTTTCAACATGATTTATAACTAAATATACAACTGATTATTTTTTATGTTGATGTTGATCAGTTGGCTTAGTGTTTGTCAGGTTTCCCCACTGTCAAGTTACTCTTTTTTCCCTTTTTTTATATTGTACTCTTTGGAAGGAGGTCACTATGTTCAGCTGCATTTTTGGAATGAGGACTTAAGCTCTACCCCCTGGAAGGCAGATATCTACACAAGTTATTTGGAATTCTTCTGTACAGAACATTTATCTATTCTCCTTTACTTTGTTGTTATTCAATGTATGACAATATGGACTCCCGGATATTTATTTCATACTTAGGTTTATCATCCAATATTACTTTATTTTATTCCCCAAATGAATCCAGTTTTGGCCGTTGTGAGCTCTTTCAGTTTGCTCCTGTATCCCCTTGACATAATCTCACCACTGTTTTAGCACTTTCTTACTTTCTGGCACTACAGGATGGAGTGTAAACCCATCTTGTATATTTACTGCCCCAGTCCTATACAGCCATTTCTCTAAGGAACCCTAGCTCCTTTTATTGAACAACAGTGAAGTATCGAAAACAGCTAGAAAATCTTCTTGATCCCTCTGCCAAGAAATAACAACACAGTCAATAAGAGTAGGCAGTACTTACCCTGTAAAACTATTTTGCTAAGAATTTTAATCCTCACTAGAAACTTAACAGGTACATGTATTAATTATCCTCATTTTACACATGAGAAAATTAAAACAGAGAGTAAACCTACTTACCAATGTTAATTAGTAGTAAAGCAGTAGTAAAGTAGTAAAAGACACTTGAATCCATGCTACTTTTATCTCAAAGCTGCTTAAATCAACTTTTACAAACTCTCAGCTTCTTGCCCCAACATAGAGCAGCAAGCAGTATGCCTCACTCACTTTATATTCCTGTTACTTCTCACAACTGTCCATCCCTGCTAGAGCTCTCTGCTAATTTTCTTTTATATGAGTTGTGCATATTAGCTCTACCAGAAATGTTTTTTTTTCTATATCTACTTTTCTGTCTCAAAAAAAAAGTAATCAACTACTGAGGCATGCAACCACATGAACTGTTGTCAAGAATATTATGCTAATTAAAAAGAGCTGAACACAAAAAGTTTATACTGCATGATTCTGTGTATATGAAATTATAGAATCAGAAAACTGATCTATGTTGATAGATATCAGAGCAGTAGTTGCCTCTGAGGTGGGAGAGTAGATTCGTGAAAAGGAGGACTCAATAATCTTTCTGGGTGATGGAAATGTTCCAGTTTTAACCAAGCACAGTGACTCACGCCTATAATCCCAGGGACTCGGGAGGCTGAGGTGGGAGGATCACTCGAGGCCAGGAGTTGGAGACCAGCCTGAAGAGCATACTCAGACCCCATCTCTAAAATAATAAAAAATAATTAGTTGAGCGTGGTGGTGCACACCTATAGTTCCAGCTACCCAGGAAACTGAGGCAGAAGTTCAAGGCTGCCATGAGCTCTCATCACATCACTGTACTCGAGCCTGGGTGACATGCAAGACCCTGTCTCCAGAAAAATAAAAGAGTTCCAATCTTAGCACACATTTGTTAAACTGATACATTTAGGATATATGAATCATATATGAGAGATATAAATTATATACAGGTTACATATAAGATAAATACATTATTATTAGATTAAATAACTAATAACTTATTGAAATAAATAAAACAAATGGATAGAAAGAATTCCACTAAAAAAAAAACCTCAAGTTGTTGAGAAAAGAAAAGATTAAGTAAAAATTTTCTAAAATTTTTTAATAATGCAAATTTTCTGGAATATAGCGAATTGTAAATTAGAAGCTCTTTGTGAAGCGAAGACACGTTTATGGCTTAGGAAGTCTTAAGATGACGCTACAAAAATAATTTCTTCATGTTTGCATAGTATAAATGTAACTGTCACAAGACATGTGAACATGGTAAAATGGATTGCTGCACACACTAGAGGTGAAGTGGGAAAAAGAAAGTTTAGAGTTCCTAAGAGGAAGCAATCATGTACTACTTAGAAAACTAGGAAAGGATTCAAAAAGGAAGTGTACATGAGTAGAAATGCAAAAAGTAAAAATAAAGAAAGAGTGCTTGCCTGATCATCGACTTTAGCTAATAATGACTATAACATATTCAAGGAAAAATGAATAGACCAATTTCCACTAGGTGAAAGAGTTGTTAAAAGAAATGATTGAACAAAAGATTTAAAATATAAAATAGAGTGAAACAAGGGATTCAATTATCAAAGCTTTGAGGTTGGTCATTTGGATGGTGAAAAATAATTGAAAATTTTTCATTGGAATGATTGTTATAAAACACTGTTTTAGGAGGGTCAATTATTTCACTCTACAAATATGAAATTATTCTATATTAGGCACTACTCTCTTAATTTCAGAAATGCACATAATGACAGAGACTTTGGACTTGATTAAATAATACCTAACATCATAGAAAGTATTACTGATTTATATTCCTTAGCCAAAAATGGATGGTCATTACATTAATCCATCCTTTTGATTTGCTACTCTGTGATGGTTAATTTTAGGTATCAACTTGACTAGATTAAGGGATACCCAGATAGCTGATAGAGCATTATTTCTGGGTAGGTCTGTAAGAGCAATTACAAAAGAGTTGACATTTGAAACAGTGGGCTGAGTAAGGAAGATCCACCGTACCCGATGTGGACAGGAACCATTTAATCAGCTGAGGGCCCAGGTAGAAGAAAAAGGCAGAGGAATGGCAAATTCACTCCCTTTCTCTCTTTTCTGAAGCTGGGCCACCCTTCTTTTCCTGCCCTCGGACATCAGAACTCCAACTTCTCTGGCCTTTGAAGGCCAGGATTTGCATAGGCAACCCACTTATCCCAATTCTCAGGTGTTTGGCCTTGGACTAAGAGTTACACAATCTGCTTCCCTGGTTCTCAGGCCTTGGACTGAGCCACACTTCCCTGGTTCCCTGGTCCATCATGGGAATTCTCAGCCTTCAAAATCTCATGAGCCAATTATTATTCCCTAATAAATCCTGTCATCATCATCATCTTCTTCTTCTTCTCCCTCTATCCCCACAAACACACACACACACCAATGCATGCACATATCTATCTCCTATTAGTTCTGTTTCTCTAAAAAGCCTTGACTAATACTTACTCTACTCTCTAATCTGTATTTACCACTTTATCAGGTAGAGTCTGGGTTGAAAAAGAGAATCCATATTTTTATCCACATACCTATTTCCCATATCTCTTTGCTAACGATTTTCCAATCATGTTAATCCCAGGTTTTAATGATCAAGGGAAACTTGATCATTAAATCGCTGCCTTTGAATCAATGTATATCTGCACCTCCAGCCATGTTGACAATGGAGGGGCATATTATAACACGGGGGCCAGTGGACACTATGAGATGAGGATATGCATTCCTTGACCACCAGCCACTCTACTCTGCTGCTTCCATGTTGTTCATGTGGTGGGGGGGAAGCAGCAGCAATGAAATGAGCATTTGAAAGAAAGGGTATATATTTTTTTAATTATGCAAGGTAAAATATGCATGTAACAATTTATATAATCTTTATATTGTACAATATGTCGTAATACAAATGTTAAAACTGGTTCTAGAGGCAAGATGGCAGTGTTGACAGTGTAGACTTTTTCTTTTTTAATATTTCTAAAGGATATTAAAATATGACTGAATCAGATGTCAGTCATACTACAAAAATCATGTATTTGTACCATAGTAGTAGTTCGATAAAACCTCCCCATGAACATGGGTAGATTTCATGGTGCAAAATGAAATATTTTGAGCTTTCTTGTTTTATAACTAATTGCTGAGAAATAATATGAGGATAGAAAAAAGAGAAGATGTCACAGAGGAAAAGAACCTTTTTCTAAAGCAGTAGCAGTGAATTGAAAGTAAATTGGAAATTTGTTTTCTCTGATCCTGAGATTCTCTTATTCTAAGGCATGAAAGCACAGATAGTATAAAATTGTATGCTAAAAGTTGCATGTTATATTTTAAACAGCACTTATTTCATTTTATCTGGTATTATGCTAATTTGTGTTCTTGTCTTATTCCTCCAATAGTGATACAAATTGGAATTCATTTAAAAGCAACTCTGGGCCATGTACCATATGATAAATTTTTACAAACATTGTCTCTAGTCTTTAAAATTATTCTGAAAGATACATAGTATCATTTTCATTGTCCAGTTGAGGAAGATAGTTTCAGAGATGTTGAGCCTTCTGTCCAAGGTCATAGAGTGCTAGAATAAGGCATGGTGCTGGAAAGTGATCCGAGATTTATAAAATTCTAATTCATGTTCTCTCCATCTGGTATAGACTGTCTGAGAACAGGTTTTGTCCTCTTCATTTATCTCCAAAGCACCTGGCACAACGCTCTATCTATAGCAGGTGGTCAATGAACATTTATCTGACATGAACTTGGTAAGGCATTGTAGCCATGCAACCAAGACTTAAGGCTTCTATTATAATTACAGATTCTGTCACCAATTAATTGTAAGAATATATCATCATATTATTAACTGTTTCAATTTCCTTAATTATAAAATGAGAATTAAAGAGTTCTAAGAATTAAGAGATAGCATGTAGTGCAAACTACTGTTCATGTAGTTTATATTGTACAAAGTATCCTAACACAAAAGTTAAAACTAGTTTGGGAGGCAATATGGCAGTGGTAACAGTGTAGACCACTCTATATTCACTTATAATCTGAGTGGCCAGCCCCAACACAGTGTAAAACATACCAAACACATTGGTTCATCCTTCTAAATTTCTTCCGTGGGGTATAAATTTTTATCCACTCTTTTTATATCTGTTCATAGAATGGTAGCTGCAGAGAATATTTTATACTAGTGGTAGGATAAAATATAAGGCTTAGATCTAATCTGTTACATAGACCACAGCCTAACACATTTTTTGTGCACTAATCTGTACTTTTGGTAATTCTCCCAGGCAGCGGCATATCAATGAGTTTAAAGTATCTTCTGGTTTTTTTTTTAATTGGCTTATACTTCCTAGCTAAACCCCAGAAATATTTTCTCGGGCTTGTCAAAAATATTAAACTGTCTGAGCAATTTTATGGGATAAGAGAAATGTGTTTTCTCTCTTTTTGATTCTATAAAAGCAGCAACTGGCTTGCTTGAGTTGTATATTGTATGATGCACAGGGATGCCAGGGGTCCTATTATCCTAGATTATGGGGCTGGTCTGGATGGCTATCCCCTGTGACTAGAATGAAAGATAGAAGTTAGAAGGGCGAAGTGACCTACTTCAAAATTGCTTGCCAAAATGCCCCCAAAAGGCAGTGTATCTATTAAGACAGGCTAAGGATATACTGAGGGAGACATTTAAACCTTTGTTGAGTGAAGACCAGGAAAAGCATCAAGCTTCCTAATGCAACATTGCATGGTGACTTTAATATTGTCTTCAGGAAAAATGGCTAGAGTATTAAATGTTTCTTGAAAAATACCCTTCTTTTACATGACTTCATATCTTTCCTTACCCTTATGTACTTACACTCTTGACTGTGATAGGACACATATGACTAAAATAATTTTATCTAATAGTGTTAATATTTGAGACTTGACACTCTTTTGGTGATTACTGTGCATGTACTGAAAATACTAGTGTTTAAGTTAAAAGACTTTCTAAATTTGAAAAACTGGATATATAATACTAGAAATACAAAGAATGACTTAGCACTTTCTCTGTATCGACGAGTCCACTTTGTATATTCCTAAACTCTTGAGTGTTGCATTTTTATACAAGATTATGTCTATTTATCAAACATTTCAGGGGATAAATTGTTTTCATTTTTGTTCATGAACTACGTTTATTTGATTGTCCTGGAAGCATGTTTTCTTTGGTCACTGATTTTTGGTCATAGATTTCCTATGAAAGATACTAGTTTTATTTCTCTATTTCTAAAACCTTAAGCTTCAGGTCATTATGATCATGCAGCCTTTGTGGATCCAATTGTTAAATTACTTATTTCCACATCATAAACTCTGTTAACTATTGTGGTAGGAAACTTGCTGCCAAGCTAATTAAACAAATACTAAATAAAATATAAGCCACATTAATTATGATCTGTGTAGGCTTTCCCAGGGAGGGTTCAAAAATCAGATGTGAGTAGGGGTGTGTCACATAAATGAATGAAATGAGCTCTGGTAACGTAATAAGTAGCTGTATTTGGAGACTGGTAAATTGGAGAACGTATGCCTGTCCAAGAGTCTGAAAAATATGTGAGTAAACCACTCTGCCACCCAAACAAAATAGATAAGCCTAGAGATACAATAGGGCAAGAATGAAGGAGCTCCATTTCTCTCTGGAGGTAATGCTGACATGAAGACACACAATCAAGGTCAGCACTGGCCATGGCTTTACTTAGAGCTCTAGTAGTGGGAAAGGAACGAGCTCAAATCTAATCAAACAGGGCATGGGGGATTCAAATGGAGCAATATATAACTAGTGTCTGGTTAAAATTGGTTTGCTGACCCTGTAGTTACCTCAATACAAGTTAGTGCTTTTTTTTTCTTTCCATCATAAAGAAGATGTGGGACGGTGCTGTACCCAAGACCTCAAGTTGTAAAGTTGTGTTGTTTGGGATCAAGGACACCTTCTGCTCCTTGTGAGTTGTGACAATATGGGTATGTTACCAGAGCTGACTGCCCTTCAATCTGCATGTCTGTAAAATGGGCATAATAATGGCATCTACCTCAATAGTTACTTTAAAGATAAAATGACTTTATACATTAATATTTATAGTAGTTGGCGCATAGTAAGTATTACATAAACATTTGTTATTATTAAATAATGCTCCACCAATACATTCAACTTATTCAAAGCTTATTTAACTCTAATGATGACGAGTTTCAGGCTTCTTCTACATACTAGAAGATGTACTAGAAATTTTATTCTCTGTATCTCAGTAAAGTGGTGAATAAACACATGTTTTATTGCACATAAAGTCATAGATATTAGAGCCTTTGGGAAACTTAGAGAATTGCAAGTCCAACCTTTAATTTTATGAGTGAAAGATCTTAAGTCTAGTTAGACATAAATGACTTGTGTCTAGTCACACCGTTTATAACAAGAAATAAATCACTACAATGCATGTCTTCTATGAACATCAAACCTGATGATTTTCCTGAGATTCTCTGTTGTGCATATACAATGAAACATGTAAATTTCTCCCTGACATTGGTGATTACTGCGTTAGAAATTGTCCCTATATCTTCAGTGAAACTAGTCTGTAAATGCAGATCTACCATAGGTGCGAAATATAGAAGAAAAATTTTGTGATTTGCTTAGTGTCAAGGCAGCAATTTTCTCCACTTACCAGCTAACACATTTTATCTTTTGTGGCAGCAGGTGCCATTAGATGTAATCCTTTTAAATTCGGGGACTGTCTGTCAGAGCAGAAGGTGAAGGTGCCTTACAACACAGCCACCGGGAAAGAGACCTGTTCTCTTGAGCTTTACATGCAGTGCAAATACACTGTCTCCCTGCAGCTGGAAGGTAGTATGTGTCATAAGAATAAAGCCTTTAATAAAACACAATTTATCTGACAGGAGAAGTAGAAATTCAGATGTGAAGCGGAATGATGCTCTAAGACAATGGTTCTCAATCCTCACTCCCACCAAAATCCTCTGAGAGATTTTAAAAACTACTGATTCTCAAGAACCACCCCAGATGTTATCATGAATGTAGTCTCAGAGTATGGCCAAAACAAAAGTATTTCTTAAATTTCCTGATTGACTTTAATGTAAAAATAAGAGTTAGGAATCATGAACATAACAGTAATTTTCTAAACCTCTACTAAGCCTTCCGTCTCTCATTACCATTCTTTTATTCAAATAACCTCTATACATTAGCAATGAACAAAGGAAATCAAGAAAACAATTTCATTTTTATTAGCCTCCAAAAGGATAAAATACCTAGGAATCAATGAAACTTGGGTGATGATTGAAAACTATAAAACATTATTGAAAGTAATTTAAAAAGACTGAAATAAATAGACATCTCATTTTCATGAATTGGAAGAATAAATATTGTTAAGATAGTAATACTACACCAAACAATCTAGAGACTTAATACAATTCGTATGAAATTTCTAGTAGCCCTTTTTCGTTGTAGAAATGAAAAAGCCAATCCTCAAATTCATGTGGAATTCAAAGGGGCCTCACATAGCCAAAAAAATATTTAAAGAGAACAAAGTTAGAGAGCTAAACCTCTTGATTTAAAAACTTATTGTGGAGCTAAAATAATCAAAACAGTGTGTTTCTGGTGTGAAGATAAATACATAGGCCTATGAAGTAGAAATAGGAGTTAAGAAATAAATTCATGTATTTATGGCCAATTGATTTTTGATAAATGTACCAAGACTATTTAAAAGATATTCTCTTCAACATATAGTTCTTAGACAACTAAATGCCCATATGCAAAAGAATGAAATTAGAAATCTGTATTAAAACATATAAAAAATTTACTCAAATTGGATCAAATACCTAAATGTAAGAGTTAAAGTCATAAAACCTTTTTTTTTTTTAATTTTTTTTTTAGACAGAGTCTTACTTCTGTTGCCCTGGCTAGAGTGTCATGGCATCAACCTAGCTCACAACAACCTCAAACTCCTGGGCTCAAGGAATCCTCCTGCCTCAGCCTCCCGAGTTGCTGGGGCTACAGGAATGCGCCACCATGCCTGGCTAATTTTTTCTGTATATTTTTAGTTGGCCAATTAATTTCTTCCTATTTTAAGTAGAGATGGGGTCTTGCTCTTGATCAGGCTGGTCTCAAACTCCTGAGCTCAAACGATCCTCCTGACTCGGCCTCCCAGAGTGCTAAGATTATAGGCATGAGGCACCACGCCCGGCCTTAAAGTCATAAAACTTTTTTAAAAAAGAAACATTGGAGTATATCATCATGACCTTGGATTGGACATAGATATTTAGCTATGACACTGAAAGCATAGGTAACAAAAGAAAAAATAGATAAATTAGACTTCATCAAAATTAAAAAATTATTGTATATCACAGGACATTATCAAGAAAGTAGAAAACAACCTAAAGAATGGAAGAAAATATTAGCAAATTTTATAGCTGATGTAATCAGTTTCCAGAATATACAAAGAACATTTATAAATCAATGACAAAAATATAAACAATCCAATTATAAAATGAGCAATGAACTTGAATAGACGTTTCCCCAGTGAAGACATATAAATGGCCAATAAATACATGAAAAGATGCTCAATATCATTAGTAATTGCAAAAGTACAGATCAAAACCACAATGTGGTACAACTTCACACTCACTAGAGAGATTTTAATGAAAAATAAACAGGACACTTGAAGTGTTGGTGAGAATGTGGAGAATTTCAAACCCTCATACACTGATGGTAAAAATATAAAAGGGCCCAGCTTATATAAAAAACAGTTTGGCCTATCTCTAAAAAGTTAAGCATAAAATTACCATAGGGTCCAGCAATTCCACTTCTATATATATGTACCCCAAATAATTGAATAGTCATACTCAGACAAAATAAATGTTTGTAGTAGCACTATTCACAATAACTGCTAGGGGCTGAATGTGTACTCTGCCCCCCAAATTCATAGGCTAAAACCTAACCCTCATTAGACACTGAACTTCCTGGAGACTTGATCTTGGATTCCCAAGCTTTCAAAACTGTGATAAATGAATTTCTGTTGTTTATAAACTATCCAGTTTATGGTATTTTGTTGTAGCAGCCTTAATGGACTAAGACAAACAAAAGGTGGAAATATCCTAATATCCATTAATTGATCAATAAATAAACAAAATATGATTTATACATACAATGGAATATTATTTGGTACCAAGAGGAATAAAGTACCGATACATACTACAATGTGCATGAACATCAAACATATTATGCTAAATGAAAGAGGTTAGACACAAAAGAATACATATTGTATGATTCCATTTATAAGAAATATCTGAAATAAGTAAAACTATAGAGATAGTAGATTCATTGCCAAGGGATTGGAAAATAATGAGTGACTGCTTAATGGCAGAGGTCTTTTTGCAGGGCAGGAGAATGGTAAAAATGTTCTGCAACTTTATAGAGGTGGTTGTTGCATAACACTGTGAATGTACTAAATGCCACTGAATTGTACACTTTAAAATGGTTAATTTTATATTATGTGGATTTCACCTCAATTAAAAATAAAAAAAGAGATAACAGAACACAATCCTTGCACAAGGCATAGTGCAAGGATCATAGTGCCTGTTCCCATCAACCAGACCTAAAATCTCAAGATTCACAAGGCATTAGTTAGAGTGTACAAAAAGGCATTGCCTCAGGAGTTAGGAATAATTAACCTTAAACTTGGAATTTTTCTGTTGCCATTTAACAAAGCAAGACCAAAATGGATCAAATTGTTTCTGAGTAATTTAATAGCAGCTCACAACAATGCTCAAGAATACTTATAGAAATATAAATATATACAGTACCCATTAAAAGTGAAATTTACAATGTCTACCATCCAATAAACAATGACCAGCTATTCTTGACCTTGATTACACATGATCCTTATTAAGAAGAAAAATAAAATCAATCAAAACCAAGGCAGGCTGGCACATATGTTAGAATTAGCAATGAGAATTAAAAGGTGCAATTAGTATTATGATAAAAATTAAAAGATATAACTATATTTCATTTGATCAAAGAATTAACTAGTGATACAGAGTACATGAGAAAATACCCAAATCAAACTCCTAGAGATAAAAATTATAATGTCTGAGATAAAAAAAATACTAGGTGAAATTAATGGAAAACTAGACATTGCAGGGGAATACATTAGTCAATTGAAAACAAAGTAATAGAAACTACCCAAAAATATAGTGAGAAAAGCAAATTTTCAAACAATGAACAGAACATCAATGAACTGTATAATAATTTTAAGTTGTCTAATATACATATAATTGGAGTACTTAAAAGGGAGGAGAGAGGAATAGAGTAAATATTTGAAGAAAAATGACAAAAAATGTTTCAGATTTGATGAAAAATATAAACACAGATATAAGAATCCAAATAAAACTGAAGCACAAGAAATGTTACAAAAATGACACCAAGAAATAACAAAATCAGATTTCTAAAAATCAGTGATAAATTAAAAAAAATAATAACCTTAGCCATGGAATACTACTCAGCCATAAAAAGGAATGAAATAATGCCTTTTGTAGCAACTTGGATAAAACTGGAGGTCATGATCCTAAGTGAAGTATCCCAGGAATGGAAAAACAAATACTGCATGTACTGACCTATGTGTATAATTGGGAACTAAACAAGGGCCACACACAGTCATACAGAGTGGTATAATGGAAATTAGAAACTCAGAAGAGAGAGCGATTGGAGGGGGCTAGGAATAAAAAAAGTTACTCATTGGGTACAATGTATACTAGTCAGAGTTTGAATATATTAATAGCCCTGACTTTACCACTACACAATTCATCCATGTAACAAAAAGACCACTTGTACTCCCTAAATCTATTGAAATAAAAGGAAAAAAAAAAGTAGCCAGAGGAAAAAGGACATGTTATGTGCAGAGGCACAAAGATAAGGATTCTAGCAGATTTCTCATCGAAAATAATGCAGTTGAAGACACAATGGAGCAAATTCTTAGAGTACTGAGAGAAAAAGAATAATAACGGGCAACATAGAATTCTATGTCCACTGACTATATTTTCCAAATGCAGGTGAAATAAGAACTTTCTCTAACATAAAAGATGGAAGGATCCATGACCAGCAGAACTACAATATAAGAAATGGGAAAGGAAGTCCTTCAGGCAGAAGAAAAGTACGGTTGATGGAAGTATGAATCTACACAAAGGAGTGAAGCGCACAAAGAATGATACCTACATGAATAAATATGAAATTATAAAAGATAATTAACTGCTTTAAACAAAAATAATATAAATGTAGTTTGAGGCTTATTACATACATAAAATAAAATATATGCCAACAAGTGCACAAAGTTCAGGAGGGGAGGAATGGAAGTGTACTGTTGTAACATTCTTACAACTGAAGTGGTATACTGTCACACTGTCATGTGAGTATAGAATATAGATTGGGACGAGTTAAGGGTATACATTATGAAGCATAAAGCTATAAGCTGTAAAACCACCATTAAAATAACAAAATAAAGAGATATGGCTAGTAAGTGAACAAAGGAGATAAAAATGAAACAATAAGGACATGATGACAAAGCATTATACTCCCACCAGAATGGCAAATAATAATCAATAACAGCAATAACAATAATAATGGACTACTAACACAATGTGCTGGAGAGAATGTAGAACAATAGGAACTTGCAGATACTACTAAGAATGTATAGGATATTACCATTTCAGAAATATTTGACAGTGTCTAATAAAGATAATCATATGCATACTCTATGACAAAATAATTTCATATACATATGAAATGCATGAATCTGTTAATAAAACAGAAAGTTAAAAGGGAAAATATTCATCAATGGATATATAAAATATATCGTATTCACACAATGGAATATTGTAAAGCAATGAGAATAAGCAAAATATGCTACATTCATAACGATAACATGAATGAATTTCATAGACATACTATTGAACTAAAAATGGTACAGACATGGAGTATATTTTATATGATGCTATTTATATACAATTCTATGGTGCTGAAAGTTAGGATAGTGATTATCTGTTGGGGACAGTTAAGACTGGAGTTAAGAAGGGACTTTGGAGATGCTTGCGATGATCTATTTTCTTAAATAAATGATAGTTATACAAAGGTATTCATATTGTGGGAATTCATCAATTATGGTTGTGCAATTAATGCATATTATACTT
The DNA here is from genome assembly GCA_008086735.1 of Cheirogaleus medius. Lineage (NCBI taxonomy): Eukaryota > Metazoa > Chordata > Mammalia > Primates > Cheirogaleidae > Cheirogaleus > Cheirogaleus medius. The sequence continues at coordinate 15,481,209 of VBSM01000361.1, forward strand.
TTTTAAAAAAAATGGACTGAAAAATCACAAAGTTGAAGTAGTATATCCAGATAGCTAGTGTGGTTTAAACTTTCAAGACCTTCACGTCTTCAAAGTCTGTCAAATGAAAATAGTCTCTATTACAATGTTATTCAGCTTTATACATTGATGGAGACTTATAATGATGAGAATAGGGTAAGTATGGAGGTAAAAAAGTAATGGAAAACAGTGTTTCCTTTTGTCAAGAGCTACGAGATAATCATGCAATTCTTTTAAAAACCATTACAAATAAGAAAAGAAATAAAGAAATAAAAAATACTTAATCTTTCTACTCAGTTTAAACCGATGTTGACATTTTTGTTGCACATACTTTCAAAAGTTATGCGGATGTCTGTCTGTGTTTGGAGGGGTTAACATTTTAATTTATCTTTTTCACTGATGGAAAAAAATGAGCATATTGTTTTATAATGAATTTTTTTGTCATTTAGTAGCACACAGCAAATATTTTTCCATTTCTATGATTGCTCCTGTTCTATTTCTTTAAATGGTGATAACTGCACCATACTTCACATAAGAACACAAAAACATCCTCTTAGTATTTTATAGTTAAGTGGATACTAACATAAAGCAAAACAATTTGTTTTATTTAAAGATTTTAAAAGTCAGTGCTCAAAAAAGAGTTTACTTCCAGGATACACACACTGAATATCAAAGTGAATCATTAATCATTTGTTTGCTTTTTGCCATCTCTGCTTGATTTGAACTTAAGAAGGAAATATAAGGCAGTTTGCAAATTGGTCACTCACCTAACAACTTAGAGTGTGCATTACCAGTGTTTCTGCTTTAGACTTTGTAATGGCGAGGTCAGGGAAGTTAAGTTCATGTGTAGTGGGAGAGACTACATTCCGCAATTTCCAGTGGAACTTAGTCATGTAGAAGAGGAGACTTTTGTTCTATGTTGACCCACCTGGAAACCGCTCTTTCAAGTTCCCTCAAGAAAGTCTTTTGCTGGGATTACTGACATTATTTGGCCAAGTCATGAAAATAGCTCCGGAATTGTCACATTTCTTCAAGTGAATCAGTATTATATCTTAAATGCAAGGTGCATCTATGAGCTGTTTCTTTGAAAATCGTTTCAGTGAAATTTCAAACTTGCTCAAATAGCTAAGTATTAATATAATCAAGTTTACCTTTTTGAGTATGGATTGGACTTTCAGCAACAGCGCATCAATCAATGTATGATTAGCCTAGTGCTATGTAACATAATTCAGCTGTCTCCTGCTACAGCATGCAGGAATGGCTCGGTATTAAGTAAAACTGAGTCATGGTAAGCTTTATTTCCCTGGGACAGGAGCACTAACAGAGTATACCTTCTCCATTTGAGGGAGTTGAATTAAGGATAATGAGTATCATCTCACTGCATCATTCTTTGTTATTTTCTTTACAAGATGCAGCTTTCTGGTTTCATCTTATTGGTTCCTGAAGCTTATTTGAGTCACTAATGCACACTAATATGAATGCAAAATCTTCAGTCATTATGCAAACTAAGCATCAGGTGAATCTCTATAGGTTTGCATTTCTCATAAATCAAACAAAACTAATTTAATAGCATCTATTAGCATACTCAACCACACAGATCAACACATATACAAATTATCACTATCAATTCTAATTGGTGCTAAATTATATAAATCACAATTCATTTATCACAATCTATTTTTCACAGGGCAATGGCAGATTCTTTAAGAGCAGAATCCCATGCCCACGTCTGGAAAATAATCATAGAGAATTTCATTTTGCACAGTGCTCTTATCTGTAGGCCCTATTTCATACTATAATAGAACTTGGATTCTTAACATTGAGTTTAGAGACCCACTGAGTTGGGTTCAAAGTCTTCCTAAAGCCCCTAAAATGCCTTTAAAATGCTCATATTGTTGCTGGCATATTTTACATCAAGAAGGTCTATAACTTCTACAAGATTTTCAAAATTTCCCGTTGTTCTGTAAGATTCATGAATATAGACCCATTCCTAGGCTGGCACCATTCTCTTAATGCACCTATTTTACCCATTCTGACTGTTCCCTCACACCAGCAAAGCTGAAAAAGTCCTTGTTTTGTAACAGGTGAGGGATCCTGAATCTCATGGCTCTCTTATTAAACATAAAGAAACATGTTTACTAATAAAATCCGACAAGTATTTATTGAATATCTGAAATGAATCAACACTACACTCGGCCCTATGGACATATACAGCAAAGTATTATAGAAGCAGAGCCACACACATGAGTAAGATGACTTGGCAAACACTTATGCAGTAAGATTTTCGATATACCTAAAAGACTACAATGTCATAAAATACAATGTGCAATCTCACCTAACTTTACAGAAAAAGATTCATAATTTACATCTTTTTAAGAGAAAAATATTCCGGAACAGGAAACAAATTAAGCCAGTAACAATTTTGTTTTTATTCATTTGACCTAATAAGATCCCCCCCACACACACCTTTATACAGAAAACTAAGATCAGTTACCTCTGGATAGACTGAAAGAGTAGTCATTGATATGAAATATGTGGCATGAATAAAAATGAGAAAATTTGAGCAGGATATAAACTAGGAATGGAAAAGAACAGATATGGTCAACTACAAGCTGGAGAAAATTTCTTGGCATTCAGAAGAGAAGAGACGAGATGGCCAGAAAAGAGACGTAGCCAGAAAGGGGAGAAAGTGCATTCTCCTGACATTCTTCAGAATTTTACAAAGACCTAACTGTGAAAATATAGGTAGGGAAGAAATCAATCCTCAGTATTAGACTCTTATGTTGTGGAAATGACTCTGAGCAGTATTTTTGTCTGCTTGTAGAGCAATTTTAGGTTCACAGCAAAATTGAAAGGAAGGTGTAGAGATTTCCCATATACCCCCTTCCCCCGTCACATGCATAGCTTCCCACACTGTCAATAGCCCAATCTGAGTGGTACATTTTGTTACAATTGACCACCTTACCCTGACACATTGTAATCATCCAAAGTCTGTGGCTTACATCAGGATTCACTCTTGGTGTTGTATCTTTAATGAATTGAGATGACTGTGTAATGATACATACTCATCATTATAGCATCATACAGAATACTCTCACTGCCCTTAAAATCCTCTGTGCTCCACCTAGTCCTCCCTGTTCCCTTAAAAAACCCCTGATACTGATTTTATTTTTTACTGTCTTAATAGTTTTGCCTTTTCCAGAATGTTATATACTTAGAATCATAAAGTATGTAGCCTTTTCAGATTGGGGTTTTCACTTAGTAATATGCATTTAAGTTTCCTCCATTCTTTTTGGCTTAATGAGTCTCTTTTTAGCACTGGAAATTTTTCCATTTCACTTAGTAATATGTATTTAAGTTCTTTCCATTTTTTTATGGCTTAATAAATCTTCGTTTTTTGGCACTGAAAAATATTCCATTGTCTGTATGTAGTAGTTTTTTTATCCATTCACCTGCTGAAGGACATTTTTGTTGACTTCCAAATTTTGGTAACTATGAATAAAGTTGTTATAAACATCTATGTTCAGGGTTTTGTGTGGACATAGGTTTTCAACTCCTTTCAGTAAACACTAAGGAACACAATTGCTGGATGATATAAGAGTCTGTTTACTTTTGTAGGAAACTGCCAAACTGTCTTCTAACTGGCTGTACCATTTTGCATTCCCACCAGCAATGAAGGAGATTTCCTGTTGCTCCATGTTCTCACCAATTGGTGTTGTCAATGGTCTGGAATTTGGCCATTCTAATAGGTATGTAGTTGTATCTCATTGTTGTCTTAATTTGCTTTTAACATATGATGTGAAGATTTTTTCTATAGGCTTATTTGCTATATATATAAAAATATATAATATAATATAAGTATATAATGTAGCATATTATGACTATATTATATATATATATTTTTTTAAATATTCTTCATCAGATATGTCTTTTGCAAATATTTTCTCCCAGTTTCTGGCTTGTCTTCTCATTCTCTTGACATTGTCTTTTGCTTTTAATTTTAATGAACTCCAGCTGGTCAATTATTTTTCTCATAGATCAACCCTTTGATGCTGTATCTAAAAAGTCATCACAATATCCAAGGTCATCTAGGGTATCTACTATGTTATCTTCTAGGAGTCGTATAGTTTTACATTTAGATCTATAATCTGTTTTGAATTAATTTTTGTGTAGGATATAGGATCTGTGACTATATAAAAGAAAAAAATTCTTTTTTTTCTTTTGCCTGTGCATGACCAATTGTTCTAGCACATTTTGTTGAAAAGATGATATTTGCTCCATTATATTGCTTTTTCTTTTTTTCAAAAATCAGTTAACTATGTGTATATGAGTCCATTTATGAGTTCTCTCTTCTGCTCCATTCATCTGTTCATCTGTTCTTTTGCCAATAGCACACTGCTTCTACTATTGTAGCTTTATAGTAAGTCTTGAAGTTGCATGTGTCAGTCCTCCAACTTTGTTCTTCTCCTTCAATATTAGGTTGGCTATTTTGGGTCATTTGCTTCTTTATGTAAAATTTATAATAGGTTTTGGTATTTACAAAATAACTTGCTGAGATTTTGATTGGGATTGCATGGAATCTATAGATCAAGTTGGGAAGAACTGACAACTTGATGTTATTAAATCTTATCCATGCAGGAGGGTCCAGGTGGACAATTACCTTACCTCAGCCAAGCTAGAATGCTCTGCCTACACTCCAGGACCAGAGACAACTTAGAGAGTGTATTTTCATTTTAACTTAGTCAAAATATTATCTTGAGGTTTTTTTTAATCCATGTGTTACTTAGAAGTGTGTTGTTTAATCTCCACTTATTTAGGACTTTCCAGTTGTCTTTCTGTTATTGATTTCTAGTTTAATTCCATTGTGTTCTGAGAGTAAACATTGTATGATTTTTATTTTTGAATTTTTGAAGGTGTGTTTTATGGCCCAGAATATGGTCTGTCTTATGAGCTTGAGAAGAATGTGTTTATTCCTGTTGTTTGATGAAGTAGTCTATATGTGTGGATTATAACTAGTTGATTGATGGTATTATTGAGTTCAACTATATTCTTACTGACTTTCTGCCTGTTGGATCTGTCCATTTATGATAGAAGTGGTGAAGTCTCCAGCTATGATAGTAGATTTATTTATTTCTCCTTGCTGTTCTATCCATTTTTGCCTCACCTAGTTCAATGCTCTGTTGTTAAGCACATACACCTTAAGGATTGTTATATATTCTTACTAAATTGACCCTTTATCATTATGTAATACCCTTCTTTAACCTTGATAACTTTCCTTGCTTTAAAGTTTACTCTGCCACAAACTAGTAAAACTACTCCTGCTTTCTTTTGATTAGTGTTAGCATGGTATATATTTTTTCTTCCATTTAATGTTAATCTTTAAAGCCCACCAAGGGCATTCTTCATTTCTGTTATGGTGTTTTTGATCTCTAGAATTTATTTTTGGTTCCTTATTAAGATTTTTTATGGTTATTTACAGTGATATTCTGGTAAACAACATACAGTTCGGTCTTATTTTTTAATCTGCTCTAACAATTTCAGTCTTTTAATTGGTTCATTGAGATCACTGACATTCGAAGTGATTATTGATATAGTTGGACTAATATCTACCATATTTGCTACTGTTTTTTATTTATTGTCCTTGTTCTTTTCTTTTTTTTCCTGTTATTTCATTATATTATGGGAGTACAGATATTGTTAGGGTTACATATATTGCCCCTGCCACCCTTCCCCCCCAACCCCCCCCCCCAGAGCTTCAAGCATGTCAACCCCCTGGTGGTGCATGTCACACCCATTATGTAAATATACACTCTTCCCCTCTCCCCCTCCTGCCCACCACCAGATAAAAGGGTTTTTTTTCTTGACATTTTGGTTACATTGTATTTCTTTGCCTCTCCCTAAGAAGGGTTAGAGGTATTCCCTTCCCCCCAACAATGCTCGCCATATCCCAAGGATGTGGGTCTCCCCCCCACCCCCGACTCCCTGGTGAGTACTACCACCATTTGAGCACCATAGTTTTAATCAGTCAGAACCAGGAAAATGGGCTCCACATCTACTCACCATCAAATTGGTTCTGACTGTCCTTGTTCTTTATTCCTATTTTGTCTTTCACTCTTTTTCTGCCTTTTGTGGTTTTAACTGAGATTTTATATGATACCATTTCCTCTCCGTTCTTAAAATATCAGTTATACTTTTTTTCACATTTTTAGTGATTGCCCTAGAATTTGCAGTACACATTGGCAACAAATCCAAGTCTACGTTCAAATAACACGATACCACTTCAAAAGCAGTATGAGTACCTTATAATAACAAAGTAATCTAAATTCCTTCTTCCTTTCTCTTGTACCATTGCTATCATTCATTTCATTTATATATAAGAATACATAAAATATATACATAGGCATACATAAACTAATACATTGCTACTATTATTATACATACGTACACAAGCATACATAAACTAATACTTGCTGCTATAATACATTGCTGCTATTATTATACATACATATATAAGCATACATAAACTAATACATTGCTGCTATTATTATTTTGACCAAATTGTAATCTATTAGATCAATTCAGAATTTTTTAAAAATGAAAGTTTTTATTTATCTTAACGTATTCCTTCTTCAATTTTTTTCTTTATGCAAATCTGACTTTCTAACCTATATTAATTTTCTTCTCTCTAAGAAACTTCTTTTAACATTTCTTGCAAGACAGTTCTACTGGCAATAAATTCCCTCAATTTTTGTTTATCTGAGAAAGTCTATTTCATTTTCACTTTCACTTTTGAAGAATAGTTTTGTGGGATAGAGAATTCTAGGCTGATAGGTTGTTTTTCTCCAAACACTTTAAATATTTGACTCCTCCCTCTTATTGCTTGCATGATTTCTGAGGAAAAGTTAAACATAATTCTTATATTTTTTCTTCTTTAAGTAATATGCTTTCCCCTCTGGTTATTTTTCCTTTTCTTGTTTTTCTTTCTTTCTTTCTTTTTTTTTTTTTGAGACAGGGTCTCACGCTCTTACCGGCTAGAGTACAGTGGCATCATCTAGCTCACTGCAACCTCAAGCTCCTTTGCTCAAGCGATCCTCCTGCCTCAGCCTCCCAAGTAGCTGGGACTACAGGTGTGTACCCCCACACCCAGATAATTTTTCTCTTTTTCTTTCTTTCTTTCTTTCTTTCTTTCTTTCTTTCTTTCTTTCTTTCTTTCTTTCTTTTTTTAGTAGAGACAGGATTTTGTTCTTGCTCAGGCTGGTCTTGAACTCGTAACCTCAAGTAATCATCCCTCCTCTGCATCCCAAAGTACCAAGGTTACATGTGTGAGCTGCTGTATCCAACCCAGGACTTTTTCTTTATTTTTGATTTTCTGTAGTTTGAAAATGATATACTTAAGTGTATGTGTGTGTGTGTGTGTGTACACACACACACACATATATATATATATATATATATATATATATATAAGCATTTTTTCTACGTGGTGTTTTCTGTACTTTCCTGGACCTATGGTTGGTTTTTGACATTAATTTGGGGAAATTCTTAATCATTATTGCTTCATTTTTTTTCTTTTCTTTCTGTCTTTATTCTCCTTCTTGTATCCCCATTATGCATATATTACATCTATTGTAGTGTTTTCACAGTCATTTAATATTCTGTTCTTTTTTCAGTCTTTGTTCTCTTTGCTTTTCATTTTTGGAGGTTTCTATTGATATATCCTAAAGCTTATAGATTCATTCCTCAGTTGTGTCCAGTATACTAATAAGCCCATTGAGGGCATCCTTCATTTCTACTATAATATTTTTGATCCCTAGAATTTGTTTTCAGCTCTTTCTTAGAATTTTCATTTCTCTGTTTACATTGTTCATCTATCTATTCTTCCATGCTATCCATTTTATCCACTGGAAGCCTTTGTTTATTAATCATAGTTTTTGTAAATTCCTGGTCTGATAATTCCAACATCTCTGCCATGTCTGATTCCAATGCTTGCTCTGTCCTTTTGAATTGTCTTTTTTACCTTTTAATATGTATTGTATTTTTTAAATAGCTGGACATGATGTACCAGGTAAAAGGAACTGCTGTAAATAGGCTTTTAGTAAGATGTGGAGGAGGGAAAAGATCTTATGAGTAGATCTCAATCTTTTAGTAAGTCTATGCCTCTGGACTGTGAAGCTCACAAGTGTTTCTCAGTTTTCTTCTTCACCCTTATGTGGGACAGGATGGCTACAGTGGGCTGGAGTAGAGTATTTCCTTTTGCCCACATGGAAGAATAGAGTTGGGTATTTTTCTTCTTTTAGAACACTTAGGCTCTGATGATACCTCATTGGGTTAGGCTCTGATTAACTTGTTTCCCTGAGAGGAGGCCTCATTAAGAAGAACAGAGTCCTTTGGCATATTTCAAAATGGTCCTATTTCCTTCCCCACTCTGGCAGTATGGGGGCTTTTTTTCTGATATTTGCTATGAGAATCTGGTAAAGCTCCTGGAGGTAAAACTCCCAAAGGTGTGGGAGCGCCCCTATGACTAGACCCTCATGGGCTTTTTATATCTGAGACTTGTCTGCAGTTCTTCAATCCATCATTTACAGTTCAGGTTTTCTTACCCTGGCATTGGTCCTCACTGTGGTTTCCACTCATGAGTCTCTGCTGCAATAGCCATGACTTTCTGTATTTGCCTGTCTGTCTCTCCAGTTTTGGGGTCAGCAGTTTGCTCTGCATCCTTGCCACTCTTATAGACAAAAGATTTGTTTATTTTTCCATCTGTCAATGTTTTACTTATTAGAATGGAATGGAAACTTCCAAGCTCTTCTTTGTGGTCTTTCTAAAACGAAAGGATGCCAGAGAAACATAGCATAAGTTTAAACTAGAACATAGAAATCCTGAGGCTCTATCTTGACAGGAAAGCAGTTTTGCTTTGATCTATTTTATATAGTGTCCATTAGCTTATTTTGAATAATTGATTCCACTATACAGATAAAAGAAAGAGACAGAGACAGAGAAACAGGGAGAGAGAGACTGATTATTAATTGGTAGACAATGAATGGACGGATGGATGGATAGAAAGATAGATGATGTACAAGTGTAAGGAATATACCTGATTGTTGTAGGTGAAGAAGGCACACAGTGACCTCCTAATACTTTTCCTCTGAATCCGTCTTCTTTAATTTCTATCTTTCCTCAGTTATAGATCTATAGTCTTTGTTTTGAGCAACAAAGTATTATTTAAGAGTTATCTTTGAGGATGTCCTGTGTAATCACAATAGACATGGAGTCTTGTTTCCATTACTACCTTCCTCTTTATTTACCCTGGCAAATTCACCCATGTAACTCTCTTCTAATTTTCTTTTCAAACTCAACATCACTGCTTAATAAGAACCAACAACCTTAAAAATGAGTAAGTTACAATAAGAGCAATAGTCCCACATTAGTTTTACTTATGGAAGAAACTAAGGGTAAAACCAAGAGTGAGATAAAATGCACAGGATAAGAATAAAGTGAAGCTTAAGGACAAAAGTTTCTAATCAATAAAGCTTTACATTTTATTTTGAGGTCACCTATGTATCCATTTAGATACAGTTTTCAATGTTGAACAAAAATTAATGTTCAAGTACTTATGCACTTCTGCTCTTCTTCTCTAAAATTGCATATTCTCTTACTCAGAATTCCAGGGTAAATTTCATACCCAGTCTGTGAAAGGCTGTCAATTGACCTCAATGTCAATATATTTCTAGATTTTCTACTTATTTGCCTTAACTGCTAAGGAAATTCCTGGAATGAGGAATAAAAATAGATATTCAGATACCTGTGTGGTTACTTGATTCATCACCTTGTCAGTGGAGAAAAATTCACATAATTTAATTCCACGCCCTCCTGTCTCTGTATTTTCTCTGCTGTCTGTCACAGGAGGGCAATGCAGATGCATATTAATGAGACTAGGCTAGGCAGACACCCAACGCATTTTTCTCAATCTGAAAAAGTGTCTCAACAATATTTACAAAAGTCTCTGAGAAGACAGTTGCATAAGCAATTGTCAACCTTAAAAGAGTTAGGAGACAAAAAAGAGAGGTAAGGTGAGCTCTAGAAGGTTGTACTAAAAAGCATGACAAATGGTATTTATCTTTTTTCTTAGTCTAAAGTCATATGATGTAGACTTTGCAAAAATGACTTTGATTTATATAGCATTTTGTTCCAATAATCTTGAGTTTTAATAACAGAGAAAGATTGAATGAAGATATTTATTCAGAAATGGAAGAAAAGTCTATTTGTGAATCACTTCTGTCAAAGACTTTATGTGGTTAACAGAGACATACTTAAGAATAAGTGAGGTAAATGAGTGCTGATAGGTTAGTTTTCACAGGATCAACTAAGAGTCTGCTTCCTTTCCCACAAAAAAGATATTACAAAATTCCTAGATACAGAAAGTTTTACATTAGAATTTACTATAATATATTGATTTAAAAGATAATGTTATTTTTTTATAAAATTTTAAAAGCCCAGACATATACAAGAATAAACTATGATGACTAATACATGTGTCTGATATGTTACTGTTTAATCTGCTTTGATTTATTGCTATTACTTAGATGAAAATAAATAAGGGATAATTATCAAATTTATGAGTACCCTAAAAGTGAAGAGAGAGTTTTAGAATGAGAGTTTTAGAATGATGACATTGATATAGTAAAGAAAGGGGGTGTATATACATATACACACATATATACCCCTTTAAAAAATAATTATCCTGAGGATTGAGGTAGCCTGCTCATAGAGAAAAAGACCTAGGAATTTTGTGTGAGAAAAAGATTCTAACAATGTATGGTGAACTCCTTATTTGTTTTAAGGAAGGTGTTACTACTAATGTAAGGACTATTATATACCATTTTGTCCCAGCCACATGGCATATTTAGTTAGACTCTGAGCATTTCATTTTAAGAGAAAATTTGACATTCTAGAAAAGTCATCCAATAGAATGATTATATGTATGGAATCTACATCATATAAAGAAGAACTGAAGATGTAGTTGGTGTTCATCTTGAAAGAAAGAAAATCACAGGAAAAAAATCAAGATCTTTCTCTATTCAATGTACTGTGATAATGTACTCTGACATAAGTAAGGGGTTTCCTTCATTCAGTACAAATCCAGCAGCATCCATCAGGGCCAATGTGTAAATGGAGGAGAGATCGAATTTGGGCATTCTATAATAAAGAACATTCTAGAAATTAAAATAACTCCACCATGATATAAAGCACCTTGTTATGTAATCAACTCTGCCACAACAAATATGTAAGTGTAGGCTTATTGTGAGTGGGCTGTAGAAAGATTTCCTGTACTGGATAGTGCTTAAACAAATAATTTTTGAGATTTATCTACCCATGAGTCATTAATGATATATTATTGATATCTCTTCCTAAAAGTTTATCAGTTCCATTCCTAAAAATAATATATGATATGAAAAATATCATAAAGCAAAAAAAGTGTTTGCTTTACATGCCTTCCTTATTTTCTTCCATAAGCCATCATTTTCATTCTCTCATTGATTTCATTACCTAATCTCATGAAAGTACCTCATAGACACATTAAATCTAAGTTGTAAATAAATAGTTGTTGGCTAAAACAGAGATAGCTCCTATGAGTTTTGCATGTTTACAGATTGTGACTCAGTTCTTACCTATGGAATTAAAGCTATAACTTGAAATTTAGACCAAAAGCAATCTTTATTTTTGTGTGTGGAGAGCACCTTCCCAAAGACCCACTAATACCACATGAGAGGCTGGATAATCCACCTACCAATGGAGAAAGTATAAAGTTACTAGGTTTCTAGGTCAGGGATAATGGACCATATTCAGATTGTCCAAAACAAGTGTATTCAAGAACTCACCATTCATTCAACAATGTTAAGTACTTCTAATTTAAAAGTAATAAAACAGTTTGGAACTCTTGTGGTCTTTTCTTAGTCATCTTTACCAGTTCATTATCCTCTACCTGACATTAAATTTTAAGTTCCTCAAACATCTCTCTAAATCCCTTTCCCTTCTGACTCAGAATTCTTTATATAATCTTTCACTGTGCTCTAATCGACATTCTTTTCAAATGCAGTATGTATGAAAATATATTTTCTTCAAATTTGTATCTCTTTTCTTTGCACCTACACTCTTACCTCTAACTACTTTCCTAATATGTCTAGCTAATCTTAAAGGTTCCTCAACAAAGCAAGTCTGACATTAAATTATTTTTTTTCTCAAATATGCTCCTTAATCAGGGCTACATATCTTAATGAATGAAGCAATGATTTGTATAAATGTGCCAGCCAGCAATCTAGCATTTATCTCTGATCCCTGCTAGTTCTTCAACCTCAGAGTCAAAACTTTTTCATTTGTTATTAATATTACCTTTTAAATATTTCTCCGTTGCTGTGCAGAAGCTTTTTAGCTTCATGGGATCCTATTTGTCCAATTTCACTTTGGCTGCCTGTGCTTTTAAGGTGTTACTCAAGAAGTCCTTGCCCAAAACAGTGTCCTGCAGCATTTCCCCAATGGTTTCTTTTAGTAGCTTCATAGTTTCAGTTCTTACATTTAAGTTTTCAATCCATTTTGATTTGATTTTTGTATATGGTGAGAGATAAGGGTCTAGTTTCATTCTTCTGCATAAAGATATTCAGTTTTCCCAGCACCATTTATTGAAGATACTGTCCTTACCTGCCTATAGGTTTTGGGCACCTTTGTCAAAGATAAGTTCATACAGAAGTGTGGCCTTTTTTTTAGGTTCTCTCTTCTGTTCAATTGGTCTATGGGTCTGTTTTTATGGCAGTACCATGCTGTTTTGGTTACCACAGTTCTGTAGTATAATTCGAAGTCAGATAATGTGATTCCTCTAGTTTTGTTCTTTTTGCTCAGGATGGCTTTGGCTTAAATGGATAAAGAAATTGTGGTACATATACAAAATCCTGGATCTTTTGTGGTTCAATATAAATTTTAGGAATATTTTTCCTAGTTCTGTGAAGAATGTCCTTGGTATTTTGATGGGTATTACATTAAATCTGTAGATAGCTTCAGGTAGTATGGACATTTTAACAATACCGATTCTTCGAATCCATGAGCATAGAATATCTTTCATTTTTTATGTCCGCTTCAATTTCTTTCATCACTGTTTTAGAGTTTTAATTATAGAGATCTTTCACTTCTTTGGTTAATTTTACTCCTAGGTATTTTATTTTATTTATAGATATTGTAAATGGAAGTAATATTAGAGACAATCCACAGAAAGTGAGAAATGTTTGCAAACTACCCATCTGAGAGGAGATTAAAAGAATATATAAGGAGCTCCAAAAACTCAGTAGGAAAAATCAAATAATCCAGTTTAAAAAATGGGCAAAGGATCTGAACAGACATTTCTCAAAAGAACAAATACAAATGGCCACAAGATATATTAAAAATGCTCAACATCATTAGTTATCATAGAAATGCAAATCAAAACTACAATGAGATACTATCTCACCCCAGTTAAAATAGCTTTTACCCAAAAGACAGGCAATAACAAATGCTGGTGATGATGTGGAGAAAGGGGGGTCCTCCTTCCCTCCTTCACTGTTGATGGGAATGTAAATTAGTGTAACAACTATGGAAAATGGTATGGAGTTTCCCTAACAAATTAAAAATAGAACTAACATATGACCCATAAATCCCACTGCTAAGTATATATCCAAAAGAAGGGAATTCAGTATATTGAAAAGATATCTGCACTCCCATGTTTATTAAAGCTCTATTCACAATAGCCAATATTTGTAATCAGCCTAAGTGACTATCAACACATGAATGAATAAAAAAATTGTGATACATACACATGAAGGAATATTATATAGCCATAAAAAAGAATAAAATCCTGTCATTTACAACAACATGGATGGAACTGGAGAACAATATGTTAAGTGAAATAAGCCAAGCACAAAAAGACAAATCTTGCATGTTCTCACTCATATGTGGAAACTAAATATTAAAGCAATTGATCTCATGAATACAGACAATAGAATGATGGTTACCAGAGGCTGGGAAGAGTACCAGGGAGAGGGGATAAAGTGGAGATTGTTAATGAGTGCAAAAATATAGGTAGATTGTTAGATAGAATGAAAAATATTTGATAGCATAACAAAGTGACTATAATCAAAAATAAGTTAAGGTATACTTTAAAATACCTGAAAGAGTGGAATTGAAATGTTCCTAAAACAAAGAAATGATAAATGCCTGAGATAATGGATACCTCGATTACCCTGATTTGATTAATTCACATTGTACACCTGAGTCAAAACGGCACATGTACCCTATCAATATATATAATTATTATGTACCCATAATAATTAAAAATAAAATTTTTAAAAGTAAATTAAGAACAAACAAATAAATAAATCTTTCTCAAAACTAGCTTCTTTAATTCATGTTCATAATTCCATCCCCATAGTTTTACCTACCTGTATCCCTTACTCGGGCCACTCTAATAGTCAGCTAATGGCTTTCCTCTCTTTGATCCCTGCCTCCCTTTAATCCATTCTACATATGACAGAGTGATCTTTTAAAAATCTCATCAAAATGCCAAAGTCTTTAGCATGACTTAAAAGTCCCTGCTTATTCTCACTCTGCCCTCATCTCCTTTCATTCCCTCTCCCAACTCACTTTCTGCTTAGACCTTAAGCTTCTTTCAGCTTTCAGAATACTATACTCCCGCCGGGCACAGTGGCTCACGCCTGTAATCCTAGCACTCTGGGAGGCTGAGGCGGGTGGATAGCTCAAGGTCAGGAGTTCGAAACCAGCCTGACCAAGAGCGAGACCCCATCTCTAAAAAAAAAAAAAAAAAAGAATACTATACTCCCTCACAAATCAAGGTCTTTGCTTCCATCTGCTTGAAGTGTTCTGTTCAAACTTCCTTTTTCTATTAAACTACTATTCACCTGTCAGCTTTTAACTCACATGGGTTTTTCTTAAAATAGATTTCCTTGATGTCTCATATTGAATTAAGTCTCTTCACAAAATTTCATAATACCTTGTACTTTTCCAGTATAATGTATGTAAGACTTTTTAAGTTTATTTGCGTGATCACTGGATGTCTGCTTCACACTATAGATTCCAGAAGTGCAGGAATCTTGTGCTTTCATGATTCACATATTTACAAGTTAAAATATGTGATGACTGAGTGAATAAAAGAAAGAATGCCTGAATAAAATATTTAAATTTTTAAAAACTACAAAAGGAACTTCTAGAGTGTTAAAAACAAATTTTGCTTTATTTGTATTATTGGTATTTAACTGTATTACTGGTCATCATCAGATTGTATTGAGTAGCAATATTATTTTTGAAAGTTTATTTGGGATAATTTACTATGAAATCAATGATGTGAATGGATGTGGGCATTAAGCAAGATATTTCTTTAAACATCTTTATGATTTACTTAAATTTCTCACCAGTTCAAATGATTGCTAGACCCACTTTGTGCTATGGATTGGATAAATATGTTTGAGTCTAAAGGGAATTTTTAAAAATTATTTTTCTTCAAAAGTTATTTATTGAAAGCAACTGTGCATGTTCCTTCATTCTTTGTTTTTATACAAAAGGAATACCATTTCTCTTCATTCTATTTTTCAAAATTCAAACACATATATTCTACTATATTCTCCGTTAAAAATATAAATGCACATGTGCAAAATTGCAATTAATTCACGCTAAAATACATGCCAATGTACAACTTGAACCAGTTTTTGATGAATCTATATTTTTAGAATCAAATTTTTAGACTCTTTGCTAGTAACTTAAAAGAAGATTTTGAAGTATTTATAAAATATATAACTTAAATATAAAAAAGTTGGATGCAATGAATTCAGATTAACTTTTGTTCAAATTGTTCTAAGATTCAGCTATATTATTTTAAACTATCTTCCTGAGATACTTCTTAAAGAACTTGGTAATGGTTTATCTGAAGCTACTGCTAGGTAGCTTTTCACCTAAAGATCCACTGGAAGGTACAGAGATTAATGTCAAAGCCAATGGAAAGGGATGAGGATAGGGCTTCAAGTCTGAAAATGTCAACATTTTGGGTTACTGAGTGTGCTGGCTAATTTTATGTGTCAACTTGGAGAGCATTTTTGCATGAGATTAACATTTAAATTAATAAACATTGAGTAAGTAGATTGCCCTTCATAATGTGGGTGACCTCATTCAATCAGCTGAAGGTCTGAATAGAAAAAGAAGAATAGTATCCCCAAACAAGAAAAAATTTTCCAATAGACTGCCTTTGACCTTTATCCACAGCATTACACCATTGGCTCACCTGGGTCTTTAGCCTGCCAGCCTAACTGTAGATTTTGAACATGGCATCTTTCATAATTGTGTGAGCTAAGTTCTTATAAGAAATCCCTCTCTCTTTTTGTTCTCTCCCTCTTTTCATGTATGTATGTATATGTCATATTATATTGGTTCTGTTTGTCTGGACAACCTTAACTAATAGAGTGAGCATTCATGGTTATAGGACTATTCAAACTTTATAGTCAAGTTAAAGTATTTGAATGTAAAAAGATGTAAAAAGATCTACCATACAAATATTAATCATATTAGATCTGTAGTGATTTCACTAATATGAGTCAGAATTTAATTGAATAAAAAAGTTCACAGAAAAAAGAGGGATGAAACAATAGTCAATTCATTAGGAATATAAAGCAACTGCAAGCATATACATACCTAAGGACAGAGCACAAAAATAGATCCAGAAAAAATTGACAGAAGTAAAGGCAAGAGACAATACAATGAAGCTAATTGGAGACTTCAGTACACTGAACTCTCAATTTCTGATTGAATAATAGCTAGACAGAAAATCAGTAAGGATAAAAGTGACATGAGTAACACTAAGAAATAACTTAACTTACAACCTAGAACAATTCATCCCAATACCAGAAAACAAATTCATTGTAATTACACACAGAACTCTCTAAGATACAAGATAGGCCAGGGGTGGGGAACCTGTGGCCTTAAGGTCACATGTGGACTTCTAGATCCTGAAGCGCAGCCTTTTGGCTGGATCCAAATTTTACAGAACAAATTCTTTTATTTGTATTAATACAATTCGTTTGTCTATTATATTTTATTTTATTTTTAAAATGAACGTATTTTAAATACCAAAGAATAAAATAAGTTTCAATGAAATAATCCTCCGAGATTGACCAGCACAATTAGAACATTACTAAGCCATAAAGGCTAAATTGATGGCTGCTATTCTCATGATTTAGTTACAACTTCCCCCACCTGACTGGCACCACTACCCCACAAGGCTGGTTGGGGAAAGTTTGTGGGGGTTGAGTATGCCAGTCTGTTATCAGCTTTTGACGATGGTGCACTGTGTTTTTGTGAATAGTCGCACAGCTTGACAGTATCTTTTAAATGTTTTCTGCTTAAGAGCCCATCATGTCAAAGAAGACCAAGAGAATGCTGAAGGAAGAAAACGGATTTTTTAATGAGGATTGGGAATTGCAATATTATCTTATTTCTGCTAAAGATAAGATGATTTGCTTGCTTTGTGATACGGCAAAATCAACATTAGAGAAATTCAATGTTCATCAGCATTATAACACTCATAAAGACCACAAATATTTGAAATTAGAGGGAGAGGCACAAAAGGTTGTATTGCACAAAATTAAGATGAAAAGCAAAAACAAAGACAATTCTTTCAAGCAGCAATAAGACCTGGAAATAATGCCATTGAAGCAACTTATAAGGTAGCTTATATACTCAGGAAAAAAGGGAAACCATTTAGTGATGTAGAAATTGTGAAAGAATACATTATTGAAGTTGTAGGATGCTAGATTCCAATAATGTTTCAAAATACAAACAACTGCTTTTTTCAAGGAGAACTATAACTGATCAGCAGCATGAATTAACCTTCAACTTAACAAAACAACTTCATGCAATACTTCAAAAGGAAAATATATATTATTCAATCACTTTGGGTAAATCACCTGATACCACTGACTTGGCACAAGTTTTATACTTCATTTGGGTCATAACAGAACATTTTCTTTGCTACAGTTACTTGTTCTGAGCACTCTTATGAACAGGACACGGGGAATAGCTATCTTCAACAGCTTTCAAGATAAATGTCATGAAGTTGGACTGTTTTGGTAAATTTGGTTAGTGCATGTATGGATGGTGCACCTTCCATGACGGGAAAACATGAAGGGTTTATTTAAAAAAGTATTAACAGATCCAGATGTTCTTATTTCTTTTCATTGTATCTTACATCAGCAAAATCACTGTGCTAAAGGTACTATTTTAAGTGACACTTTGCAACAAGTTATAAGTATTGTTAACTATATTCATGCAAATGCAACACAGCATCCTCAGTTACATAACATGCTAAAGTTGAATGATGAAGTATTCAGTGTGGATTTGCCATGTCATTCTAAAGTGCCTTAGCTATCTCATGAACAGGTGTTTGTCATGGCCCATTTGCAGGATGGGGGATGGACACATAACACAAAGAGACACACAAAGA
>VBSM01000361.1:15499849-15586168 GCA_008086735.1 Cheirogaleus medius
CTCTGGGCTGGGCATGTATTCCTTCTCCTAAGATTAATTCTTAAGCTGCACAATGATATGGCAAGTCTCCAACAGGTGTTAGCCAAAATTTTATCTCTGCGAGAATAGCTAGTTAAATTTTATGAAGAACAGAATCGGCGATGTGAATTATTGAAAGATGATTTCTATAGGAATGTAGAATTTCTGTGTGATATCATGTCAAATCAAAATGACTTGAATATTTCTTTGAAAGGTAAAACTAAGTCTGTATATAATATGTGGCAAAAAATCCAAGCATTACAAAACAGCTATCTTTTTTTAAAACACTTTTTCTTCAAAAGGATATTTCAGATGAATATTTTTACCAGTTAGCATAGGTCATTGATGAGCCAGATGATATATGCAAAACATTTGAAGAGTACACAGCTGTTATAGACCTATCAATTGGAGAATACAATGAAAGTTTCACTGACTTTGAGAATCATGACATCACATTCAAATCAGCATTTCAGCCTCACCTAGTTGATATCACCAAGGTACCTAAAAAACTGCAAATAGAATTGATTGAACTCTCAGTAGATGACATTTTAAAGTCATTGTTTGATGCTAAGAAAGATCAAATTGAAATATGGGAAAATACAGTAGAATACCCACATCTTTGGCACGCCCAAAGAATGCTTTCTTGCTTTTCAACCACTTATTGCTGAGAATCTACATACCCCGACTTAACCCAAATCAAGATCCCCTAAGGTCACAAATGACTGACACCCTTCTAGAGAATCCACTGAAACTGCGCACCTTCATGTTGCAACCAAATACTCAAATGCTTTCCAACAAAAAGCAGACATAAAAAGTCATTAAAAGGTTGGTCAACTTTAAAATTAACAAATAGTTTTCATTTTTTGAAATTATTAAGTACATAGTAGTTAGATTTTTACAAAATAATGTATATTTGTAAGTATATCTAATTGAAGTTTCTGGAATGCTGCCTTATTTGATTATAGCTAAATGAATGCAGCCTTCCAACATGAACAGGTTCTTCACTCCTGAGATAGGCTAATCCAAAGAAAGGTCTTAGCAAATTTATAAGAATTGGAATCATATAAAGTGTATTCCTTGGTCAAAATTGAATTTATTTAGAAATCAAAATCAGAATAAAATTTGAAAAATACACAAGTATTTAGTAACTAAATAATGCATTTGTAAATAAGTCATTGGTCAAAGAGTAAATCACAATGCCTATTTAAATGAAAAAGAAAATATATCATATCAAAATTATAGTATTTTAAAACAGTGTTATAGGGAAATTTAGAGTAGTAAATGCCTATATTTCAGAGGAAGAAAGATATAAAATCAATAACTTATCTTCCACATTAAGAAACTAGAAAAAGAACAAACTAAACCCAAAGCAAGCAAAGGAAGAATATAATAAAGATTAGTGAAAATCAGTGAACTAGGAAACAAAGAAACAATTAAGAAAATCAATAACAACAAAAGATCATTTAAAGAAAATCAACAATATTGACATGCCTTTTGCTAAACTGCCAAGAACAAAAGAAAGAAGACTTCAATTGCTAAAATCAAGAATAAAATAGAGAATATTACTATTAACGTTTCAAAACTATACAAGATTAGAAGAGAATACCTTATACATATAATCCAGATTAATTGGGAAAATTCCTAGAAAGGCAATAATTACTGGAATTGGCGTAAGGAGAAATAGAAAAATCTTAGTAGAACTTAAGAAATAAAGAAATTGAATTAGTAATAAAATTTTCTCAAAATAAAAAGTTTAGACCCAGATGGTTTCCCTCTCGAAATCTGTTCATTGTTTACAGAAGAAATAATACCAGTACTCCAAATTTTATAAAAGGAGAAGACAATTCCCAACTCATTTTATGAGGCCAGCGTCACTCTAATAACAAAACATTAAATGAAATTATCACAAGAAAATACAACTACAGGCCAATATTCTTCATGATTATGGACAGAAGTCCCCAGCAATATATTAGCAAACCAATTCCAACAACGTAAAATAGCATCACAACCAATTAGGATTTAAAGGACAGAAACCATCTGATCGTCTCAAGAGATAAAGAAAACCACTCGACAAATCCAAACCCATTCATAATAAAAAACAAAACCAAAATTCTGTAAACAAACTAGGAATAGAAAGGAATCTAACCTGATAAAAGAATATTTAGGAAAAATCTATCAGTAAACATCTTATTAATGCCAAAAGCTTGAATGCATTCTTTTTTAAATTATTTATTTCAATATATTATGGGGGTACAAATGTTTAGGTTATGTGTGTTGCCTTTCCCTCCCCTTCCCCTCCCCCCCAGTCAGAGCTTCAAGCGTGTCCATCCCCCAGATGGTGCACATCGCACTCATTATGTATGTATATACCCATCCCCTCCTCCCTGCTCCCACCTGCCTGATGCCCGATAAATGTTATTCCTATATGTCCACTTAGGTCTTGATCAATTAATACCAATTTGCTGGTGAGTACATGCAGTGCTTGTTTTTCTGTTCTTGGGATACTTCATTTAATAGAATGGGTTCCAGCTCTATCCAGGAAAATAAAAGAGGTGGTATATCACCATTGTTTCTTATAGCCCAATAGTACTCCGTGGTATATGTGTATACCTTGAATGGATTCTTAAAACTCAAAAATTAGGAGACAAACAACTAAATTAAAAATATGCAAAATATTTTCATCAATATCCTCACCAAAGGGGTGTGTGTGTCTGTGTGCATGAATGACTAATAAACACATGAAACAAGGCTCAACATCATTGATCGCTAGAGCAATGTGAATTAAATCCACTTGAAATACCACTTCATACCATTAGCATGGCTATAGTTTAAAAGACCAACAATAATAATTGTTGCAATGGATAAAGTTCAAAAACATTCTAAGTGAAATAAACCAGACACAAAAGATCACTCACTAATGTATATGAAATATCCAGAAAAGGTAAATGTATATGAACATTAAGTAGATTTAAGGTTGCCTGGGATCTGGGGTCAGAGCAGGGATTGATTACATGGAAAATATTTTCAGAGAGAAGGAAATGTTCTAAAATTAAATTTTGGTGATATTTGTCCAACTCTGTAAAATTTACTGAAGTCATTTAATTGTATATTAAAATGAATATTATTATATATAAATTAAGCATTAGTAAAAGCAATTTATTAAAAATAAAATTTTTAAAAAGCTCACTATTGCATTAAGAACTGAGAAGGATATCTATATTTCAGCACTCAAAAACCATTTATTCATATATATCACAGTAAATATATTCAATCATATATAAAATCTGTGAATAATTTTATAGTTCCACATTACTCAAATGAGTATGTAAAGAGTATTTACAAATATTCTGCAGATGTATAATCTGCAGTTTCATTTTGTATCTCTCTTCCCAACATCTAGAAATGGATGACATACATTAACTCTTTTTTGTTCTGAAGATATTTCTAGACTATCAAGTATTAGAATATAGGCAGAACACTTTAAAAATGATCAGGACCTTCAAGATTCTTAATGATTACTTTATAAGTGATAGAATCAAATGAGCCAGTAACATAATTCCTTTATCATGATGAGGAACACATGGAAAAAAGAAAATGTCTTCATAGAGCTTTCTGTAGTCCTGTACAAAACTGGACTCAGGTTTGGTTTGCCATGTTCCCTCTCTTGCTTTGGTTTGTTTTGTTTTGCTTTTCCTATCTGAGTAAACTATCTCTTGAATAAACAGAGGATTTCAGATATGTTGTGAAATGTACCTGCCAGAAACTGGCACATTGAATCCCCAGTGGTGAGAGAAAGGGAAGTGTGCAAAATCAAGTCACCTCCGTGCCTAATCTGCCAGCAGCTGAGTTTCCAGGCATGTCAGGTCACAGGTGTTCCTTTCCTATTCTGGGGAAAAACAGCTACTTTCATCCCCTGGCTTTGGGTCCAACCAGGACCAGATAAAAAATTTTCAGGACCGGGTACGAAGTCAAAATGCCGGGCCCCTTTTTTCAAAAATTGCTAAAACTTTCAAGACACTGAGAGCAGAGCATTAAACCAAGCTGGGCCCGTCTGCGTGTGGGGCCCTGGGTTATTACACAGGTCACACAACCATGAAGCCTTCCCCGGTTTCAAACATGCCACAACTCCTCACTTGGTAGTACGTGCTCCTTTAAGTATTCAAATGATAAAGATTGGCTCTCATTATTCTGCAGTCTGGCAGTTTAAAAAATGCTCTCAGGTGAACATTTGCAGTCTGGATTGGGTCTGAGTCAGCAATGCTTACCTAATTATTGCCAGGAAGAAAACTGCCTCTCAAATAAATGGGAGATAAATAAGCCTTTTGTCATAGCAGTTAAAGATAAATAACTGAAAACGCTATTTGATGTGAGGCGAATGACTAAAAGAATGCACAAGATACTTACTGTTTAAAAGAAACTTGGACTCAATACCTTAGATTTCTAAGAGCATGAGACCCATTACAGAGTCTGTTAAGCAACTCCAGTGCCTTCACGTTTACGGTTCAGTACTTGGATTACCTCCCATACTTTAGAAAAATTTTAGTTGATGGCATTTCTTATTTTCAAATTTTTCAGCCATTCCGAACAGGAAGAGAAGATGATCAGAATTCAAAAAGCATAGATAAGGACTGGCTTTTGTTAAAATCATTCACTTTTAGCAAGGAGCTAGTGAAAGTCAGAAGATATACACACTAGTACATTTTAGGATAAGGAGATCTTAATTTCACAGTTGAGAGATTCCTATTTACCTCTCTCTAGCTTTTTAGCCAAGACCTATTTCACTTGTTTCAGTCTAACCAAACATCTTCTGTGTGTGCTTTTTGTAACTCACTGCAGTATTTTTCACTTCTTTTGGCAACTGTTCTCTGCATAGATCCTTGATAATGTCTGAATATTTTCTGAGAATTTGTTAAATCCTGAGATTTTTCTGTTGTCTGGAAATGCTGGTCAGAGAAATAGATTTAAGTTTCCAAAGTATCTCATACAATTGGACTGGCAAAGTTACCAAGTAGTTGAAAACCATACCTGACTTTGTACCTGTCTGCTCTGATGGAATGGATGATATTTAGGACATCAGCTCTCAACCTGACTTCTCATGCAATCTGTTTTCTTCCCTGGAACATTTTTTATTTTTCAGGAACAGACTTTAAGGGATATTTTTACTCTCTATTTCTTGCCCCAGGACTTGACTAGTTCTGTATGAAAGACTTCCAGAAACATGAACTGCTGCATTTTCTAATACCAAGATTTACTCTCTTAATCTGCAATTTATTTAAACATGTCTTCCATCTTTGAACTTACATTGTACCTGTTCTTCCATTCAATTTTAAAGTTTTTATTTGAAGATAAATGTAGATTGACTTGAAGTTGTAAGAAACAGCACAGAGAAATCCCATACATCCTTTACCCAGTTTCCCCCAATGGTTACATCTTGCAAAACTATAGCATTATCACAACCAGTATTGACATTGAGGCAATCCACTGACCTTACTGGAATATCCAGTTTTACTTGTACGTGTGTGTGTGTGTGTGTGCTTTGTCCTATACAACTGTATCATATGCATAGGTGCATGTACCCACAACCATAGTCAATATACAGAATAGTTCCATCGTCACAAATACCCTTCATGTTGGCCTTTTATAACATACTGATAGTCACTGATCTGTTTCCCATTTCTAAAGTGATATCATTTCAAAAATGTTATATAAATGGAATCTTATGGTATGTAACCATTTGGGATTTGCTTAATTCATTCAGCATATTCATTCAGGTTGTTGCAAGCAACAAATGTATTTGTTTGTTCCATTTTATTGTTAATATTCTATACAGTGTATATGTGTGTGTGTATATCACAGTTTGTTTAATCATTCACTCACTAAAGGGCATCTGGGCTTTTTAAAGATTTTGTACATTATGAATAAAGCTGCTATGAACATTTGAGTATAGGTTATGTGAACATAAATTTTCATTTCTTTAAGATAAATGCCACAAAGTGGCATTGCTGGGTCATATGACAATTGCAGTTTTAATTCTATAAGAAACTGCCACATTATTTTCCAGTGAGAATTTTACATCCCTACCAGCAATTTAGAAGTTATCAAGTTTCTCTTCATCCCCATGAGTATATGGTGTTATCTTATGGTTTATTTTATCCAGTCTGATAGGTATGCAGTGATATCTCATTGTGAGGTTAATTTCTGTTTCCCTGATGATTAAATGATGTTGAACATCTTTCAGTGTGTTTGTGTGCCATCCATATTTCCTCTTCAGGAAAGGTCTCTTTATGCCTTTGGTCCATTTTTAAACTGGATTGTGGGCTATGGTTTCAGTGAAAACTTTTGGAGCTATTGTTGTGCTGCCGCTGCTGCCTTTTTTTTTGTTTTGTTTTGTTTTGTTTTATTGGCTTGGTTTTTCTGGTGTCATTGGGGCTTTCATTTTTAATTTTTCCTTGCCCATGAAGCCCTAAGGAGTGGAAGTTCTCCAGGACAGTTCCTCTTCCTCTTAGGAGGACAAATAGAGGAAGAGAGACTCTGGCTCTTGGGAATGTAAAGGTTTACTTTGCTGAGCTTTTGTTTAAAAAATAAAAATCCCCTTTTCTGTACCCTGAAGCCATTTGGTGGCTTATGGTGAGGAAGAGGAGTTGAAGTTCTGCCTACAGGAAAAGAGAGCACTTTTCTTTTCCTGTTATTGTTAGTGGGGCTCCAGTTGATCCTCCTCAGCTGTGGTGCCAGTTCACTTGGTGGTGTTTCCTGATCGTTCTCAGGGAGGAATGAGCCTTAGGCTAGGTTGGGGTTTAGGAATTGCTCACTCTAGGTCACCTTCTTGTGTTGGGTAGGGGGACATAAAACTGCCTACATGTTGTTCACACATATCCTGGGATCTCAAACCAGTTTGCCTTCCCCTTTCTACCTTCCAGTATTCTCCTGTGGTTGTTATTTGCTATTTACAGTGTTTACAGTTGTATTTAGCAAGGAGGAGCTGGGGGAAATGGGTCTGTGCCATCTCACCAGACCAGCAGTGACCCGCCAATTCATTTTATTTTTCTGTTAAGTTTCCATTTCTTCTGCTAGATGAAGAGTTTTAAAGGGAAGGGTTGTAGTTTTCTCATCTTTATCTCCTTTGTCATGCCTGCTGTGTATTAGGTCTTCAATCAGTGCTCTCTGAGCTCAGTAATTCAAGGATCTTCATTTACTACATGGTGCTCTGAATAGCCACCTAATATAATTTCTTTATTAATAATTTCTGCAGACCAATAGATTTGAATTTTATATTCCAGCCTTCATCAACTAACCTTATGATTTAAAGAAACTCCTGTCTAGTAAGATGGACATAATAGCATATACCTAATAAGATTATTTAAGAATTAAATATGTTATACAATTTCTATTTATCAATTAAAATATATTTAAAAAGAATTAAATATAGTAACATTTACGAAAATTCCTGGCATCATGATTGATACATATTATGTATTCAGCAAGCGATTTTCCTTATCACACCATTTTAAGAGTTATCTAAATTGGTTGTATATTTGTGCTTAATAAATGTTTTGAGGTTTTTTTTAACTTGACTGCACATCTTTCTGGAAGTCAAAAACAGATACAGTAAGGATATGGGTGAAAGAAAACAGAGATCAATTACTTTGGTGGTTTTATAATTTTTGTATTATAAATTTTGTTTTAACACTGGTAATCTCTGTTTAAACCAAATCAAGATGTAAAACACAAAGTTGAAATTCTCTTGTTGAAGAGAGTTGGAGAGAGTTGAGCCCCCTCTATTTGATGTCTCCTTCAGTCACTCAGTAGAACTTGGTGGTACAAGGCAAGCAGTCCCTGACATTTTAAAGACTGCTCAGAGCAGTTTTGAAGTTGGCTGGTTAGTATTATCACCTCATTTTGCAGATGAACAGACTAAAATCCACAATAGGCCAATGACTTCTCCAAAATCATGTAGCTCATTTTGCCAACCTAATATATTTAATTCATCTGGGCAATGAGCCAGATTACCTTATTTCCATTTCCACTTTACAACAAGACCTTACATGGATTCAGAATAAAGTTTTTGTTAGTCTCTTCAGTCACCAACACACCCAGATGGTATTACTTTTGAATGCCTTAACATATACCTGACTTTACATGTATTGTTTATCTTTTATCTTCACAACAACTCTAAGGTAGGTATTTTATTGAATTAAGCACATGAAGAAACAAAATTTATTCCAAGTCATATGGCCAATAAGTGGAACAGATCCAAACCTGTTTAGCACTAAAATTGAACATGGAAGTCTATAATTATAATCAAAATAACTAATTTGAAACACTAATGGGATACATAAACTTATTAGATACAAATATAACTTGTGCACATAATTCAAGGCTAAGAAATGGTGCTAACCATTCCCAGATATGAGTTAACTATTGCTTATATTTCAAAGAGGTAAGCAAATATTTATATTTATTTATATAATAAGCTGAGTTTTAAAGAAATATGTTTTATAAGCATTACCTTTTAACCTGGATTTGTATTTCACAAACATATTTTAATTCTCAGGCAAAATTACTTATCAAAATACAAAACTTTGTTTATTTGAATAAATAAATATTATTTTTATTAAATAAAAATTTATTTAATTAATTAAAAAGAGTTAAATTGACATTACTTTTCTGGAGCTAGGGGTGGGGTGGGGAGACTTTGATATATAGTAGGATTTGTGCTACTATTTAAGCTTTGAATTGAAAATTTTCTAAATGTTTTCTATGCCAAAAGTGAGTGGATTTTTACTGCAGAAAGCAAATTATTTTATCAGAGATTAAATCTATGTACATATTTTGTTATAAATGTGCCTTAATTTTATTTATATAATACTAAAGAATATAAGTGTAAATATTTAATCCATCTGGTATTTTGTTATAGTTTTAACATATACATTTATTTATGTATTTTTACTCAAATATATGTAAGTCAATTTTCTAGTAATTACATTGGCTGTCAGCTTAAAAACTCCTATTGACTATTTGTTGTCTAATTTTTTTTTAATATCAAAGTGGCCACAATCTTCATATTCAGAATCAACTACTATCATTTTCCCATCTTTTCTCTGTTCTTTAAACTAAAGGAACTTCTGGGGACATTCCTCAAATTTTTCATTTACATTTATGTTGCTATAGTTTTGCTCAGATTTCTTCTTTCTGAAAAAAAAATTTCCACTTTCTCTGCCCAGTGGACTCCTATTTCACATTTATGAACCAGAAACAGTTGAGTGACTTGCTAGAGCTGAAATCCTCGACAAGGATTTCAGGCAGAGTAGTAGTTTAGGATGCAACAGTGCTGACTTAGGATTTGATCACTTGTCTCTTTAATTTCTACATAGAAATTTGATATGTGGTTCTACATATAAGTAGAATGTTCACAGCAAGAAATATCAGCCTAGGACTATTTAAATTTCTGACTTCAGGCAAGTCCATCAACCTGTGGTCTGAGTGTTTTCATCTATAATATGGGGAAGTTGTACTGGCAACTCTTTGTGGCTTCCACGCTCAGATCTCCTGCTGTATGGAGCATAGTTGACCAGGTGCCACCTGCTAGAATCTACCTCTATGTTCAGAGGTCACAGTCTCTCTGGGCTGCTCTGAGCCAATGTCTGAGCAAGATGGGGGTACTAGTGCCCCCATCTAGTTCCAATGGTTTGATCATGAGAATCTGAGGATTTACTGGGTTCATTCTGATTATCTAAACACTTGAAAGTTACAGTGGGGGAAAAACCACAAGGTCAGTAGAGTTCATTACTTACTGCAAAATTGGTATTGACAACCTGAAGAGGAATAATGAGAAACTGAGGGATGTTAGCAATCAATTAAAAGCTCAAAATGAAAGAAAGTGAGCCTCTTGGATAACTTAAAAGAGGCCATTATTTCCTGCAGGAGAAGAACAGATATAGGTAAGAATCTGACTGAGGACTTAATATTTGGAGTTGCATAGCTATAAAAATGTTTGAATGATCATACAAGTCTCTTATACTAAAATCAGAGTCCATTCAGAGCCCTGGGATTCTTTTTTTTTTTTTTTTTTTTTTTTTAGAGACGGGGTCTCGCTCTTGGTCAGGCTGGTTTCGAACTCCTGACCTTGAGCTATCCACCCGCCTCGGCCTCCCAGAGTGCTAGGATTACAGGTGTGAGCCACCGCGCCCGGCCAGAGCCCTGGGATTCTTAAACAAGGAATGAGGACATCTGAATAGATGCTCTGAGTATGTTGGCTTTGCAGAACCCTTGAATATCCAGAGTTTGCAGAGATAGCTTGTCCCTCCCTAGTTAGAACTGGCACATCCTCTACTGCCACTGCTTCTAGAAGGCACTGAAGATGACACTTGCCCACAAGGAAATAGAGATCATCTTCAGAGGTTTCCCCACCTCTCTGTTTATCCAGCAGATATCTAAGTTAAATCTTAGCAAGACGGCTGAGGATGTGCTGGGTCTGAGAAAGGATACAAAAAGATTATATCATAAAAGGAATGTAAGAATTAGCTAACATGTGCCAGTAGGAGCCAGAGAAGTATCTCTATATTTGGATTTTAAGGGTATTTAATCGGGAGAGCTGGAACATAATGCATAATAAACAATAATTTTTTGACTTAGAGGAATCACTTTATTGAAGTACAGGATTTAACACTGTAGCAAGGGCCCCAGAGGAAGAGGAAAATAGTGATGAGAGAAGCAAGGAGAAATAAATGGACTATCATGAGTTAAGGGGAAATGCCTGGAATTCCCTGGAATATAGTAGATCAAGAATTAGAAAGATTAATGATGATGATTAGTGATGCTGGAATGGATATGTTATGTGACGCGGAAAGACGCCGTAAGAATTTAGTCTCCGGACAGGCCATATATAGGAAACAACATCTACCAAGGTCATCAGGCATGCACCAGTGAGGGGAGTTCAGTGGTGGCTCATCTCTGCAGGCCAGAACTTATGGTAAGAGAGATCGTCCCAGTCCAGGGCTCATTAATATTCATGGAGATAATTCAGCTCTGAAGTAATAGAGGCCAGGTGGTGGCATTTAACTGCCAGAAACCAGGACACAATTATCATAATGACCATCAAGGTCAAAGCAGCAGCCAAGAAGTCTTGGCCCACAGGGAGTAATGGAGCTGGTTAATAGGGCATGGCATCTCTAGGGGGAAGAAACATAGTCAATAAGACTGTAACTTAATATCTACAACCAATAAAAGACAAGAATGGAGGAGCAGGAGGCTAATGGCAGCCACCCCAATAAAATGTCATGATCCCTTGCCTAGTTCCCAGACCTGAGCCAATTTTCAGATTCAGAAGCAAAGGGGGTGTGGGAGTGAAGCCATGATGATGGAATCCACTGGTATTTCCACATACTGCACTTCTCAGAAGCCACTGGCTTCATATAGTACTGATACTATATGGATTCATCCAGTTTCTAA
Organism: Cheirogaleus medius; assembly: GCA_008086735.1. Classification (NCBI taxonomy): domain Eukaryota; kingdom Metazoa; phylum Chordata; class Mammalia; order Primates; family Cheirogaleidae; genus Cheirogaleus; species Cheirogaleus medius. Next base: position 15,511,316 of record VBSM01000361.1, read on the forward strand.
AGGCAGAACTGAAGCTCCAGCTCAGAGGCAACACTCAAAAAGAAGGGGATGCCATCTTTTAGGATCTGGCATACACATTGTATTGGAGAACTCTATTTGGTCCTGTTTTCCCAACAGACCAAAATAATTGCATCTTGGAAACAAGGAGGGGAAACAAGGAATGAGTGGCCCCAGGTAATCCACTTGAGTGCATATTTGTCCTGCCTGGCCCCATTATAACTGGAAATAGATTTATGCATCAACTCCAACCTAAAGAAGCTAGAATTATGGCTCAGACACTTCATAAACGTCTTCAGGTTACCTGTCAGCCACTAGCACTGGCTGAAGTGATAGCAGTGAGTAAGAGAAGTTTGGACAGGAGAGCTGAGGCAGATGATGAGTACCAATTGTGACCATAAGACCAACTGTAGCAACAAGGATTGCAGTTCCTTGAATTAACCTCCCTCTTCTAAATTTCCCCTCCCAGGAAGTGAGACCCATGAACACCATGGAGAAGTTTCTAATGAACATGTATGGAGATCTGTGTGGTGTAAGAGGTGGTCTGCTGTGGCCATGAAAATTACTGCTCAGATCTCCTGATGGACAGAGTATGGTAAACTGAACAGCTCCAACTCTCTGGATCTACCAATATGTTCAGCCATGTTACACTTACCTCATGATGCTTCCAGACAATGACTGAAAACGACAGCAGTGCTGAATCAGGACCATTTCTGCAAAACACAGGACTCTTCTAATGGGCACCTTCACCTCCGGGATTCCCCATTGGCCTTGCCAAATTCCCTAGATCTGTTCTGCAGTCTAAGACTCTATCTTCCTTCCCCTCTCCTTTCACTGGTGTCAGATTGCATCAGTCTAAAGGATCATTCTGCCTACTTCTATGTCCTCTCCTTTATCTTTAATGACATATCTCTTGCACATCTAAACTCATCTTGGTGTCTGCTTCTCAAGTGACCCAAACTAATACATCTTTAAAATCAATTCTAGTTTGAAGTGTCTGTGATTGCAGGTAGAAAGCACCATGTGTCTTTCTCAAGATCTCTTTTCCTTTTCCCCTGCTAGTCCATTTAAATTTCTTTTCTTCCTACTCTTCCTTCAGAATGACAGGAAATAGGTACATATTCAGAGACTGAGTATGGAGCATAGGAGTAAGGCAGTGGTGTTCACATTTTGGGTAAAATTGGTGGAAAATTTTCCAGATTAAATTTTTAAGCCATTACAATACTTTTCTCAACATCGAAAATTCAAAACAAACCAAGTGACAGTGAGCCAGGTTTTGATGCTGCCTCAACCTACTTTGAAATACTCTAGAGTATCTGCGTTTCACAAGCCATTATACAAACCTACTCTTTTTCTCGAATCCACTCCCTCTATTCCTTACTTCTAAAAGTATTGAACAGTTTTCCTTCACAAGGCAAAAAACTTACACTTTGTAGCTTCAATACTATATATACTCTGTGGTGTGGCATCATTCATTTAATGTATTCAAGCTGTAAAAATAAAAAGAAGCATTAATTTGGCAAGTCACTTTGTCTCTCTAGACCCTCATTTCTTCATCTCTAAAGTTAGACTAAATATCTCTAAACTCTTTTTCCAAAAATCTGTGTCATTCCATAATATATACATGGCAGCACTTCTGTAAGAATTAATGTTTGTGAATTAATTTTCAACTCAAGGATGAAAGGTTTATACTATTGCCAAATGTTTTTCTTATTAAATAAAGCCACAGGGAGGCTTGCTTTTCCTGGAAATAGCTGTTACCAGTGGCATCAGGAAGTCTGCCTCTGCCTCACAGACCAGTGAATGAGACACAAATAACAATAATTTCCCAAATTGAGCAGCAGGTCATGGAAGAGGGAATGATGAATTATATTGCTCTTCAGACATGATCAACCCAGCAGGCTTTTTGATAAGAAGGCTATCCCTGTACAAATTGCTTATTTGGGAATTTCCAATGAAGTTGTTAACAGAAAGTTAGCCAATGCTAGAAATTTGCTGCACACAATAAATGTACAAATTTAATCTATGTAAAACAACAGCTATTTCAAATGTTGCAGAAGTTTTCTATTTTAAAGCATAATGGAATAAACTTCAGAAGGAAATTGGAGAGTTGATGCATATTCCAAGTAACTTGGCATAGTTTAGAGATTGATTGACTCCAGCTAGCTATGCACATTGTTGCCCATGTTGTCATTAACCGTCTGCATTAAAGCTAGCTTCATCATGTGCATGGAGTGATGACTGGTAGTTCTGTAGTTCTACCTACTCTTTGTTTTATGGACTAATCATTTATTTCCCCCTTCTAACTTTTTTCCCCTAGAGTGATAACAGAATTACTAAACTTTGAAATTGCAACACAGAGATTAAAATACTGGCTCATTCACTTACTGACAGTGTGACCATACTAAACTTGAATTTCCTCATTTAAAAAATAACTGCTTTGAAAAACTAGTGTTATAACAATAAAAGTGGAACTCAGGACAGTGCCAAGCAAATAAAAGATACCAACTAAATGCCCACTGTTAGCTTTTAAAGAATTACTGAGGAAAGTTTACCTAAGGTTTCATTGAGAGTGTTTTCACAGTACTACTCAAGCCAATGAGTAGTGAAATATCTAGTGATGATGTTAGAATCATACTCACTAATAAATAATTATCCATCAAGTGAAGAGTTTCTGACTGCATATTCTAGTCTATATGAAATTAAACTTAACATTTCCATAAAATTATAAATAAGCATATACACAGTTATATTTTGATTTTATACAGTAGATAAAGTTACACCTAAAAATTATTTGTATGGAATGTTCTCACTCATACGTGGGAGCTAAAAAAGCTGAAGTCATGGAGGTAGAGAGTAAAATGAGAGTTACCAGAGGATGGGAAGGGTATGTGGGGGCGGAGAGAATGAAGAGAGGTTGGTTAATGGGTACAAACATACAGTTAAACAGAAGGAATAAGTTCTAATGTTTGATGGCAGAATAGAGTGACTATAGTTAACAACAGTGTATTGCATATTTCAAAATAGCTAAAAGAAAGGACTTGAAATGTTCCCAACACATAGAATGATAAATTCTTGAGGTGAAGGATATTCTAAATACCCCAACTTTATCATCATACATTCTATGTGTGTAACAAAATTTTGCATGTGCCCCATAAATATATCTATATATTATGTATCAATAATTTTTAAAATTTTTTTTAAATTTCAGAATATTATGGGGGTATAAATGTTTTGGTTACATGAATTACTTTGTACAGTTCGAGTCAAAGTTATAAGTGCATCCATCACTCAGATAGTGTGTGTTGTACCTGTTAGGTGTGAATTTACCCATCTGCTCCTCTCCCCTCCCATCTGCTTGATCTCTGTTGAATTTTACTACCATATGAACATACAAGTGTTGATCATTTAGTTCCAATTTAATAATGAGTACATGTGGTGTTTGTATTTCCATTCTTGTGATACTTCACTTAGGAGGCGTCTCAAGTTCCATCCAGGTTAAAAAAGGTATTAGTTCACCATTTTTTATGGCTGAGTAATACTCCTTGGTAGACATATACCACATTTTATTGATCCACTCATGTATTGATGGGCACTTGGGTTGTTTCCACATTTTTGCAATTGTGAATTGTGCTGCTATAAACATTCAAGTGCAAGTGTCTTTTTAATAAAATGTCTTGTTTTCCTTTGGATAAATACCCAGTAGTGGGATTGCTGGTTCAAATGATAGGTCTACGTATAGTTCTTTGAGATATCTCCGTAGTACTTTCCATAGAAGCGGTACTATTAATAATAAACCTTCTCCTCACAAACAGGAGAATGAAACATTTCTTTAAATTGCTAAGGTGCCCTTAGAAAATTCTGCCTTTATAGATAAGACATGTAGCCATTGGCTTTGGTCCCGTCTTACTTCATCTGGAAGGACAATGGGCAAGAGACATTGTTACCAGTACTGTCCTTGGAAGATGGTACAACATGGCCTGGGTATCTCCTTGCTAAAAAGATAAGTACAAGTTTCTATAAACGAAAAGAACAACAAAAAAAATATATTGTGCAACATTTATATTTTGTTCTCTCCTAAGAAATCACACTCATTTGCTTCTTCATATTATCTCCACCAGGGTTTAAGAAACTCATCTCTCGATGTCTCAAGTGAAAAATGCACAGCTGTGATTGGATGCCATTTTTCTTAGTCATCTTATTATAAAAGAGATAGTTGGGTCATTTCATCCTTCAGTGATCCCTGACTCCTGACCACAGAGCTAGACTTCCTTTGCCCACCCGTCTTAAGAAGGGAAAGAGTCTATACTGCCGGCAAAATAGAAACAGAAGAGAAACTCCTAGTGGAGGGCTAGATGAGAAATCACTGATGGTGCCATATATCCGTAATCTAACATTACTTAAAAATAAAACAGACTTGTTTAAAAACACAAGCAAAAAAACAACAAAATGACTGATGTGTCGCAATTTCAAAGCTTTTACTTCCTGCCTTATATAAAAGACTAAGTAAAAAATAGAGACTAAGGAGAAAATAATTTCCCCAATTTTTCCCCAATTTTAAGCCAAAAATTCATAAAATACCACTTCGTTATGATATTTTGAGTTATGTCAAACTTTATTTTTTTAGAGCCAGAAGTAGCTCTAAAGTCAGAGTATAGACAGGCAGTGTATACACTCAATCTGAAAGGTTCTCTAAGTAGATTATGTTGATTTAAAGGAAAAAACTGTGGCAAAATTAATGTAAGTAGAGAGTTTATTTGGGCCAAGGTTGAGGACTGCAGCAAGGAACACATTTCCAATTTGCCTTGGAAAGCACTCGGGAGAACAAAGGAGAGGCTCAACATTTTTAAGAAAAAAAGGACAAATCAGGAGAGGGGGCAATTACAAAAGTTGTTTGCCAGGAATTCTCATTGGTTTACAGAAATAAAAATATTTCGTGATTGGCTATTCCTTGTTGAACTAAATGATATATGGCATTTTATGGCCATTTGGCATCAGTTAGTCTAGAGCCTGCATAGAAAATGGCTTTAAGGGGTAATTATTTAGTTCAACAGGGAGTGAGATGTCCCTGCTATTACGTTTTAAATGTCTCTCTGGGACTGGGACTGATAATTTAAAGAGGTTTGTATTCCTCAGATAAAAAGGTTTTGGTTTTATTTTTTTTCCTCACTTGTATAAAAATTTCATAAACTATTCAACTGTCAGCAGGAAGATGTGGCCCTGGGCCTTTAGTCTCAGAGTCAGATGTGGAACTCTACCTGCACATTCCCTACTTCCTGCTGCTGCTTCTTCGGTCTGTTTTGTTCTGTGCAATTTGTTTAAAAGGAACTTGCATATATATCCAGGGCACTACATTTTTTGAGTATTTTCAAAATACACCCAGGTGGATAAATTGAAAGGTGACATTGGTATTTCCTTTTCAGAATTAATGGCCCAAAGATTGGCACAACACCTAATTTATTTTATAGAGAAAGAAAGATCCATTTCATCTTAATGAGCCCTGGTCTGCAAATTCATCCAGGCATTTTCTTCTTTGAAGCTTCAGAAAATGTGTGTCCCTTTTCTGACTCTTGAATTCATTAAAATGCACCATTATGTCATGGTGTTGCAATATGTTACAGTTCTCAGTCCTTTAGTTAGTCATCCAATTATTCGATAAATCGCCATTCCTCCTACCCCTAGTCCCTGGAACCTGTCATTCTACTCACTGCTTTTATGAGTTTAACTCTCTTAGATTCCACACATAAGTGAGATAATGCAATATTTGTCTTTCTGTGCCTGGCTTATTTCACTTAGCATAACATCCTCCAGGTTTGTGCACGCTGTGGCAAATGACAGGATTGCCTTTTCTTTTATGGATGAATGTAAGTCTTTGAAGTTAAGAAAAAGTCTTCTGCTTTGTGGAATTATATACTGCTTGTCTATCAGATAGTAATATGAATCCCACCCTCCTTGACATTATTATTTCTGAAAGGCAAGGCCTGCCCCCCAATATAGAGGGTGAAAATATCTGTGATTTCTCCCGTCTCCATTGCACCTACGACAGGGTTTTTGGATAACAGAACCTGAGAGAAAGGCCCTTGGAAGATCTGAGGAAATGATTTTAATCCTTGAAAGAAAGAGATAAGCAAGGAAAAACTATCCCATTTTTCTTGTGCCTGTGGATGTGACTATGTCCTGAATAAAAGATGCCCCAAGTTGCAAAGGCCATCTTGTAAACACAAAGATTCAAGCCTGAGAAGAAAAGCCAGCAAGTGGACTATGCAATAGCAAAAAGAAGAATGGATCTGAATCTTTGATGAGTTGATTAAATCCCTACATCAATTCTACAACTACCTCGCTTTCACATCTCAAGGGAAAAAAAATAATTCTCATATTGTTGAATCCAGTATGTTGCTATGTGTTGACAAAGGCATTCTAGCTAATGTTCCTTCTACTATTGGCTTCACTTGGCACAAGATGATATGCTTAATATTTCCACAAATTGATTTAAAATCATATTACTCTTCATGTCATGTTTGTGTTAGCTGTGAAAGCAGCCGATATGCTTGTTCATTTTGTGAGGCAAAGAAATAAAATCTCAAGGCACCGAAGAAATATTATACAGCTTATATGACAATATGATTAACTGAATTCCATAGGCTCCAGACCTGATGTAAACAAGATTAAAATTGATAGAAGACATGCCTTAAGCAACAGAAAAAACAACTGATATGAAAAGCAAAATGTTGTACTACAGCAAAGTTTTACGGTGGCAGTTTTACAGACTGCCAAACAAAGTTTCACAGCTTCATACCTAACGGTTCTCTGTTCCCTTAATTGTGGTTACTACTCAAGTTTTCTATAATTTCTAGTTTTCCAATACTGGCATTTTTTATTTGTAAGGTCAATGCACAAGAAATTCTGGCCCATAGTAAATTTAAATTCAGAAACACTGACCTAGAATATGCTCAAGACTATTCAGATTTATGGGTAAGGTTTTCTTGCAGTTGAGTCCTTAATCTCAATTCTATTATTCTATTCAATTCTAATCTGAGCCACCTAAGTCATAAGGGTTTAAGAAATTGTTTTTCAGGCTATGGTCATAATATAAATTGCACCAAATAAATTTTACCAGGTGAGCAATCAAAAATGCTGAAGTATTACTTTCCAATTCTATCCTAGCCAGCAATTTAGCTCTCAGCAAGAAGACACAGTGTTTCTTGAATGACTGATGAATTCTCTTCTCCAATGATTGCAGGTTGTTGGAAGCATTACTGGCAGGAAAGCTGACTGATTGTTCAGTGGCTGAAATGGTTTGATGACTCACAGAATTGATTAGGAACATGATGGTTGCCCACAGCAGCTGACCAAGGCTCCATTTGCAGTCAGAGTTGGAGCTGCTAGAAGTCAGAGAAACCTGCTTTGAAGAGCTCCAGTTGAAGTGACCAGTGGAATTGCAGGTGGCCTACGCACCTGCCACATTGGCTTTGCTCTCCTGATCTTACCATTACCAGACTCAGCACTATCTTTACTTAGGCCTGAGGTTGTAATTATTCACACTCAACTTGAAATTTTATTGTATTTCAAATGTTTTGTTGCATCTTTTTAGTATAATCAATCCCAATTTTATTTGTGCAGAAAAATCACCCTTGGTGCCTTTTAAAATGAAGACTGCTGGATTTAGCCATTTTAGAGTCAATCTCAGAATTCAAACAGTCTAAGGTATAATTTTTGACAATCACTCCTCCTCCAGATGATTCTTGTGGGTAATCTGGACCTGTCCCACAAAGCTTAAAATATTAACTATCTGGCCCTTCATACACACACACACACACACACACACACACACACAAGTACAAGATTTAATGGGATATATGTACATAGAGAGAGATGAACAACAGCAGCTAAAGGATGGGAACAAAACTCTGGTGGATCTTTCCCTCTCTCTTCCCTATAGAACAAAAATCTTAACCTGGGGAGGGAAGAGTAGCAAATACTGCCACTGTGGCAAAGACTTGTTGCAGTCAGGGGAGGGAAATAGAACAATATTTTTTCTTCAGGTGTAGGAGCAATAATATGTTCTGGGCTAAGAACTAAAGCTGGGAGAGGAAAAAGAGCACTGAGAGGCCACACCCTCAAGGCCTAGGGCATGATGCTTGCCTAAGACTCAGGGCTATGAGAATAGAAAACATTCTTCTCTTATGGTATTAACCAAAGTGAAAGCAAGCATTAACTACTAACGGTGCAATTCTGTTGCTGGGAGAATTGCAAAAACATATAGACAGACAGAGCCTATCTGAGACAAAGTGTAAAAGGAAGACCTAAACCTGAGGGTGGGGCAGATATTGATAAAAACCCACTGACAAACTGGCCCCTATTCTAAACAGAGTCTATTGCTAGAGGAGTTTCAAGGCTACTGTACCTTGAGAGTATCCACAGTGACTATGAACTCATCCCACCTCCTGCCTAGATTAATTTAAGCCCCAAACTAAAGTTCTAGCAAAAAAAAAGGTGTGCTAATTTCTAGGAGTAAAATATGTTTAAATCAGTCTCATTGAATATACAGGATGTCCACATCTCAACAAAAAATTTACAGGCATACAAAAAGGCAAGAAGAAAAAATATGAATAGTGCCATGTGACAAAAAAGTCAGCAGAACCAGACCCAGATATGACAAATATTGGAATTATTAGAGGGGATTTAAAATAACCATGAAATAACCAGATAATAAATAAACTAATCAGAAATAAAAATGATTATTAAAATACATTAACTTTATTAAAGTGGTCTAAGCTAGAGGAAAGACTCAATTGGCAATATTAGAAATGCTTTTTTAAAAAGTCACAGAACTGAAGTTTCTTTAGCAAGCTCGTCAGTAGACTTGAAATGACAATTCCACTCCTACGTATATCCCCAAGAGAAATGTCCACACAAGAATTAGTTCACAAATATTTACAGTAGTATTATTCATAATAAAGCAGAGACAATCCAATGACCATAAACTCATGATTAGATAAACATAATGTGGCATATACTTACAATGGAATATTATTAATATTTAGCCAAAAAATAACTGAAGTACTAATACCTGCAACACCATGGAAGAACCTTAAAACATCATGCTAAAAGAAAGAATCCAGTCACAGAAGACCATACATTATTTGATTCCATTGATAGGAAAATCCAGCATAGGAAAAGCTCTAAGGACAAGAAGTATATTAGTGGTTGTTCAGGCTGGGTGGGGAGGAATAAGAGGACAGGAGGTTGATGACTAAGGGATATGGAGTTTCTTTGTAACGTGATAAAATGTTTCTAAAATTGTGGTGATTGCTGCACATATCTGTGAATAACTAGGAACCACTGAATTGTACACTTTAATGAATGAATTATTAATATATAGTATATAAATGACATCTCAATAAATCTGCTTAAAAAATGACTAACTTAACAGGGTGATGTTGACAAGATGGTAGAATAGGAGGTCCTCTGCACTCTAATGTTTACTGCAGCACAATTCACAATTACAAAGATGTGCAAGCAACCCAAATGCCCATCAATTCATGAGTGGATTAACAAAATGTGGTATATGTATACCATGGATTACTATTCCTCCATGAAGAAAGATGACTTAATGCCTTTTGTAACAATTTGGATGGAACTGGAGACAGCTATCCTAAGTGAAGTATCTAAAGAATGAAAAAAAAACAAAAACACCACATGTACTCACTATTAAATTGGAACTAAGTGATGAGTACACGTGTGCATAGAGGGAAGTAAAATTCAATGGAAATCAACAAGAGGGAGCAGGGAGGCAAAAAATGTACCTAATGGGTAGAATGAACACTATCTGGGTGACAGGCACACTTATAACCCGGACTTAAGCATTATAAATGCAACCCATATAACCAAAAACATTTGTAATATTTTGAAATGAAAAAATAAATACAAATTTAAAAATAATTATTTCTTCTTTCTTTAAGTGATGATAAATGAATTGTATTTCTAATTTGTGTCCACATGCTTATTGCTCAATATAAAAATACAATTGATATTTTTACATTTATCTTTCATATAAGTAGTGACCTTACTGAACTCACTTTTTTTAATGGTTGCTCATATAACAGTCTTCTGATGTTGATATTTTGTCAGTTTGAGTGCAGTTAGAAACTTCACCTCTTTTTACATCCTTTTACCCTCTCCATTTACAATCAAATTTCTTAAATATTTTCTCTAGCACTCATTTCCACCCCACATCGTGGAGTGTTGGAGTTTTTCTTCAACCATCAACCTTAATTTTAAAAACTCAAGAAACAAAGCAAAATGTATTCTATTTAACTGTATTTTTATTCTTTGCATTGTTTCATCTTCATTCTTGATGTACCAAGATTCCTGTTTTATAACTTCCTTTCGGTTTAAAGAACTTACCCTAGTAATTTTTTAAGAAAGTCTATTGATGACACATTCTCTTATCTTTCTTTCTTCTGGTAATATCTTGATTTCCCCTTTATTCTGGAAGGTTATTTTCAATGAATGTAGTACTTCTCTGGGCAACTGAAAAATGTTGTGTCACTTCCTTTTGGATTCCATGTTTTTTGGTGAGAAATATGCTGTCATTCAAATGGTTTCTTTCATGTAGTATTTTTTCTTTGCCAGCAGTCAGAAGTTTGACTATGATGCAGCTTGGTGTGAATTTCTTTCAATTTATCCTATTTGGGTTCTCTTAGTTTCTTAAATTTCTAAGTTTATGTATTTTGCCAAATTTGGTGAGTTTTTACCTACTATTTCTTTGAGTATATTTTCAGCCCTATTCTCTTTCTCTTCTCCTCTGGGACTCTGAGTGTTAGATTACGGCACCTTTCTTTTTCTATAACATATAGCTTGTTAATAACATAAACAATAATGTAAAATATCATATACATAATAAATGTTCACTGTAAAAAAAAACAAAACTCAGAAACAATTGATAGTCCAAAAAGAAGGAAACAAAAATCATACATATTATACTTTCACCCCACTTCACAGATATCATGATTAACTTTTTCTTCTTTACCCTTTCCTCTGGGAATAAACATACCCATAAGTATACACAAATAATTAAATAAAGTGAACTCACATAGTAAACATCCCATGATGTGCTTTTTCCACTTAACAACAGACTTTTAATTACTTCTACAGTAAATATCACAGTTATGTTAAACTCTTTTTCTTTGTAAGTCATGAGACAATATAACTGGTTGCATTTGGGAGGGACCTGTCGCCTATTTGCCCCTCAATGATCCTACCCCCTGTTTTAATTCTGTGCAGGGAAATTCACAGCAGATTTATAAGCCCCACTTTTGCCAGATTTCAAGCCCTGCCCTTGCTCCCCACAGTTAGCAGTTAACAATTGTTTTCTGAAAATACTGAATCTTGACATCTGCTCTGCTGCTGTGTTCCTGCCAGAAGAAAAAAATGAAGGGCAAAGCTGTTTTTCGTTTTTAAATTTTCCCTGTAGTCCTGCAGCACTTAAACGTGGAACAATCACAACAAAAAGAAAGTGTTCTCTCATGGTTCAGAAAAAATTCCACTAATATTTTGCCAGTAAATCTGAACTAATTCAGACCAGAGCTTCCCTGAGTATTTCATCTTGTAAAGTCTATGAAAAAGGGGCTTATAGAGTAAATTATTAATATTAATACATGCATGATTATAAAAGACCAGTTTAATTCCATGCCTGAAAAATGCTTTCTTGCTTTTTGACCACTTATTGCTGGAAATAAATCTGCATTCACCTACCTAATCCAAAGCAAGATGTCCTTAAAGTCACAAATGACTGATACCCTCCTAGTGGATCAACTGAAACTGTGGACCTCCATGTTGCAACCAAATATTCAAATGATTTCCAAGAAAAAGCAGACACAACAATATTATTAAAAGGTTACTTAACTTTAAAGTTAACAAATATTTTTCATTTTTTGAAATTATTTTAAGTACACAGTAGTTAGATTTTTAGAAAGTAATGTACATTTTTAGGTATATCTAATTGAAGTTTCTTGAATGCAGTTTTATTTGATTATAGCTAAATTAATGCAGCTTTCCAACATGAAAAGTTTTCCCACCCCTAAAATAAACTGTAGTTCATTTATGGCTTTGTACAATTTTAATTTAATCTCCATTTTGAAGTAACCTTGCCATCAGGAAGAACTAATAAAATTAAATTCATTTTTGGTAACATTATAATATGGGTTTCTCTAGTATTTCTTCTTAATAGACATCTATCTCAACACAACACATCCCTATTTTCCTGAATAGAAGACAGGAAAATTAAGGCAGAAATAGGTCCAGGGCAGCTGAGTAATCAAGAAAGGAGCAGAATGAAGGCCAAACTTAATAATGACCCAGTCTATATATTTGCTTTCAATGGGTTCTTATACAGAATGGGCTGTGGAAATGGGTGATTGTTTAAATATGCATGATACTTAGGAGAATACAGTTTTTCTCTTATCCCAGATACCTCAAACATTGTTTCTCATTTAGGCACAGTGGTTCTTAAATAAGGATGATTTTGCTTCCCAGGGGACATTTATAAATATCTGGGGACATTTTTAGTTGTCACTATTTGGGAGGTTTCTATTGGCATCTAGTGGGTTTAGAGGAGAGGGATACTGTTAATATTCTGCAATGCACTGGAGAGCTCTATAATTTAAAATAATGCCTATCTCAAAAAAATAATAAGAAGAAGAAGAATCCAGCTCAAGATGTCAATAATTCTGAGGTTGAGAAACCCTGGGCTAGTAGATCTCGTAGATTTATGGCTGGTTCTGAAATAGGATTAATGGGGCCCTTCTCTCCAGGATGGTAAAGTGTTAGGCCATCAACTCAAAACTGAGGAAGGCAGTGATGTGAGGGGCAGAGGATACCTCATCATCTTTGACGTTCTGCTAAAGCCCTAATACAATTGAGCCAATGGGGGTTTTATCCATTTTACCAGAGCCGTCACCTCTCTATCATCCTGTCTATTGTTTCCCATAGTCAGTCAAGGAAGTGCATTCTTACAACCTTACCCTCTGGGTTTGATTCAGTCATTGCTCATTTCACATATTTGATTAGTCTTTAAAGAAAAGCTGGATACATTGGAATAACTTTGAGTTAGGGTTAAGGAAGAGTCTTGCTAACATTGAATGATGAGTACTGACCTACCAAGGTTATATTTCAGACATTATGTTTTGCTGGTCTTTTTTAACATTCTTTTATTTATTTAATCTTTCATTTATTTCTCAATGATTTTATACCACTGCCTATAAAATATTCTTTTTTACTACAATGATGTTTACATCTATTATTTGTATTGTCAAATACAATTTATTATTTTTATTGATGCTATTGGTGGTACATAGCAAAGGATACTCCTTCCCCCATTTCTATCAACTTTGGAATTCTGTTGTTATTTGCCATCATCTTGCTAATGAAGGATTATTCCAGGCTGTTAGTCTTTGTGCTGTGAGATTTGAGTCTTTAGATGGTCACTTGACATATTTGTCATTTCTCTCAATTACAAAAAAAAAAAATTGGATTGGCTGACCTATGGGCCAAATCTGACAATCTAAGTAAATATTCCATAACAGTATTATTCAGGAAAAAAATTAAAGCCAGAAATTTCTAAAAAAAAAAAAAAAATTAGAAGCTTTTTGACTTTTGTTCAGAAGACTCAGCCTCTTAAGTTACATTAGCCTTCACAACACCTTAGCTGTTTTGCCAGATTCACTTCCTCTACAACTGGCTACAGAATGAATCTTGCTCATGTATAATACCTCTTCCTGATAAAAAAAATTGCCTTCATTTTAGATTTTTCAACTGGGTAATTTAATATTCAACACTCAAGAACAGAACCTGCAATTTGCAAATGCTCTCTACATATAACAACCAGTAAATTGAGCCTGAGGTTTGATGAAAATCATAAAGAGTGGAAATGGTTTTATTCTTCCAATTCAAAAAATATTAACATAGCAGATATTGAACAGTAAATTACAAAATAGCAAAACACCTTCAAAATAAATATTTAACTATAATTTAATAATGTTAAAAATATTACATTGTAGTGTTACCAGATTATCACTAGATAAGTAGAAGTGTTCACTATGTGCTAAATATTAAATTACAGCTAGATTTCTTTCAAAGTCAAGAATGGGTTTTAAGACTTGATACCAGTTTGGTGTCAAGAGGTCTTCCTGGCTCTTTGCTTTTAGTCTCTTGTCCGCCTGACATTTATGTAATTTCTAAAGGACCTTTGTCATCCCTCATCCTAAATCATTTTATTAGCATACTTCAACACCATTAACCACTTATTTTTGCACGACTTTTTCCTTAGCTTCTATGTTTTTACACTCAAAATTTTCTTTCCATCCCTCTGTTTTCTTCTCTTTGTCTTTTCAGGTTCATTCTTCTTTTCTCAGACATTTATTATAAGGCTGTTCAAGATTGAGTCCCAGGACCTCTTCTTTATTCAGAGCATTCTCCCTACATATACATAGGTTTTCATCCATAGTTCTTGGCTCATAATTTCCATAGCTCTTGTTACAGTCTTTTGTTATAATGTTGGAGTGCTTTAGGCCTCAAGAGAAGGCCTCAGGAAACAGAATCTCTCTCTCTCTGATCTTCTGCTCTCCTTTCACCTGTCCAAGGCAGGACTCTAATCTAATTGTGGGTCCTAACACCCCCATTTCAGAGAGGGTTTTTCCCCATACCCTGAAAGAATGAATGCTGCACAGAGCGACCAGGGAGAATCTGAATACATAAGCTTTGCTGGGTTTAGATCAGGAGATTTTTGTCCAATCACATGTCTACACAGTTGTCAGTTATGCCTATGTAATGAGGCCTCCATTAAACACTCAAAAGGGCAGGGTACAGAGAGCATCCAGATAACAGAACATGTGGAGGCTCCCAGAGGATGACACACCTGGGGAGGGCATGGAAGCTCTGCACCCCCTCCTTCATACCTTGCCCCACGCATCTCTTCATCTGTATCCTTTGTAATATCCTTTAACTGGTAAACATAAATAAGTGTTTCTCTGAGTTCTGTGAGCTGCTCCAGCAAATTAATTGAATCCAACAGGAGATTGTAGGAATCCCAACTTCTGGTAGGTCAGAAGTTTTGGGGACCCAGACTTGTGATTGGTGTCCGAAATAGGGAGTGGGCAGTTTTGGATACTGAGACCTTATCCTGTGAAATCTGATACTAACTCCAGCTAGCTAGTATTGGAATTGAATTAGTGGACACCCAGCTGGTATCCACTTCTTGGTATGTGGAGGAGAAAACCCACATTTAGTCACAGAAGTCTTCTGTGTTGATGATTGTTGTGGTGTGAGAGCAGAGGAAAAAAAAACAGTTTGAGTTTTCCCAAACACTTAGGTTGATGTTTTCTCCCATGTACTCAAAGATATCTCCAATTCCGCATATTCAGAACAAAACTGCTGTTTTCATAGCCTCACCATTTTTTTATCTTTTGCTATCTCAGTAATAACACTCATTCATCTAATTCCATAGCCCCCAAAATAGAAAATCCATATTAAACTCATCAAATTAGTCTTGTCAGTATTACCTCTTAATTATCTTTTGAATCTGTTCGCTTCTCTCCATCTCCATCACCACTTCCAAATTCCAAGCCACCATCACCTTTCAGCTCAACCACTGAAATACCCCTAGGAACAGAAGCAATGAGTTGTAGGCCTGCCACTAACCCTTTCCTTCCCAGTGGCTTACACTATATTCGTTGGATAGATTCTTCTCACCTCCTCCAGTACCATCTCTCCCTAGCAACTGGTTCACCTCAATACCCTTGAAAACCCCGTAGTTTTTGTTTTTACTTCTTATGACAGTGAGTTTGCATATACTGTTCTGTTGGCCTGGAATGCTCTTTACTCCTGGTCTTTACCTGGTTAACTTCTACTTTTCCAAAGGTCTCAGTTACTGTGATCCTTCTTCTGAGAGTCTTCCTGTTAATCTGCAGTTGGATTAAAATCTACTACTATAATTTTTCACAGAATCAGACACTTCTCTTTCCATCTTTATCACAATAATTAATTTGTGTAGTTGTTTCATTTTCTCTGTCTCACCTTACTGGCATTACAAGGGTTAAGAAGGACAAAGGACTAAGTCTAGAATTTACCTGCCCCACATGTGCTCAATATATATTTGCTGAATGAATGAATAAAACTATGAGCCACTATTAGCATTTAATCTTTTTTGATGAACTATCTTTTATTTCATATAATTTTAATGTTAAGATATATTAGAAATATTTAGAATAACTAAAATTATAACAGAGAGCTACAAATTATATAGTTACTCCATAAATGTTGAAACCCATGAAAATAATTGCCCAGAATCATCTCATCTATTAACATTCAATAATTGCTAATTGTTGAATTTTATTTTATATAACATTGAATAGTGGGGATTTTTACATAATATACTGATGTTGAACATAGTTATCAAAGACACATTCATAGTTGCTCAATGGAAGATGAAATATATATGTATATTTTTACATACTTTACACTTGTGCTAGTTTATACATGTAAATGTTTCAAGAAACCTGGAAATCACTGTTAGATCTGACTTTTTTTCCTTTCTTTCTCCATAACTTAACTGTTAAAAAAAATAGACACACCAACTGAAATAAATGATGTCATTTAGTTCAACATACAGCAAAAATATATTTACATTGTCTATTAAATTAATAGATGGTAATAACTTATTCTAATATTCATACTTGGTTCAAGGTAGCAAAATATTATTTTTTATATTAGAACTCTTGCAACATTTTTCAAGTTTCTCTTTGCTAAAATCAATTCTATGAAGGCATGTATACAAATTATGTCAACTGTGACATTTGGTAAATCAACTTACCTCTTCATCCCTCCATTTCTTTATCTTCAATATTAGAAATGTGATGATTTATAAGGTCAATCTAGCTCCTGCACTTAATTTCACAATTAATTGCTATTTAGGACTGATCTGATACAGAGGGAAAAAAATAGTTGTTCTCTTTATTAATCTGAATTTATATTTTCTAAATGATTATTTGTGTAATCAGTTAAATAAGACAAAGGGTTCTGAAGTTACTAATTATTGAGAAAGGCTGTTGATATGCTTCCTATTAGAGCAGAGACATAGAACCAATTGTGATAGCAAATTTTCCAAGAAATCCTCCAATTAAAGATTCTATTTAATTTTCTTTAAACCAGTGTTTTCTAAAAGTATTTGTTCTTATGATCCCATTTTACATATCATAACACACATTATATAACATATAATGTAACATATAACATATATTATATAACATTATAACATTATATAACATTATGTATTACATAACAAATTTTATATTACACATATCACCAGTTGGGTGATATGACAGTTTTGTCTTAGGACTGCAACTCTTTGGTCTTTACACAGTTGAATTATACAACTTTCCTCAAATCTTCAAAAGCCTGGTTGTTTCAACAAGTCTAACCTGTGTCCGTGGGGCCGAGCATAAGCAGTTTCACAGCATGGCCATCTGTTCCAAAGTCTTGGTATAAAAATTTCCATTAATCTAATTCAGAAGCATTTTCCTTACAGCAAGTTAGCAGACTGGAAATTCATAGTGAGTGAATTCAGGATAATTCTGCTTCACAGAACTGCTTTCTTTCCAGGGACACCGTGTAGGGGACTGGGGAGTAGCATGCACTATGTGTATTGGTCATCTCTACCTTACCTTCTGCAGTGAGATTTATGGAGGCCAAATATTTATATCATTGATAATGTTGCTTGCAGTTACAAATAGTCCCAATACCAAAAGAGGGATCAAAATAGTTTTGATCCCCAAATCCTGCTTCTGCACAGTTCAGAGACTAACACTGAAGTAAAACTCTGCAGAAAAGAAAATCTATGCTTTTATGTTTCATATAGGTAATAATTTCTCAATTTTTACTGGGCATTTTCTGCTCTATAAATTGGATTTTAATGTACTCTGTAAAATTTAAAATGCAGTGGTATTTTTATTTTAAATCAATTTGAATTTTTCTGTATCCGCAAGTACTTATTAATACATTTTAGTCACACACAGTGTAATTTTAAAAGTACAACATTTAAAATCAATGCTGCCAATCTATTCTAATAAATTTTATTTTCTAAAACTAAAATTGCACATTTTGTTTTAAAAAGGAAAAAGAAAAATATCAACCTTCTGAATTTTGTGGTAGCCACTAATTAATTTTCCTTTTAGTGTATTGCTGGCCCACAGTGTGTAATGCTATTGCTATCATGGACATGTTCCATAGACTCCGTGTCTTGCATTTTCTTTATTCTCCATGTTAGGTGATTTTATTTGGGGTTTTATTTAATATGCATACCTTAAGCTGGCTAATAATTACTGAAAACTTCTTGATCAGCCTATTGGCAGCAAATTTTACTAAGCTGATCTAATACAAGGGAGGGTGGTAGCTACTTGCATATAGGAGAAAATATCAGAAAGTGTAGTGAAAATATTTGACTTTTTAATAATTAAAGAAGCCAGAATCTATACAGTTGAGTGTATTCGATTACAAATGTCTCTGAAAGACTATGAGATACTCAAAGGCTTTATTGTATCCTCATTTTCCATCACAATGTCTGATGCTTTCTAGGCGCTCAATAATTGTGTGTTGATTGAATGTGGAATCCCACAGGCATCTGAGCTTGAGCCAGGCACCATTCTGAGAGTCAATATACCAGGAAACCACAGGCAGACCTGCAGCCACTGTGCATGTCTGAGGAGTGATAGAGGAGACCAGGTGCTTCCATACACCCCTGGGAAGGTCCTCGCTGCCCTGCTCTGGCCTGCTGTTGAGACTGAGACATGAGCAGACAACATTATCCACACTTTCTCACCTATGCCGCCTGCCTAGGTGAGGGCCCACCCTTTCTGGTCACAGGTCCAAGGCACCATTTTGAGAGTTTGACATTGGGCTTCAGCCCACCCTCAGGCTGTTTGGGCTTAATGTGGCTGCAGCCCCCACCTGGCTGGGGAGGGGCAGGGAAACCAAGCTTTCCAGAACACATCTGGGAAAATGCCTACCATGCTGCAGCCAGCTGCTGTGGGACTGGGTCTTGAGTGAACCGCACTCCCCACAGTTTCCTGCCAACACAGCCTGCCTGAGAAGGCCCTGTCCTCTCTAGTTACATGCCCAGGATGCCATTTTGGGAGGTTAAAGCTGGGGAGTGCCCCATTCACAAGCTGAGTTCAGGCTGATGAAGCTGCAGCCCTGCCCAACTGAGGAGGGACAGGGAAGCCCAAGCTCTAATACGCATGCTTATTACAATTTCCACCACCCAGCTATGGCCTCCTGTGAGACTGAGATGTGATAGACAGCACTCCCTATAGTTTCTTACCAATGCCACTTGTCTGAAAGGGGCCCTACTCTCTTTGATTTCAAGTCCACATCCAGTGTCATTTTGAGAGTTTAACACCAGGCCATAGCCTGCCCTTGGGCCGAGTTCAAGGTGATGTGACTGCAGACACTACCTGGCCAGGAAGGGATAGTGGAGACCAAGTTCTCCCAAGCATGCTTAGGACAATACTCACTTCCCTGTTACAAGAAGCTGTGGGACTAGGGACTAGACTTCACGATCCATTGCAACTCCCAGTAACATCAACATGGACCACTTTGGTCCTAGTGGATGGCTCCATCGACACTACTGCCACCTCCCACATCACACCACTTTATCAGGCACCTGAGAATCCACCCATACACCCAGATCACCGCTCCAACTACTCGCTTGTGAGCAAACCAAAGGAAAGCCCAAGAATTGGCCCCCCAGGACACACTAATGCTACTGCCAGTGTAAACTTCTCTGAGCCTAAAATCAGGCATACTCAGCTGACCACTTCCACCACTGGAGCCCAAATACTGACTTGGCTGGCATTCAAGCCCCAGGGAAATTTACCACAGCCTCAACTAATAAATGTTCCCTAAGCCACAAAAGAAATCAAAGTTACCACTGACCCTGTGTGCTGTCTAAGAAATCATACAAAGATTAAAGTACTGCAGGCAGTGAAAATCAAAGCCAAAATGTCCTGCTCAATCAAAAACATATATATATACTTTAAGGAAAATATTCTGTCCTTCAAAAGCAGTTTCAAAAATTTAGAAGTGATATCTGCTACATCAGATGTGCAGATATAAATGGAAGGACACAGGAAACACGAAAAAGCAAAGAAATATGCCATCAAAGGATAACAACAATTATCCAGCAGTGGATCCTAATCAAAAAGAATCCCTCATAATGCCAATATTTTGATACGAAGTTCAAAATACTGCCTAAGATACTCAAGAAGATGAAAGAAAAATCTGAAAACCAAATACAAAGAAATAAGAAAATCAATTCAAGATATGAATGAGAAATTCCAAGAAAAGAAAGAATCTCAGAATGTGAAGACAGATTTTTAAAAATAATCTATTACAGTAAAAAAGAAAGAGCAAAGCTCAGAATGACTAAAGTCAGAGCGAAAGAAAAAAATTTAAAATTAGCAAAAGAAAAGCATTACTCTTCAAGTAGTGAGACAGAAGCAACTTTCAAACTCATTCTATGAGGCCAGTATTATCCTGACACCAAAACCAGAAAAAATACAATGGAAATAGAAAACTACAATGTTTCTGATGAACAAGGATATGAAAATCCTCAACAAAATACAAGCAAACTGAATTAAAAAAAATTAAAAATATAATTCATCATGATCAAATGGGATTCATCCCAAGGATACAAGTATAGTTCAACATATGCAAATAGTAAATGTGATACATCACATCAACAAAATAAAACAAAAAAATAAGATCATTTCAATTAATGCCAAAAAAGTATTCAATAAAATTTAACATCCTTTCATGATTAAAAACTCTCAACAAATAGGTATAGAAGAAATCTACCTCAATGAAATAAAATATAAGACAAACCATAGCTAGTATCATACTGAATGGGGAAAAAAAAAACCTGAAAGCCTTTCCTTTAAGATCTGGAACAAGACAAGGATGCCCATTTTCACCACTTTTACTCAGCATAGTGCTTGAAGTCCTATCCAGAGCAATTAGACAAGAGAAAGAAATAAAGGACATCAAAACTGGAAATGAAGAAGTCAAATTATCCTTGTTTGCAGATGATATGATCTTATATTTAAAGTAACATAAAGATTTCACCAAAAAACCATTAGAACTGATAAACAAATACAGTATAGTTGCAGGATACAAAATCAAAATACGAAGATCAGTATCATTTCTATATGCCATCTGAAAAAAAGAAACCAAGAAAGTAATCTCATTTACAATAGCTACAAATAAAATAAAATACCTAGAAATAAACTTAACCAAAGAAGTGAAAGATCTTTACAATGAACACAATGTGAATACAGTGTGAAAGCAATTGAAAAGTACACAAAAAAATGGAAAGATATTCCATGCTCATGGATTGGAAGAATTAATATTATTAGTGTCGATATTACCCAAAGCAATCTATAAATTCAATGCAATCCCTATTGAAATATCAATGACCTGCTTCACAGAAATAGAAAAAATAATCCTAAAATTTAACTGGAACCATAAAAGACCCAGAATAGCCAAAGCCATCCTGGGCAAAAAGAATAAGACTGGAGGCATCACATTACCTGCTTTCAAATTATACTACAAAGTTATAATAACCAAAACAGCATGAAACTGGCATAAAAACAGACAAGTAGACCAATGGAACAGAATAAATGACCCAGAAATATATCCATGCATTTACGGTCAATTCATTTTCAACAAAGTGCTAAGAACATACATTGGGGGATAGACCAGTCTTATCAATAAATGATACTAGTAAAACTGAATGTCTATAAGCAAAAAATGAAACTAGACCCATATATCTCAACATATACAAAAACAAACCAAAATGGCTTTAATACTTGAATCTAAGACCTGAAAATATGAAACTACTAAAAAAAATATTGGGGAAACACTCCAAGACATTAGTCTGGGCAAGGATTTCTTGTTTAAGACCTCAAAAGCACAGTCAACCAAAGCAAAAATGGACAGACAAATGGATCACTTCAAGCTAAAAAGATTCTGCACAGTAAAGGAAACAATCAAGAAAGTGAAAAGAAAATCTACAGAATTGGATAAAATATTTGCAAAATATTCATCTGACAAGGGATTCATAATCAGAATATATGAGGAGGTCAAACAACTCGATAGCAAAGAAAAGTCATCTAATTAAAAATGGGCAAAAATCTGAATATATATTTTTCAAAAGAAGACATACAAATGACCAACAGGCTCATAAAAAAATGCTCAACATCACTAATCAACAGAGAAATACAAATCAAAACTATAATGAGATATCATCTCACCCCAGTTTAAATGGCTTTTATCCAAATGACAAGCAATAACAAATGCTGGTGAGGTTGTGGAGAAAGGAGAACCTTCATTCACCATTGATGGGAATGGAAATTAGTACAGCCACAACAGAGAACAGCATGGAGATTCCTCAAAAAAATTAAAACTGACATATGATACAGAACTCATACCAAAAGAAAGGAAATCAGTATGTTGAAGAGATATGTGCACTCCCATGTTTATGGTAACACTATTCACAACAGCCATGATATGGAATCAATCTAAGTGTCCATCAGTGGATGAATGGATAAAGAAAAAATTGTGTGTGTGTGTGTGTGTGTGCATGTGTTCACACACACACATACACACAATGGAATGTTATTCAGCAATAAAAAGAATGAAACCCTGTAATTTGCAACAACCTGAATGAAATTGGAGGACATTATATTAAGTGAAATAAGCCAGACACAGACAGACAAATAATGCATATTCTTACTCATGTGCGTGAGATAAAAAAAATTAAACTCATGAAGATAGAAAACAGAATGATGGTTACCATAGGCTGAAAAGGATGGTAGGAAGGGGAGAATAAAGTACAGATGTTTAGTGGATACAAAAATACAGTGACATAGAATAAAAAAGATCTAGTGCTTGGCAACTTCATAGGATAACTATAGTTAACAATAATTTATTGTATATTTTATAATAACTAAAAGAGTAGAACTGAATGTTCCTAACACAACA
This sequence comes from Cheirogaleus medius, assembly GCA_008086735.1. NCBI lineage: Eukaryota > Metazoa > Chordata > Mammalia > Primates > Cheirogaleidae > Cheirogaleus > Cheirogaleus medius. The sequence continues at coordinate 15,534,407 of VBSM01000361.1, forward strand.
AAATGACAAATGTTTGAGGTGATTTAAAAATAAATAAATCCTCAAATGTTTCATATTATCATCAACAGTCAACCATATTTCTAAGAACTACGATTAATAAATTTTATAATTTTTCTTATAAAACATTTAAAAAGAAAAGTAGAGCATCCCCAAATGACCCTTATGTAAAATAAAAGTAACAATGTGAGTCAAAACACAGAAACACTAGTATGGCTTAAATGTCTCCTCCTAAATACATTTTGAAATTTAATTATCATTTTAACAGTATTAATAGATGAGACCTTTAGGAGGTCTCATCTATTAATTAGGTTACAAGGGGTAATGCCATTATTGTGGGAGTGGATTAGTTATCTCAGAATGGGCTCTCAATAAAAAGATAGCTTTGGTCCCAGTTTTCTCTCTGTCTCACATACTTGCTCACCTTTTAATGCCTTCTGCCATGGGATGGCCCATGCCAGATGCCAATGCCATCTTGAATTTCCCAGGCTTCAGAACCATGAGCCAAAAGAAATGCTGTTTTTTATGAATTATGCAGTCTGTGGTATTCTGTAATAGCAGTGGAAAATAGGCTAAAACAGACGCTCTGTCCAATGTTGAAACAACAAAGACCTCTGGCTGTTTGCCCACCAGCATAAAAACTGTCTTGTGAGAATTAATAAGGTATACCTGGGAGCAGTTGAGAGGTAAGCAGGTTGACCTGCTCTCAGAGACTCACATTTCCATACTTTTCAGTCTTGCACTGGTGTGCCCTCATTTGTATGCAGTATAATAATTATAACAAATTGTACTATTTTCCTGATATGGTAAATCAAAAAATAATAAAGGGTAAGAATTTAGCTGTAATAGAAAGGGTAAACCTCATAAAAGCATACATGAAACCACAGCCAAATCTAGGGAAACATAATTAAAATAGATTAAAAATTAAAATAGATTAAAAATAAAACAAGTAAAAGACAAGTAAAATCTTGAAATAAATAGCAGTTGTAGAGATGAGATTAAAAGATTGAGTCACAAGAACTTGCGCTGAGCAAAACAAAATAAATTTGGAATTGAATTCAGCTAAAATTAAATGAGTAAATTAGTAAACTAGATTAAGAATAGACACACAACTACAATTTAAAGGGGTGAGACAAGTGGTTCTTTACTGTTCTTTTTTTCTAGAAAGTCAATACATAAAGTAAAATTAAAAAATATTCCATTGACTACAAGTTTGCCTAAATGGTTTTTTTATCCAAAAACTTATATTAACTGAAAAATCTTAACAAAAAAGGATAAATAAGCAATATATGCATATGTTCCTGCAGGAAGTAGGGGTAAGTGGAAGATTAAGCTCCTACTCTACCCTGCTGAAACCACAGGCCGAGAGGTGCATTCTTTCCATAGGTGTTTAGCTGCAATAGGGCAGGTATTGCAAAAAACATTTTCTGTTTTTAGGCCATCCTTTTCCTGATTCTTTGGGGAAACATGCCTTTTCTTGGAGCTTTTTTTCCCTGTATCTATTGGCAGTTCCAGTATGGAGGCTTCTATGGTGCCCTGTCTAGGTTACCCGGGGGGAAAATAAAGAAACCAGGGAACTCACTGCCCTGCCAGATTTCAAATCTCAAGGTCCCTAGGTTGTCTGATTTTCCACCTTTCAAATTCTTCCTATGTTTGTTGTTGTGCTATGCACAATGTTACTTAGTCATAAGAGGGGAGACCTGAGAAGAATTGAATTACTTCTTCTTAGTAGAACTATATGCTAGTATCAATTTTTCAGAATTTTAAAATTATATTAAAGAATTCTTTTTTTTTAACTTTCAAAACTTTTATTTATTTATTTATTTTATTTATTAAAGAACTCTTAAAATGAGAAGCCTATAGGCATGGAGGTGCTAACTCCCTGTCTTGCTTTCAGGGTAGGTGCTTCTTTATCCTTTAAATTTTTTTTCTTAACCCTACCAAAACCTTCATAACATTGAATTACCCCAGTTGAGTGTGTCATCTGTTTTATGAAAGGCTTTTTTCTGACACAATTACATTCCCTAAATAACTTCTATTTCAGGGCTTTTCCACACTTTGCAAAATGGAAACTGTCCAAAGTTAGCTACTAACAAGCATTGTAGAATAACAAGCATTTTGTCATAATTGGTATTGAGTCAAGTGCAAGAAAAATTACAAAGTAAGCAGAGTTGGATTAGAGTGCCATGTGTAAAGTCAGCATGAGCCTTGAAGTCAGAAAAGTCTGAATAATATCTTTAGCATACATTAGCTAAATAATGTACAAATGGCTAAATAATGGACAATTAATGTAACTTACCTGAGCCTTAGTTTTCTAGTCTCTAAAGTAGTAATAGCAGTATTTACTGTACTGGGTTGTTGTATTGATTGCACCTAACAAAATATCAGCATATTTCCTAGTAAATATAATTTACTTGCTAAAGGAATTCATCAGTTACCTCCCTCATCTTCCCCTTATTAGGGATAATTGGAGATTATTCCCTTGTTTTGTGTATCTAGATATGTCCCCACCCCCATCTCCCTTCTTTCCAAGCAGTCCAGCTGAGAGGGAGGGCCTCCTGCAATGGGCTAGAACTACCATTTTGCATTAGTTTTAAAAAATACACTTTTAGGACCCTCATACTTCTTGGGTTTGAGCCTAGTAACAAAAGGGTATGATTAATCAATCGCAGATTCATACTTTTATTTTTTCCATCAACTATAGGAAGAAAATAATCTAATTGGGTATAGGGTCTTGGTATCTTCATTTGCAAAGTGAGAAAACTATAACAGATAATCTCTCAGAATCCTTACAATTCTAAGGCCCTATGAAATATTTTAAAATATGTTTGCCTACTCCACCTCACCTCAGCCAAGCCTAGAGCAGAGGGGCCAGGCATCTTCTCTGGGGGAGGGCGTTTACGTAAGGAGCCTCGCCTGGGCTGTCCTAGTCTCACATTTACTTAGCCACGATAACCTGGCAGGAGGAGCTGGTGAAAAGGATGAAAAGCTGACTGATGGGGAAAGAAAAAAATAAAATAAAATATTTTTGAATGGTGCTAATATCAATCACTGTTATAACATAAAATTAATTGCTATTATTTTTGCAGGTGATTTCTGACTTGTTGGATACACGCAAGGTCTTCAGCAAGTTTGCTGTCTAGTGTGCTGTGGGTGAGTCAATGCTATGCTGAGATATTGACCTCATTAACCCTTCACAGGGCAATGATGTGTGCTGCAAATAGCCTCTTCCATTTCCCCAATGTGCCATTATATATATCCCAAGATATCTTGTTGATGGTTGTGGTGATCAGTATTAAGCATCTAATTGGAAATTTTCTATCTTCTGTCTGGTGAGTTAGTAGACTTATTATTTTTTATTTTTTTATTTCAGAACATTACAGGGGTAAAAATGTTTTGGAAACATGGATTCCTTTTGTACTGCTTGAGACCAAGTTATAAGTGCACCCATCTCCCAGATAGTTACACTGTACCTGTTAGGTATGATTTCACCCATCCCCCTCTTGCCCCCTCCCACCTATTTGATTTCCATGGAGTTTTACTTCCTATTGTGCACATGAATGCTGTTTGGTTAGTTCCAATTTAGTAGTGAGTACATGTGGTATTTTTTTTCCATTCTTGACATACTTCGCTTAGGAGAATGGTCTCCAGTTCCATGTAGATTGTTACAAAAGGTATTAATTCATTTTTTATGGCTCCATGGTATACATATATCCACTTATGAATTGATGGGCACTTGGTTTGATTCCACATCTTTGTGATTATGAATTGTGCTGCAATAAACATTTGAGTACAAGTGTCTTTTGGATAAATTACTTTTTTTCCTTTAGGTAAATACTGAGTAGAAGGATTGCTGAATCAAATGGTAGGTCTACTTTTAGTTCTATGAGGAATCTCCATACTATTTTCCATAGAGGTTATACTAGTTTGGAGTCCCATCAACAGTGGGTAAGTGTTCCTTATTCTCCGCATTCATGCTAGCATCTATTGTTTTGGGACTTTTTGATAAAAGCCATTCTCACTGGGGTTAGGTAATATCTCATTGTGGGTTTGATTTGGGCCATTTCCACCATCTCATGATCACATTTATGTCAGATTTTATATACTTAAAAAATTTTTAATTTAGAATTTTTCTTTGATGTTTTGCATTTCATATTTTTAGGATTGTATTTCTTTTATTTTAATGTTTAAACTTAAAATTTGCCCATGCAAAAATTGGAGAACCACATGCAGAAGAATGAAACAGGATCCTTATCTCTTATCACAACAAAAATTAATTCAAGATGGATTAAAGCTTTAAATGTCAGACCTGGCATCACCATAAAAATTCTAGAACAAAACTTAAAAAAAACTCTTCTGGGCATTGGCCTAGGCAATGAATTTATGACTAACACCTCAAAAGCAAATACAAAATAAATATATAAATGGGAATTAATTAAACTAAAAGCGTCTGCATAGCAAAAGAAATAACCAAGAGAGCAAATAGGCAACTTACAGAATGAGAGAAAATATTCACAAACTATACATCCAACAAATGACTAATCTCCAGAATCTACAAGGAACTCAAACAAATCAGTGAGGTGAAAAAAAACAACCAAATAACTCTATTAAAAAGTGGGCAGAAGACATGAGAAGACATTTTTCAAAAGAAGATATACAAATGAGCAACAAACATATGAAAAAATGCTTGACATTACTAGCCACCAGGAAAATACACGTTAAAACCGTAATGAGATACAACCTTATCCCTGTCAGAATGCCATTATTAAAAAGCCAAAAAACAATAGATGTTGGCACAGATGCAGTGAAAATGGAACTCTTATAGACTGTTGGTGATAATGTACATTAGTACAACCTCTACAGAAAATTGTATAGAGATTCCTCCAAGAACTAAAAGTAGACCTACTATTTGATCCAGCAATCCCACTACTGGGTATCTACCCAAACGAAAAGAAGTCATTATATCAAAAAGACACTTGCACTCAAATGTTTATTACAGCACAATTCACAATCACAAAGATGTGGAATCAACCCAAGTGCCCATCAATTCATGAGTGGATAAACAAAATATAGTATAAATATGTCATGAAGTACTCAGACACAAAAAGAATAAAATAATGTCTTTTCCGCAACTAGAATGGAACTGGAAGCCATAATCCTAAGAGAAGTATCTCAGGAATAGAAAAACAAATACCACATGTTCTGATTTATAAGTGGGAGCTCAACAATGGATACACATGGTCATACAGAGTGGTATAATGGGCTTTGGAAACTCAGAATGAAGGAAGGTGGGAGGGGGCAGAGGGATCAAAAATTATCTATTGGGAACAATGTACACTGTTTGGGTGACAGGTACACTAAAAGCTTTGACTTTACCACTATATAATTCATCCATGTATCAAAAACCACTTGTACCCCCTAAATCTATTGAAATAAAAAAAATTTTTAAGTAAACAAGAAAAAAACACCTTCTATGAGAACATATGTAACAAAATTTGCTTATGCAAATTTAACGTATTTAAATCCATATCTTAATTTTATCCTTAGCATTTAACTTAGATAATCATCATTTTATATGGACAATGTTTAATTAGATTTACCTCAAATGTTTACCAATTTCTTTGCTCACCAATCTGTCTTGTGTTCCAAATCCTAATTTGAGGAATTTTCCTTTTTCTTAAAAGTATATCCTTTAGAATTGTTTTTGTGAAAGTCAGTTTGTGGTAAGCTCTCTCAGTTTGCATTTAGTGTTTAAACTCCTCATTTTACATTATCTTAAAAGATGATCTTGCTAAATACACAATTTTCTAATCATATTATTTTTGTCTTTTTGTATTGATACTACACATAAATATGTTACTGTCTCAATTTATCTTCTCTGTCTTTGTACATCTATTTAATATTTATTATCTTGTTTGTTTTATTCTGAATTTTGAGAATTTCTGCAGCTCTATATTTCAATTCAGTTAAGTATTTTACAGTTTCTGCTGTCTCACAATTGTTGCCAGCCAGGTGGCAATCACAATGTGGTTTGCATTGCCTAAAGACTTATGGGCTGATCAAGTAAGCGCATCAGTAAAACTTGTGGAATGGATATCAGCAGATTGGAAGAAAAACCCAGGAACAATGGTGGAGCATCCCTTTAAAAAATACCAGGTTAACCTTCTGATAATACTCCAGAGAAGACAGTGGAACACTCTGGATGATTCAGAACAAATGTATGGAAATTAGTGGTTCTGAATTGAGAAGTGATTCCAAATAATTTAATTTATTTAGAAAATAAGATTTGGGAATTTGTAAACCAATTTATTTCATCTATAATTTCCTTTTTATGTAAGCAAAATCACGATGGATGATAAACCTATGTCTAAATACATCTAAAAAGTATCTTTCAATAAGTATAAAATAAAACTTTATTTCTTAATTGTACATAATATAATTGTGCATTTATAATCAAAGTCATCTTAGATATGAAGTGTAATCACTTCTTCACGGATAGGATTGCTTATGTCCCTCCAGACCAGATACATTGTCCTTGGAAAGTGTTGTTTGCCTTCCAGTAGTTTTATTATCTGATATCCATGTTGATGTACTGCTTTTTAAACTATGTTAATGTTGTTGATTCTGTTATGGTTAAGTTAATTTTCCTGTTGGTTACTTTTCCTGCTGGTTTGTATGAGAGAGTTTGCCTTCCCATATTAGGCTGATTCGATTGGTTGGATTCTCAGGATATGGTCATTGCATATAATTTTATTGATCATTGCTGCAAACTGAAGTCCATTCAAAAGAAAGTTAAAAATGTGCCTTAATAGTCAATGTGATGAAGAGGGAAAGTGGGGAACGGGGGAGAGAGAGAAAGACTGTTACACTGATGAAGTGAGATATTGATCCCAGATCCAGACCTAGATATTAATTTCCTTAGACCCAGGAAGAAGACGCAAGGTTAAGTTACTGAAAATTTTTGCATTAACAGAATCATGGGATTGTTTGTTTTGTCTCCTCTTGTGAGCAAAAATTGGTCCTGAATATGGGACAAGGGTTTCCCAATCCTCATTGTCAATTAAAGGATTTCAAAATATTTTTCATAGTTTTATAGAGAATTGACCTAGCTGACAAAGAAGTGATCCTTATGCTTAAATTCTTTGGTTGAGTGAAGACAGAGCCTTTTGAGAGCTAGATTTCTTTTTCATGAAGGTAAGGACATGTGCATGTCAGGTGATTTCAATTCCCAAGACATGAGAAAAGTCTGTTTAGTCACTCAGCAATCAGTCACTGAGTATCTATGTGCAGTGTGACATGCAAGGCACTGAGTACTACACATCTGAATGTAAATAATATAAGGTTGTTGCCCTCAAGTAGATAATGCAGAAATATTAACAGTTACAATATAATGATATAAGTTACTAGGTTCAGCTGCAAGTGATGAAAACAGATTCCAAGGGCTTAGATAAAGAAACCATCGAAATAAGATTTCTTTTTCTCACTAATCTAGAGGCAAATAGCTGGTTCAATTACTCAGTGCTGCTGTCAAGGACCTGTGTTTTTTTTTAATGCTTCAAAATACTTAGCATGTTCTCTTCCTAATTCTAACCTTACAGTCATAGGATGGCTGTTGTTCTTCTAACTAGAATCAATTATCCACAAAGGGAAAAATATGGTAGAGGGAAAAAAGGAAAGAGTGGGACCAACCTAAATCAGAAAGACTTCCGGTGTCACTGCCAGCCTATCTCTTGTTTGGCAAGAGCTGGGTGGCATGCGCCTCTGTTTTTAAGGAAAAGGATTATTTAACTGAACATATTACCACAACTCAAACCCTGGGAAATTCATTAGAAGGAAGGATGTGGACAAATACAGAGTAGGCAACTGGCGGTGGACACTAAAATACAAAAATAAGTTTATAAGACAGGAATGTACCAACTGTGACTGCAAAGCCCTCAGAGACTGAATGTCTTCTAAATATTCCCTAAGGTGGTCCTTGATTTTATTTACTTCTTGTTGCACATTAATGTAATTTGGAATTGCATTATTGTTTATACTATTATCCTATGTATAGATCCCACTTTAGATGGCCCTATTCAGATCTCATAATTTTGTAAGTTTTCATCACTGCTTCAAATGTAACTGTCTTTCTATAAATGCTTAGCTTTTAGTTGATTTGCTGTAACACAGACTTGATTGGCAAACTTTCTACCATTTAACAAAGGCATGTTTAAATAACACTAAGGAGAATTTTTGCACATTTAAGTAGAGCCTGTTCATCTCCACTTGTCTAATATATGGAAAACCCATTTGATTATCTGGTGTGTCTGGCAGCTTGCCCTTAGCTGCCATTGCCTACGCCCAACATTTCCCGAACACGACTACTCAAGCGTTCACATCACTAATGACAGAACAGATTCTCAGAGCAGCTGAGATCCAGATGGTGGCTAGGTATGCATTAAGATAGACCAAAGAATTAGCTGAAGATGCTGTTTTGAAAAAAAAGGGTGGGAGAGAATTTCAGCTATAAATCATTAAGAAGCCTCATCAAGATGCCCTTTCATCTCTAACTCATATAAATACATCCTAGCCATCTGCTAGTAGGCATTGTCATTTTGTGTAGCATTATACAACAAATTATTGACTTGACAGCTAATTCTATACCACTGCCTGCCTCCAAACAGGGACAGAATCATGAAACCCCATTTTAGTATCTGGGACTATTCAGATAAGGAGGGTTTTGTCAGCTCCCTCATAATAAATCTCACTTCCTGCCACAATGGTTGGATCTGTGCTATCTGTAAAACAAAGATACAGGCATATGTGATCATATTTGTAATAGATCTTTTCAAAGACTAATATTTATAATTATCTTCAATATTTTACATTTTCTAATTAATTTGAATGCACATATATACATACATTTCTAGAACTTCTAACATTATGTTGTAGAAAGTGCTCTGTAAATAAGGCATAGACGCCCTTTGCATTTATAAGCAATTAAAATATTCAGAGTTATTTATAACCAATCATTCTGCAACAATGTATCCAGGACCTGCAGGACCTGTACTAGGAGATGAGTCATGGTCCACCATCAAAAAGTTTGCTATGATACAAACATTTTGCATTTGATGGCTTTATCAGACAGGACTGATGATCTGCTGCATTAATTGAAATCTACTTACAGTATGTGAACCAGACAAGGAATTCTTTTTACCTGATAGCATGAAATCCTTGATAGACCAGAGCTAGGTCATCAGCTCGACAATATCCTGAGTGTCCTAGATGCCTGTCATTCTGATGCACCATCCTTAGCACACAGCTCTCCTGCCTGTGGTAGTCTCATGACCACAAGATGACTGCCCCACCACTAGCTCTTATGTGCACTGCTGGAGGTATAAAGATGTATCAAGAAGGCCCTAATGGCTCCTTTATCAGGAGAGGAATACCAGCACTTGAACCCCCATCTTATTTGGAAGGGGTAACTAGAAGTGTAGTTTTATTTTGTTTTACCTGGTCACAAACTGTGAATAAATGGTTCTATTTAGATTTTTCATAAGCAAAATAGAAAGAATGAATATTGAGATGTCAACTAGCAATCTGTCAGAATGATTTTTTAGTTAGTTTAATGATCAAATTGGCTTTTATCAGTGATTCCTGTGTCAGGCAGCATCCTATCTATATGATAGAAAAGTGCTCCCGTGAGCCAAGCCGAGGAGGTGGGCTTTATAGGCAGAAAAGGCTGAAGAAAGCAGAAAGAAATGGATTGATCATTACAAAATGACTTTCCTTATAGGGTATAAGGGGAGATGACTTTCTTATCATGCTGGCTCAGTTTAACCGGACCTCTCCTGATTGACTGCTGTGAATTTCCTGTTTTTTTAGAAATTGTCCCATTTCAAAGTTCAGTTTGATTGCATGACACCTAGCATGAGTGACTCCATTCTTGTTTGGTTTGGTCTGACCTGTTGGGGCCTTGTGCAGGAACTCAGCTAAACGCAATGGCCTCCAAAAATTTTATTTAGTATCCTACATTCTTTCCCCAAAATACATAAACCATTTTGATTAATTTTGTTGACTCACAAAATTCCCCTGTTCAAAATCCAATAATTAATGATACATTTCTAAGAAGGTAATGGTTTTGCATTTGAAAATGGGATTACTGAATAAATATGAACTCTTCAGAGATTATAGTCTTAAAACAATAGCAATTTTTTAGTGAATGTTTTACCAAATGACCTGCTTAATAATTCTTCCAAAAAGTAAAATGCAATAACATAACCGGAAAAAGTATAATAACAAGTATACAGTACTAGATGTAACAAGATGTAATACTAAATAACCTCATGTATCAATATTTTTTTTTTATCATTACCTGTGTAGGAGAATTTTTCTTCCTGGACTAGAGAAATCATCTTTTCATTTATGGATATTTAAATATTAGATAAAATGTATTTTATTTTGTATTCCATAAAACTTTGGTGGAAAAACTCCAATTTTAATCCTCCTGCAGTTCAATTACAAAAATGATATCTGTAGCTGCATTAACCATAAGATTACTTTTTCTGACTGAATTATTTTCTTATTTACACTGGAAGCTTCTTCCAAAATGGGATAGCTATAAGAAGCAAACATTTCAGCTTGCTTAACTTTCTTGTGAGGCAGATGAACTAACTTCAACATTGGTTCATTCCCATCATTAATATCTTCTTTACAAGAAGGTATACGGAAAAGGTGATTTTTAAAAGATGGAAAAATATAGAAGTCTCAGTCCCAAAGATTAGTTATTGATTTTTTTAGCAAAACAAAGCAAGCAAAACAGTTGTGCAGTCTCCAGAAAGAGTATCCCCACTTTATTTGCAACCTTGCAGAATAACAGACCAAAAATAAAGAAAAATAAAATATAGGAAGAAAGGATTGGGCAAATTCAAGAGCTATAGATTATAGTGGAAAAGAGTTTCTTTATAGAGCAAAAGTAGCTGGGTAACTTCACCACAAAGGTGGGAAGTCTGATAAGTCTGTCTAACATGAATTTAATAGTTACTATAAATCAGTGACTCCTCAATTTCTCATTCTTCTTATTATGGTTTACCCTGTTACCCTGTTCATTCTCTTGAGTTTTATATAGGGTGCATATAATTTGCTTTTTAATATGTGGAGAGGACTGGACATCAATTGAAAATGTGAATTATGTACTGGATACAATAAAATGATTTCAGTAGCTTGTCTTCCTTGGGAGGGAACAGGTGTGTTCTCTTTACGGGAGAAGGTTATGTATAGATATTACTTAGCTAATATGTCGCACCCAAGTACTGACCTTCATATGCTAGAGAGGAAATAAACATTCCAAATAAGCACAGGCAGCTCCAGAATCCCTGCTACAATGGAGAATCAGGCAGAGACTATGTGGGTCAAAGAAAAGACTAAGCAATAGTTGGACATATACAAATAAGCCCAAGAAAGAGAAGGAATAGTCTGATTTCATGGATCGGAACACTTACTTTGTGGAGAGTGAAAAAATTAGCTTGAAAGGTTGCAGTATCAGAGGGAAGATACTTCCTCTGGAGTAGAGAGAAGTAACTTTTAAGGAAATATATTTTTGTTTATTTTTGGACTTAAGAGAAGACCTCTAACTATGAGTGAACCACACCATATTCTACACAATGTGGGAATGTTTAAGTAAAAAAAAATATAAATTAGTTTGAGCCAAAATATGACTTCTTGTAAGAAGGAAAAGGAAAATTGAGTAGCATCTATCTAGCTGAAAAGAAAAGAAAACTGCTTTCAAATAAATATGTATTAAGGATATAAGGAGTGAGAATTCTTGGTTTTTCAAGGAGTTAAATGAAATTGGGAAAGTCAGAAGGGATAGATAAAGAGAATATTAGGCTCAGATATTGAAGGACCATGTTAAAAATTATGAATTTTATCCTAAAAGAATTGGGAAGCCATTGATGTATTTAAGCAATGCATTAATATAGGGATTTGAACCCTATAGCCCAATGGCTAAATCCAGCCTGCCACTCATTTTTATAACTACTAAAATCTTATTGGAACACAGCATACTTATTGATTTACATATTCTCACGGCTGTTTTTGTGCTGCAACAGCAGAGTTTGGTAGTTGGGACAGAGATCATATGGCCTGCAAAGCCCAAAATATTTACTACCTAACTCTTTAGAGAAAGTTCGCATCCCTTGGATTGACATATATCCATTTGGAAAAGATCACTCTGTTTGAAATATAAAGAATCGATCACTGCTGGGGAGGCAAGAGGTTAGGCATAGGGAACATTTAGGAGATTGAAGTAGGGAAGGGATGATAAAGAACTGAAGTAGGTTAGTAGTAATAGACATGAAATGGAAAAGAGGTGAAATCAAAATTAAAATTAACACATTGAGATATTTAAAAATAATTACAAGAAAGTTAGCAAGAACTTAGAATGCAAATAAATTCACATTGTTATGAAAATCAATGTTTTGCATCAAAAATACTTATTGAAACCCCATAATGTTGGATAAATGGCTTTATTAAATACAGGTCTCGTGAAGTGTCCATTAGATTACCAGGTGCATTCATTAGTAGTTGTGTTTTATGTTCTAGTATATGACTGATGATTCGTTTTAAATTTGTTAAGTGGGTAGATCTTATGTAAAGTGTTCTTACCACAGTATGACCAGAGAACCTGGGCCTTCTAACTGGATTTCTGGCAAAACCAAGATGGTGGCAGTGGAGACTCAAATTCAGTGACTCAGAGTTCCTTTGCATATGAAATAATTTTAATTAATAACAAGTTTGGATTTATGTTAAGCTAGTTTTTTATAAAAGAAAGATACCTATTTTGTTAATAGCAATAATCTGAATATGTGGTTCTTTTAAATATTAAGTTCTTTCACATTCATTAATTTTATTTTCATTGCTTTTATGTCTAATTAATATAAATATTAGTTTGTATCTGTGACTAACAGTACTTTTGTTTTGAATAGAACATATTTTTTAAGCCAAAGAAATAACATATTTGGAGATGGTTTTGATTTTAGTGACTGAAATAACTTAGCGTGAATTGAGTGTCTCACGTTGTTTGAGTAGAACTCTGGGTTATTTTGGAGCCAAGCTGAACTACAAATGTTTCTCCATTTGAGAGTTGTTCTCATAAAGTGTCCATTAGGTTGCTAGTTTTTTATGATGCAAAACAATAGTGTTAAATAAGCGTATTTCTTATCCACTTAATATTAATACTTCTAATTTATAGTAGATGATTCAGAAGAAGATTTTATTGTAACATTTACTATAATAAATATAAAATAAAAATAACAATTCTAAGAAGTAAAAACATATGTGCAGAGAAATTATATTTGATGTAAAGGATATATTTTTTTTAGAGGTGGGAAAATAAAAACTGCATCTAGGGTTTTATTTGTTATGACTCACAACTCATCTCTTAATTTCTCTTAGTCAAAGCGGTTCTATTTATAAAGTGAAAATTATTAAATAAATAAATGGAAGACAAAGGAGGTGGTACTCTCTTTCTATGATCCTGTTTAACATCTACATTAATGATGAACATCTCCACTTTTATCTGTTTTATGTAAAGGAGTTCTCCATAAAATTCATTCATCAAACAAATATTTTTTGACTTATTACTATGGTGCCAGATCTTGTCTCTTGATTTTGTTCAAAAACCGCTAACCATACCATAGTATCAATAGATTATTTCTCTTGTTATAAGTCATTTTTAAAAGTTCTCTTACCATTCATTTATTCATTTATTTAACACTTCTTGAGCTGCTACAACGACAGAGATTATCTGGTATTTTCTGTGTTCAATCAGTCCTCAATCCTACTTAATTGTCTTCTCCCTTCCCTAGTAAAGGTAAACTTTTTTTTTTCTATTTTACAATCAGTTCCTTGAATCCTAACAAATAGAATCTTCCACCACCTATTCTATGCATTCTCTCTCTCTCTCTCTCTCTCTCTTTTTTTTTGCTTTTCATTTTTAAGTAGTCTTAGGCATAGGGAAAAAAATTTCGAAAACAATGGAGATAATTCTCACATGTCCTTAGAGCATCCTAGTGGTAATATCTTACATAACCATACAACAATTATCAGAACCAGGAAATTATTAGATTGGTACAAAAGTAATTACAGTTTTAGCATTGTTGAAATTTGCCATTTGATATTGGAATACATTCTTAAATAAATGTGGTTATGTTATAGATCATTTTATCACCCCCACCCAGGGTCACCAGCTGTAACTTGGCCAGGCATGGTGGCTCACGCTTGTAATCCTAACACTCTGGGAGGCCGAGGCAGGTGGATTGTTTGAGCTCAGCAATTCGAGACCAGCCTGAGCAAGAGCGAGACCCCATCTTAAATTAAAAAAAAAAAAAATAGCTCATTTTAATTCTCATTTCTCACTTTATGTTTATTTGCTAATTATTTATTACTTGCTGGCTTTTTTAATATTTATTTTAGACTATGGAAATGATGTTAGACAAAAAAGCAAATTCGAGCAATTTTCTCATTCAAGTTCAAAATGGATCATAAAGCAGCAGAGACAACTCACAACATCAACAACGCATTTGGCCCAGGAACTGCCAACCTACAGTGCAATGGTGGTTCAAGAAGTTTTGCAAAGGAGATGAGGGCCTTGTAGATGAGGAATGTAGTGGCTGGCCATCGGAAGTTGACAATGGCTAACTGGGAGGCATCATGGAAGCTGACCAAAAACAAAACAAAACAAAACAAAACATCATTTTGAAGTGTCATCTTCTCTTATTGTACCCAACAAATACAAACCATTTCTTGATCAGATTTTGTGGATTTTAAGCCATGACCAGCTCAGTGGTGGGACTGAGACAAAGCTCCAAAGCACTTCCCAAAGTCAAACTTGCACCAAAAGAAGGTCGTGGTCACTGTTTGGTGGTCTGCTGCAGGTCTGATCCACTACAGCTTTCTGAATCCTGGCAAAACCACTACATCTGAGAAGTATGCTCAGCAAATCAGTGAGATGCACTGAAAACTGCAACACCTGCAGCCGGCATTGGTCAACAGAAAAGGCCCCATTCTTCTCCATGACAGTGCCCTACTGCACGTCGCACAACCAAGGCTTCAAAAGTTGAACGAATTAGGCTACGAAGTTTGTCTCATCTGCCATGTTCACCTGACCTCTCACCAACCGACTACCACTTCTTCAAGCATCTCAACAACTTTTTGCAGGGAAACCAGCAGGGTGCAGAAAATGCTCTCCTAGAGTTCCTCGAAGCATGGATTTTTATGCTACAGACATAAACAAACGTGTATATAAGCAAAAATGTGTTGATTGTAATGGTTCCCATTTTGATTAATAAAAATGTGTTTGAGCCTAGTTATAATGATTTAAAATACTATTTTCAAAGACAGTGCCCTTTCTGTATTGATTTAAGTGAGCCTATCTTATCTCGATTTAGATGACAATTCCTCCCTGAACAAGAGCTTTGCCCTGAAACCTACCCTTAATATCAGCATGTTCAGTGAATACCTGTCAATAACCACAGTGCCTCTGAGCAAGCCTGGCCTCCCAAGCAAATCTTACTTCTCAGCAATATTTCTGCAGCTTGAGCTCAGATCTATCTAAGTATCTGAATATGCTTGCTGCTCACCAGGCTTGATTTCAGCTCCTGTTATTTTTCTATTTTGCTTGCATAGGCTTTCCATTCCTAGTGGATTTCTAAACGAGTTCTATCTACAATGAAATGAGAAAATCACTCTCCTAATCACTGGCAAAAAATAAAAGAAAAGAAAACTTTCAAAATAACTGGGAATCAAACTTTATGTTTTATCTTCCCAACCTTCTTCAACCAAGGTGACATGAGGGAGTAATTTTAAAGCTGAATTAGTTGCAACCATGAGCAAAAACAGATACTTGAGAGAAAATCCCTGGTAACCACAGAGAGTCACTGGAAGCAGGGCATTCTTGGTGGAGAGAGCTGTGAGGATCCTTTAGGCACAGATATTCTGTTAATAGGAACACCAAGGGCAGTTCTGAAATAAAAATCATGATAATGAGACACTTGATGACTCAGGTGAATCAGAGGGCATATCGGCTCATTGATGGAACTCCTTTCCCATAGAATGAAACTCTATTTCCTATAGAATACCATCAACTCCTCGCCTAACATTTGTTTATTTCCTGAGTTTCTGTAGGAGAAAAGTAGGACATCTACCACCTAGGATCCAGATAAATTGCCTCTTGGAAGGTTCTGAGTGAATAAGAGAATGAGCTGAGCAATAACTCCAGGCTTCTCTGGGTCTCCTAATCTCCTTATCCATTAAATGGAGGGAGAGAGCTTCCTTAAGTCTCTGCCCTAGGCTCAGGTTTTTTTCCCCTCATTTGCCAATATATACTTATGAGTTTAAAGATTATTTCTTTAGTACTAGCCCTTGATAGTTACCTTACACCATCAATTCTAATACACATTTTTTTCACATTTTAACACCTTTAAAATCTGGATAAATGTGCAAATCAATGTTATTTTTCCTTTTAAAGAGGTACATAAAATAATGATGCATGTCAAAATCAAAATCATGTTACTTTATAATAATAATCTATTTAATATGCTTGCTTGGATATATCAAACGAAATTTAGAGATAGTTGGTCCAAGATCAGCCTTGTCCTTTCAGTGTCCTTTCTTCCAGTGAATGACATCACCAAAACTCTGCACGTGCAACCCCTAAATCTGTAAGGTCATCCTTGACAGCTACCCTTTCCCTCATCTCCATACTTATCCATCTCCTATTCCCAGCAACTTTTCTTCTTCAACACCTAATATTGTCACTATTTTTACTAACAGTCTCTTTTAAACCCTTCCCTTTGTTTTAATAAACTTCATTGAGATGTAATTTACATTCATGTGTCTGTTTTAGGTGTACAGACTTTTGACCAATACGTGTATCCTTGTAACCACCACCACAATCAATATTTAGAACATGTCTACCACCACCACAAAAATCCCTCTGCTCCTTTGCCTTCATTTCCCCATCCTATGCCCTGTCACAGGCATCTACTGATCTTCTTCAGATCTGTAGGTTGTTTTGACTTGTTCTGGAATTTCATAAATATGGAATCACATAGCATGGACTTTTTTTGTGTCTGGCTTCCTTTGTTCAGCATAATATTCTTGATATTAGTCACATTTTAGCATATTATCAGCAGTTTCTTCCTTTTTATTGCTGAGCCATATTCTATGTCTATAACACAGTTTCTGTTTATTCATTCACCTAGTAATGGACATTTGGATTATTTTAAGTTTTTTGCTATTACGAATAAAGCTGATATAAACATTTACAAGTAACTGGTCATATATTCTTATTCTCTTGAGTAAATACCTATGAATGGAATTTCTGGGGCATATTGTAGATGTACGTTTAGCTTTATAAGAAACTGCCAAACAGTTTTCTAAAGTGGCTGTACGAAATCATTCTTTTGAAATATATTATATGTCATCATTTTTGTTACTTTTTCTCCCTGATGGTTAATCATTTAGCTCTGTTGGATCCTCTCTTATCAATATCTTTTTCTATTAAAGTTCTCCAACATCACTTTGATGGGCTTCAGCAGAGTCTGTATTTTTTACAAGATGGAAAATTTTACCCTGAAATTATTAATTAATTTGTATGTTCCCAGATGTTTAAAACACTAATGAAAAATTAGAGGCTGAATAGCAAGGGTTTGAACCCAATAAGTCTATCAATAAAGAGTTTGACTTTTGGTTTAACCACTGACAGCTCAGCTCTCTTGCTCCTCCCATTCCTCTCCCCCTTTGGCCCCACATCTGGGCAAGCCAAAAGTAAACCCTATGCTCTTTCTCACTTGGTGCCACAGGGAAGTTCAAACCACTGTGTAAACCCCATCCTGTACGTGGAAACCCTTGCACATACACCATCTCTTAGCCACAATAGAAACCAAAGCCAATACACCACTTCCTTCATTAAAACCATTCTGGACCAGTTTGTGCTAGCTCTTCTCTTCTCCCTAGGAGCCACTTGTGTGAGTAATAAATTTATTTTCAAATTTCCTTGGTGTGTGTAGTGTCAACGGTCTCAACACTCAAACCACTAATTGAGGGAATCTATAATGCTTTCACAGAGAGACCACAAAGGTCTAGGAGCTAGGGTTAAACTCAGAGGGGGTGTTTGAGTAGAGACTAAAAGTGTGTTCAACTCATGCTTTTGTGTTCCGGCATCATTTGCTCTCTCAGCAATTGCTGAGAATAACAAAGAACCATTTGTACTTAATTTTCCATTTCACAAGAAGTTTTTTATGTAAATAAGCCAAAATATGGATTTCCCATGAATTGAAAGTGGAAGAAATGTAGGAGGATGCATGCTTGATAATAAATGGCAAAAAAGAAGAAAAAATAGGAGGAAAAAAGTAACTAAGCACATGAGAATGTCAAGATAATTAACATTAAAAGTCTTTGGAACAAAGAAAGTTTACATAAGCCAGTGCAATTTAAAGTGTAGTCTGTAGTGCTCACTTTGGCAGCACATATACTAAAATTGGAATGATACACAGAAGGTTAGCATGGCCCCTGTAAAAGGATGACAAGCAAATTCATGAAGCGTTCCATATTAAAAAAAAAAAAAGTGTAGTCTGTAGACCACCATCAACTGTGAGTTTGTTAGAAATACAAATTCATAAGCCATACCAACTCCACTGAAATCAAAATCCTGGGAATGGGACCTAGAAATCCATGTTTTAATAAGCTCTTTTGATAATTCTGTTGCATGCTAAATATTAGAGACTACTGCCATAGCAATATAAAATGCAAGCGATTGACTAAGAGTTGCAAGTGGCAAAGCCTTTACAGGCAAGAGATATAAACAATCTCCATAGCCATTCTTTCAAACTACTAGGTAATTAAATATGAAATGTCTGATTTTGAAACAAAAGTTTAGTTTATTATATCTCAAATATGAAGCAGTATAGTTAATCAAAGTATGTTCCTAGACTATAGACACAATTTTTTCATTTTCACGGTAGCTTGTTTATGTCTGCAATGGAGAAGCCTGGAAAGTGGGTGGTGACGAAATTGTGCAAGGTGTTTTTCACAGCTTGCTGAGAATTAAATATTTTTTCTTGTAATAAGTGGTCCAAAATCTGGAAAAAGTGGCAATCAGTTGGTGTAAGTTTTGGTGAATATAGGGGATGACAGTTTCTAAGTTCAATCTCTGTAGTTGGAACAGCATTATTTGTGTGATGTCTTTTGAGAGGATTGACCTGTCTCTATTGACCAATCTTAGATGTTTAGTTGCAAGCATCAAGCATCTTCATCATTTTGTTCAATGGTTGTAGTAGACATCTGCTGTAATCCACTGATTAGGATTTATGAGTCTATAGTGGATAATACCAGCACTGGACCACCAAACAGACTTCATTAGCTTTTTTTGATGGCTATTTGGTTTGGGCCTGTGTTTCAGCACTTTATCTTTATCCAGTCAGTGTGCAGAATGCTTGTGATTGTCAAATAGAATCTCTTTTTTTTTATCACAAGTAATAACACAGTATAGAAATAGCTCGCCTTTATGTCGTGACAACAAAGAAAGGCAAGCTTCAAGATGATGTTTCTTTTGAAGTTTATTTAATTTATGTAGTACCCATCTGTCCAGCTTCTTTACCTTTTCAATTTGTTTTAAATAGTCTAATATTATTGGAAGATTAATGTTTATGCGTAGGTTGAGATGGATTCCACTACAACTTTGAGTTTGTCATTATCCACTTTGGTCTCAGGTCATCCATGTGGCTCATTTTTAAGATTAAAATGACCAGAATGGAACTTTTAAAGACATTGATGTACTGTGTGTTCATTAGCCACATCCTTTCCAAACACTTTGCTGATATTTTGAGCTGCCTGTGTTATATTGACAACAGAACTCATATTTGAAAATAATACAAATCTTTCATTCATCTATGGTTGTACAAAAAGTGTTCCAAAAATATGAAAGATTATTATAAGTCTAAATGTGAATTTGAAAGAATGAGGATGCATCTTTACACTAAAAATAAAACAAGAAGTGTCAAAGTAAAATGTCACCAATATTAACTATCAAACTTAGTACTTAAGGAAGTCAGACATTTCATACTTAATTCCCTAATAAGCTAGATGTAATAAAAGTTGTAAAACATTATGTAAATGAGGTATTAAAAAGAAACAATATCTTTAATAAAAGAAATTTAATACCTGTTTATTAAGAGTCCAAGGAAATAAAGAAGAGATATTTATGTGTGCAGTTATTCCTGGAATAGAAGTTTCTAAAATAGGATTTGTAAAAGTGAATAAAAGTGATTGATAAAATGAGAAAAGCAGTTTAATAGACTAATCAGCATGAAAGTAGATTTTTTAAAAACTAAGTAGTTTAAAAATTTTAAACCAAGTCTATTTATATATTGCTTTCTTACAACAAATATTAAATCCTGAATTATATATATTTTTTTCTATTTCCACGGCCACTAACCTAGTCTGAGCCAACATCTCTCTCACCTGATTCCTGCCACAGTATTCTAACTGGTTTTATTAATTCAGCTCTCACTCTCCTCTAATCTATTTTCCACACTGCAGTCAGTAAGAATTATATCATGCCAATTCCTAGCTTATAACACTCTCAAATTTTGCCATTATATGTAATGCAAAAATCAAAACTTCCTACCGTAAGCTAAAATGCCCTGGATGATCCAGCCCCTGCCTACTTTTCTGATCTTATCTCATATACAGCTGTCTGACTCATACAGATGGGATAGAGAGATAGATAGATATTCCTTGTTTATTTTATGCCAACTATAATGTCTATCAGTCTGTTCCTCCAACACAGCACACTTGCTACAGACTCAGAACCTGAACTCTTGCTGTTCCCTCTGCCTACAATGCTCTTCCCTCAGATTTATACATGGTGGCTCTTGTTCGTCATTCATGGCTCAGTTTCAACGCTGCATTTGTAAAGAGAACTTTCCTGACTACACAATCCAATAGAACATTCATCATTCCAAATTATATTATCATTTTATTTTTTCAAATACTTACAAATAGCAGAAATTATTTTCCTTATTTCTTTGTTTGGTTACTTATTGTGTCCTACACCGAAAAAACACAGCTCTGTGACAACCAGGACCTTGTGTGTCTGTGGAACTACTTCCTCAGCACATAAAATAGGACCTGCCACATAAAAGTTGTTTGATAAATATTGGTAAAAATATGTAAAGTTTTAAAACTATCTTTTTTTATTCTTAGTTCCACATTCCCCACTGGATTGGTAGTTCTTTGAGTATAAAGTTTATGACATTTTTCTTTTGTGTATCTAAACTTAGAAAAATACTTAGAATAAGGCAAAATTATCAATAAATTAATCATCATAGACAAATTTTAGCATTACCTGATGAGTGCATTTATGGTCAACAAAGTAATTTGAAAACTCTACATCGACCACTACTTTTGGGACTTTAGAAAAACCCATTTACTCAGCTGTAAAAGGGGACTAACTAAACTGTATTATTTCCCTTCCAGAATATTTGCGTTAACAAAATAAAACCCATTAAAAGTTCAGGCAATAAATCTCCTAATGTATCCACTCTTCTCTATTTGCCAGCCCCAAAAGTTATTATTTTCTATTATCACTTGTTCCTTAGATCAAGGATAGCAAAATACAGCCTGTGGGCCAAATCCCAAGTGCCACCCATTTTTGTATAATACAACCTGCCAGCTACAAATGGATCTTACATTTTTAAATGATTGAAAAGAATCAACATGAAAATAAATGATACGTGGAAATTATGTGAAATTCAAAATTGTGTCTGTAAATAAAGTTTTATTACCACACAGCCACACTAGTTTGTTTACATATAGTTTATTCTATGCCTTTGCGCTACCATGGTAAAGTTGAGTGTCTGCAGCAGAGACCATATGGCCTGCAGAGCCTAAAATGTTTACCATCTAGTCCTTCACAGAACAACTTTGCAGATCCTTGTTTAACCACAAACATTTTACATATCAGTCTGCCCTTTGCATGTATGCTGATCTTCATTTATTTGCTTGACGGCTGTGATTGATCTATATTTGATCTTATAATACACTGTTCTTTCCTAACATAATCCACACTGTGCTTTATTAAAAGGTTGCGTTTCATCTCATTTTCTGTCTTCTCTCTTAGTCTATAAGCGCCGCAAAAGAGGAGATGGGTGTTGAAAAGCCCAGTGCTTCATTGTTGCTAATTAATTAATACTTGTGAAAAGATTGAATAAAGAATGAACCTATGAACATGTATTTATGATAAGCAAACATAAAGAATTTTTTCTTTGTTATTTTACCCATGGCCAACTTTAACAGGGTTTTACATTCTTGCCAAGAGGGAAAAATACCTTGTAATTTAAGTTAAACATTCTCCTTCAATTATTGGCATGGCTATTTCATTGTAAAAAAGAATTCTGAGTTTCCTTACATCAATACGACAATTGCACATGAAACAGGGTTAAGTGCTGAGAATTGTCAGCTTAATTTCTCCATTATGAACCCCATTCATATGGATGGAGCATTTATTATCTCTCTATATTGAGCCACTTGTAATTATAAGACACTTGAATACAAGAACCTGGAATAGGCTGATTGATGAGTCATTGATTATTCTGAAATATGGTCAGAAGCTGAAAGTTAAATCTCTGCAATAGAAAAATAATTCAGTGAGGCCTGCATCCTGCTGTTCTTTTTCTATGGTTATTATCCCTCATTGTTAGAGCTAGAAATAGAATAATTTTAGTTGAAAACAGAATTGAAGCATAGTCTTTCCCTACCTAGAATGGCAATGATTAGTGAAAGGCCGTTCAGAAAGTACTAGTGTTCATCTGTGAAGGAAGACATGAAAAAAACAAGAGTATTAAATGATTTAAGAAAAAGTCAAGAATTGAGATCAATTTACTAAAAAAGAAAAATGCAGGCATGTTGAATGTTGAGTATATTTTTTTCTGAAAGACCTTGCGATTTCTAGGAAATACATAGTGAAAGTCTTCATTTTTCTAGATGAGAAAGCTACAATCTATATGGTCTATTCTTTGTATTGCTAGATATAATTACTTAGGAAATTTTTTTCTCTTATGTTTTGTTTCGCATGGGTATGCTCACATTCTTTCCTACTCACCAAAAATACTTAAACTCTCATTGTTTATGGAAATTCCAAACCCAGATATATATAAAAGGGTAAATGAAATGTAAGACTATCACAATAACTATTACTTTTATAGAATTTTTTAAATATTTCTTATTTTTCCTAATGAGATGAACAGGCTTGAGCTGCATGTTCTGTTTTTCTGAATGGTTAAGCTCAGTACCATTGCTTACTTCAAACATCACACTGCTTTAAGTGACACCATATTTTGTATTGTATTGTGCCAAAATAAATGAATCCCGTAATGCAACAGATTTGTGTGACTCTCCCCTGCCCAAGAAGTGGAAACTAACAAACAAGAAACCTCATCTTTAAACCCAGAGGTTAGCCCTAGGCATACGGATTTGGTCAGAGATCTGTGGAGTATGAAGGACTCAGTTTGTTAAAACTTCAGGAGATGTAGACATGCCTTATCTCAGAGATGTCACATCATTTCTGAAAACAAACAGAGTATGAATCAGAACTCACAGAGATTTGCTGCTTCAAATGAACTTCAGATCACAGAACTGTGAAACTAGAATGAAAAAGGATTTATTGATCCACTCGATATCATACATCTAGTAATTTCATGACTCTGGAGCTAGCTTCTAATATTAGGAGACCAAATAATCAATCTAGCATTTTTCCTTTTAATATTTATGGGTTTTTTTGAAATATTTAAGAAAAAGGAACTATGCACTTAACCATGAGGTGAGGATTGGCAAGATTAAAGGTCTAGGAAGATGTTCGAAATCTCCCATTCTAACTCCACGCTAATTTCCAAGCGCATTGTATTTAAGTCTGTTGTCCACATTTGTTTTTCTAGATATCCAGGATATGAATGCTAAATTTATAAAGAGCCTTGGGGATATGGATATAGACAAAGACATAGAAAAAATAACAATATAAACACACACAGTTTTTTCTCCCCTAATTCACTGGGAAAAAATTATGTAATGCAGATAAAAGCATCTGCCTACAAACTTATTAATAGTTTTACAATGATAGGCACTAAATGAATATATAGAAAAGGAAAAAGGGAAGATCTAAGTAATGGTGACTTAGATAAATAAGTTGATAATACTGAACACTTCCTTTGGTAGTTACTTGAAAAGTTTCCTCTATCTCTCTCTCTCTCTCCATTTTAATGCATAGACAATGATCTAACAATTGCTCCTTGTGAAAGATATCTTGAATTTCTGAAACCATGCTCTGATTGTATTTAATCAACACTAGAACAGCCTCTTGTAAAAAAATGTTGAAAGTCCTATCATATTAGCAGCAATCTCAAGTGGGACTGATTTGTTTAACAACGCCATTAGTAAACTTACGAAGAAAACTATTTTCAGTAAGTTTCTTTCCTATAGATATAAAACTCTTGAACATTCCTAATTAAGTCTATCCTTGCATATTTAAAGACTTCACAATTCTGCCCCTTTTTCTCTTAAACAAATTTTCTCTAAGGAAAATCATGAAACCTAGAGCTTTGGGGCAGATTTACCAATAGTAAAGTTTAAAGGACTCTAGGAATATTAGAAAAGGCACTAGAAATAGGAATATTTGTTTTTAAGTCTTTATCTCCTAGTTAGAATCAGAATATGATAGCTCATTTAATAGAAAAAGAAAACTAGAATACAGAAAGATTAATTGATTATACAAATTAACACAATTAGCTAATGATGAAATAAAACTCAGGTTTTCAGATGCTCAGATTCCTGATTTTTCCATGAAGCAATATTAAGTAATATCTGATGTTTTTACAGTGTTGTATAATTTATAGAGGCAATTTAACGTATTTTATCTTTTAAAACTTTACATAAAAACTGCCTGTAGAAGATAGTTCAAATATATCAATAATGGAATCTCATTGTATGGGTAGAAAAAAAAAAACTCAAACAGGCTAAATGAAAAATGCCTCATAAATGCACAAGCTAAATTTATTTCTTCCTATTTTACCTCAGTGCTGTCAGTCCAGTGTCTGAAAATATTTACTGAACAGGCAACTGGTGAGCACCTCTTGTACTGGAAGTCAACCTGCTTGTCCTAAAATTGTGCAAGAACCACGCATTCACCCTGTCAAAGTTGCTTTTTTCCCCTTGAAACTGGGTTACAGAACAAAAGGCCCCAGACAGTCAAAGGAAAGGAGAATTTGCCTGTTTGCTGAGACCAGCACTTTCTCCCTGACTGAATTTTGGTTTGAGGTAAAATTGATTGAGATTGATATTTTTCTCCTTTGATATTTTAGTTGTGCTTTTTGCTTTTTTAGTTGCCCCTGAGAAAGCTGTCTTCATTTTCCTAATACCATTTTGTAAGGAGAAAGCTACCCTCAGATATGAAGCCTGGTTCTGCCTCTTGACAATTTTATAAAATCTTAGAAAAGTTACTTACCTTTCTTAAAGCTTGTTTGCTTCATCTATAAAATATGCAAGTGGCTATCTCAAAGATTTTAAATGTGAAGTATATGAAAAAATCACATTGTAAATATTTTATGTTAATGATGATAATAAGGAAGTAAAGGAGAACACACAGCACCTGATAAAAAGATATTGGGAATATAAAGCGTTTCTCTCTCTCTCTCTCTCTCTCTCTCTCTCTCTCTCTCTCTCTCTTTCTCTCCCTTTCTCCCTCCTTCCTTCTCCCTCTCTCTCCTCTTTCTTTCTTTCTTTCTTTCTTTCTTTCTTTCTTTCTTTCTTTCTTTCTTTCTTTCCTTGACATTTCTAGATTTACCTGCTTCAAAGTGACCTCCAGTTAAAACTAGAACTCCCATTTCTTTCATTTAAATAAAGAAATCAGAATCTAATTTGGGAGTCAATAGAACTCATGTGTGTGGCACAAAAATTATAGAAAAAGACACAAAAACTAATACATCAAACAGGAAACATTATCTCTTCCTCGGACAAGTCACACGATGCTTTGTCAAAGCACTCATTTATAAATGAATATAATTTCTCAAAAGTTAACGGGATGGTTATTGTCCATTAACTTTTGACCAATGGTTTTTAAATGTCTTTGCATACAATAAAGTGATTTTAAATAGTAGTTAAATTGCTAAAGAAATCTGTTAACTGAAAATTTTTAAAAAGTTAATTATAGCCTATGGAGTATCTTAAAAACTCATTTGTTCTCCTCAACTGGAGTAGCAGGATTTTCTCTGCTCCATAATTTAAATATCCCAGAAATATGTTTCCAAATGGTTAGAACAAAAAAGGTGCAATATATTACCCATAATTGCATAGGCCCCCAAATTTTTGATGAATGAATGCAAAAGTAAATGAATAAATGTGATAAATAGCCTTTAGGATGATTTCTAATGATCCCAACTTCTCACTAGTAATCTTTATCTACTAATATTAAATGGTGACTAGTTCTCTCGTTCACAATGTTTGGATAATAGTAATGCTTTTTAAAGCATTTGCTATATAGAATGTAAGTAAAGCTGATTTCAAACCTTTATTTGGGTGGACAATATGTTATATTTGAATATGAAAAATAGTGAAGAGTTTTTTTTGCATTTATTATATATCATATATCATAAAGATAGATATGTATAGGTTTTGTGATAATAAGAAAAGCAGATAATTCATGATGAAGAAGTTAAAGGACACATCCCATTTCCAATGTTAATAAGTAAAAGAAAGAAAAATACAAATTTATTTCAAATGAATGGAAATTAAACTGATGAGTTCAAAGCTTCTGAATTCTAGTTCAATAAATCCCATGATGTTTTCTCTTAGGAGAGGTTTGAATTTTCCTGAAATTCATCTATACCAAGTGTGTTTTAATTCATTTTAAAATAGAATCTGTTCATAAACCATAAGACATTTTTAATGTAACTAAGATCATGGTCACAAAATCAAAATGACAGAAATAGGAATTGCTTCTGTAAATGAATGTGCAGAATGAATGCCCTGTGATAGCAAACATACCTACAATCTTCTCATTTATATGTCACATTTTTTAAAAAGTATTCAGAATTCCAACTATGAAGAATCCCCTGTTATATAGTTTCTATGGTGTCATTAATGAGTGGGTTGTCTGAATGATTAGATGCTTTGCAGTCTCATTCTCAATTGAGGTTATAATAGGACTATCATCTAAAAGAGATGTGATTTCAAAATTGCTGAGTAACAGAGAAGGAAGGACCTAGCCCAGGAGAACATGAGATGTAACTGATCTTGGCTGTTGGTGACTTTAAGATGTGCCTTAGGATTGAAGCCATTTCAGATGGAAGCCATTTCAGATTGAAGCTATTTCAGATGGAAGCCATTTCAAATTAATCTAAGGGCATTTCATCCATTCTTAGCAATGTCAGTAAATCAATTACGCTTAAGTCCATAAAAGAAAAGAAGCCATATTAATCAAATGTACTAAGGCTGTTTTATTGTATTCTCTGCTCTTTTAAAAGATATGACATATTGCAACTTTGAAGTTTTTCCAACAATGAAAAATATTCATTTACAAATGAGTTAGTACCCATTGCTAGAAGTTGAGGCCTCTTGAGTTAGAAAAACTGACTTCTTTTGGACTTAAGACAGTACTCGATAAGACTAAGCCATGAATGAGTGATAAAAATTCATTAAGACTCAGTTCTGGGGGCACATTTTCTCAGAACCTCTTGGAAACATATACTCTGGGTTATCGATCACACACACTCAGCTCAGTGTGTGTTAATAAACCTCTTTAAATGAAAAAAAAGACTCAGTTCTGAAACAAAACTCAAATTAGGGATATAGCCTTTCCACCTATGAGTTACCATGGCTTATGGTGCCTGCGAGAGAGAAAGACATGACAGAGAGGAAGGAAAGAAATCAATAAAATTTGAGAAAACTGTACAGCGATGAACTTGAGCATACATATAGCACGTGGAACTATCTGAAAGGAAATAGATCAAAAGCCAAATAAATATTTGAGGGCATACTATTGATAGAGAACTAAGTACATGAACTTTTAAA
Source organism: Cheirogaleus medius (assembly GCA_008086735.1). Taxonomy (NCBI): domain Eukaryota; kingdom Metazoa; phylum Chordata; class Mammalia; order Primates; family Cheirogaleidae; genus Cheirogaleus; species Cheirogaleus medius. Next base: position 15,562,505 of record VBSM01000361.1, read on the forward strand.
AAAAAGATTATCATTTTTGGAGACTTAAAAAAATCTTGACACCACAAACATATTCCAAATTAGCAGGACACAGGTTGTGAAAGCTGTAATAGGTTGTAAAGCCTGCAATAAGGGCCTCTTCCCCTTCAGATATTGACATGATGTCTTAGATATTGATCAAACTCAGATATTGACATGAGGGGTAGACAGGCTATTTTTAAAAACAATTTAAAGGGTAAAGGACCACAAATAAACACCTGCAGGTGTGAGGGCGAGAACTTCCTATTCATTAGGAGACTTTTTGGCCCTCAATCCAGATGAACTAACTACAAGAGACTTTAGAGGATAATCCATAGAAAGAAGGTGAGGGTGTTTTAGTTTGTGGAGATATGAAGTAGATACCAAAAACGTAGGCTGGAGTACAGATTGGACAGTTGATCATAGAATGACTTCCATTTTCTCCTGGGCCACAGTGCTAGACCACAATTCCCAGCCTGATTTACAGTGAAATGAATATTTTGCAGTGGGGTGTGGACTGAAGTGGTGTATACAATTTATACATCTGGCCTGTATAAGCACCTGATGTTTTTCCATGCTCTCTCTTTTCCCCACCTACTGCTGGATGTTAAGGAACACTGTGACCTTAAAAGCTTAGTGTTAAAGATGCCCGAGACATCAGTTTGTGTCCCTAAATGATTGTGTGGACTAGACCCCCCCCCCACCTCAGCCACCAATTGGACTTTATGTGAATGAGAAATTTTATTGTATTACATCACTGAGATTTTGTGGGGGGATTTTCCCCTAGTGGCAGCTGTCTTCACCTGAATTAATACACAAATAAGTCATTTGTGGATGTATATGTTTCAAATGTTTTTTTATGTTTTACCTCCATGACTTTTGTTCAGTGTGTGTGTATGTATGTGTATATATGTGTGTGTACATATGTGTGTGTATGATGTATTTTGATTAGCAATAGTTCTTAATTTTGACATAGTTGAATTCATCAGTCTTTTCCGGAATGGATAATTCTCTTTGTGTCCTATTTAAGAAATATATTCTTAACCTGTGTCATGAGAATATTTTTTTATATTGTTTTCTGAAAGACTTTCACATGCTATTTCTTAGTCCACTTGGAATCTATTTTTGCATATGGTGTTAGATAAGGAATAAAAATGCATATATACCATATGGATAAAGAATTCAACTTGTGCTATTTATTTTAAAGTTCATCCTTTTCTTACACTGATCTGCAGTATATCAATTATCTATTCAAGTAAATGTTTGACTTTTCTGGGTTTTCCATTCTCTAATATTTAACTTTTGCCTGGTTTAAAGCCAATATTACACTGTCCTTTATAAAAGCTTTATGGTAGTCTTGATATGTGGTATTATAATGTCTTCCATAGCTTTTTTACCAGCATCACTGCTCTTTCTGACACATTGCAATTCCATATACACTTTATTTTTTATTATTTTATTTTTTAATTGACACATTGAATTATACGTACATAATTATGGGGCACAATTTGATGTTCCAATGCATATATATGTTGTATAATGATAAAAATCAGGGTATTTAGCATATCCATCACCTCAAGCATTTATCATTTCAAAAGCCTCTCTACTAGCTATTTTGTAATCTTCAATAACTTACGATTAACCATTGTCACCTTACTGTGCAACAGAACACCAGAACCCATTCTTCCTATCTAATCATAACTTTGTACACATTGACCAACCTCTCCTCAACCTTCCTTTCCCTCTGGATCCTTAGTCTCTGGTAATCATTGTTCTAATCTCTGTTTCTATGATATCAACTCTTATTGTTTTAAGAGTCCACATATAAGTGAGATCATGCAGTATTTGTATTTCTGTGTCAGGCTTATTGCACTTAATATGATGTTCTCCAGGTGCATCCATGCTATTGCAAATTACAGGATTTCATTTTTTATGACAGAATATTAATAGTATTCCATTGTGTGTATATATACAACATTTTCTTTGTTCATTCATCCAGATGTCGATGCCTAGGTTGCTTCTGTATCTTGGCTATTGTGAATGGTGCTGCAATAAACATGGGAGTGCAGATATCTCTTCAACATACTCATTTCATTTCCTTTGGATATATACCCCACAGTGAGATTGCTAGATAATATGGTAGTTCTATTTTTAATTTTTTGAGGAACCTCCAAACTGCTTTTCATAATGGTTGTTTTCATTTACATTCCACCAACAGTGTGTAAATCTTCCCTTTTCTCCACATCCTCACCAACACTCATTTTCTTTCATCTTTTTGATAATAGCGGTGGAACTGGAATGAGGTGGTATCTCATTGTGGTTTTGATTTGAATTTCCCTGATGTTAAGTGATGTTGAGCATTTTTTCTTGTACCTGTTGATCATTTATATGCCTTCTTTTGATAGATGTATATTTAAGGTCTTCTACCCATTTTTCAGTCGGATTATTTGTGGGTTTTTGCTGTTAAGTTCTTTATATATTCTGAATATTGCCCTTCTGTCAGATGTATAGTTTTCAAATATTTCTCCCATTCTGTAGGTTATCTCTTCACTCTGTTAATTATTGCCTCTGCTGTGCAAAAGCCTTTTAGTTTGATATAATCTTATTTTTCTATTTTTTCTTTCATTGCCTATGCTTTTGAGGTCTTATTTAAAATATCTTTGCTGAGCAAGAGTGAGACCATGTTTCTATTAAAAATACAAAAATTAGCCGGACGTGGCAGCATGCACCTATAGTCCCAGCTGCTCGGGAAGCTGAGGTAGGAGGATCACTTGAACCCAGGAGTTTGAGCTTGCTGTGAGCTAGGCTGATGCCATGGCACTCTACTCAGGGCAACAGAGTGAAGATCTGTCTCAAAAAAAAAAAGAAGAATATAATATCTTTGTACAGCTCAATGTCCTGAAGCATTCCCCCTGTGTTTTCTTTTAGTAGATCATACTTTTGGGTTTTACATTTAAGTTTTCATTTGGCATTTTAGTTGACATTTATATATGATGAGAGGTAGGGGCTAGCTCATTCTTCTGCATGTATAATAGATATCCAATTTTCCCAGAACCATTTGTTCAACAGACTGTCTTTTTCTTAATGTGTGTTCTTGGCACATTTGTCAAAAATCAGCTGGCTGTAGGTGGATGAATCTATTTCTGGGCTCTCTATTGTGTTTCATTGGTCTACGTATCCATTTTTATGTCAGTACCATGCTGTTTTTGTTACTTTAACTTTGTAGTATATTTTGAAGTCAAAGCCTCCTGCTTTGTTCTTTTTGCTCAGAATTGCTTTAACCATTTAGGGTCTTTTGCAATTCCATATAAATTTTGGTATTTTTTTTATATTTCTGTGAAGAATTTCAGTGGTATTTTGGTAGGGATTGCAGTAAATCTTCAGTACATTTTGCATAGTATGGCCATTTTAATGATACTAATTCTTCTAATACATCAACACAGTATAACGTTCCTGTTGGTATCCTCTTCAATTTCTTTAATCAGTGTTTTATACTTTCCAGTGTAGAAATCTTTTACCTCCTTGGTTAAACTTATTTTTAGGTGCTTCATTTTTTTTTTTTTTTGTAGCTGTTATAAATGAGATTTTCTTCTTGATTTCTTTCCAGCTAGTTCATTGTTGGTATATAGATAGACATGCTACTGATTTTTGTGCATTGCTTTTGTATCCTCCAACTTTTACTGAATTTATTAGTTATAACAGTTTTTCAGTGGAGCCTTTATAGTTTTCTGAATATAATATTATGTTGTCTGCAATCAGGGACGATTTGACTTCTTCCTTTCCAATTTGGATGCTCTTTATTTCCTTCTCTTGCCTAATTTCTTTAGCTAGGACTTCTAGTACTATGTTGAATAACCGTGGTGAGAGTGGGCATCCTTGTCTTGCTCCAGTTCTCAGAGGAAAGGCTTTCAGCTTTTCCCCATGCAGTATACTATTAGCAATAGGTTTATCATGTATGGCCTTTAATATGTTGAGGTACATTAGTTCTATACTTAATTTGTTGAGAGTTTTTATCATGAAGAAATGTTGAACTTAGTCAAATAATTTTTCAGCATCTATTGAAATGATCTTATAGTATTTTTCTTTCTTTCTGTTAATGATTTGCATATATTGAGTTATTCTTTCATCCTTGGAATAAATCACACTTTATTATAGTGAATCATCTTTTTAATATGCTATTGAATTGAGTTTGCCAGTACCATGTTGAGAATTTTTGCATTTATGTTCATGAGGAATATCGGCTTGTGGTTTTCTTTTTTGTTCTTCTTGTGTCCATGTCTGGTTTTGGAATCATGGTATTGCTGGCCTTGAAAAAATAAGTTTGGAAGTATTCCCTTTTCCTCGATTTTCTGCACTAGTTTGAGGAAAACTGATACTAGTTCTCCTTTATGTGCTTGGTAAAATTTAGTAGTGAAGCCCTCAGGCCCTGAGCTTTTCTTTGATGGAAAACATTTTATTACTGATCCGATTTCCTCACTCAGTATTGGTCTGTTCATATTTTCTATTTCTTCATAATTTAATCTTGGTAGGTTATATGTATCCAGTATATTTATCCATTTCCTCTATGTTTTTAAATTTGTTGGCATATAGTTGTTCATAATAGTCTTTTATCATCCTTTTTGCATTTCTGTGGTATCAGTTATAATATCTCTTTTTTTTTTAATCTCTGGTTTTATTCCCTTGGTTAGGTTAGCTAAAAGTTTGTCAATTTTGTTTATCTTTTGAAAAAAATCAACTCTTCATTTTGATGTTTTGAAATTTCTTTAGTTTCATTTATTTCTCTTGTAAACTTTATTATTCCCTTTTTCCAACTAATTTTGAGTTTAATTTATTTCTTGGTTTTCTAATTTCTTGAGGTGTATGGTTAGGTTATTTATTTGAAGTCTTTCCTCTGTTTTGATATAATTACTTTTGCTGTGTCTTACATGTTTTGGCATGATCTGTTGTCTTTCTTGTTTGTCTCAAGAATTTTTTTTAACTTCCCATTTAATTTCTTCATTGACTCATTCGTTGTTTGGTAGCATATTGTTTAATTTCCATGTATTTTTAAGGTTTCTGAAGTATTTATTGTTGCAATTTCTAGGTTTCTTTTTTTTAAGTTTTAAGTATTATTGGCATACAAACACTGAGGTTGCATATATTGGCCTTGCACCATCCAAGGCATAGCTACAAGCATGCCCATCCCCGGACAATGGGAACTGCACCCATTGATTATGAATTTATGCTTTCCTCCCTCATCCCTCCTGTCCCACACCTGATGAATGTTACTTTCATATGTGCACATAAGTGTTGATCAATTAGTACCAATTTGATAGTGAGTACATGTGGTGTTTGTTTCTCCATTCTTGTGATACTTCACTTAGAAGAATGGGCTCCAGCTCCATCCAGATAATACAAGAGGTGCTAGATCAACATTGTTTTGTTTTGTTTTTTTGTGGCTGAGTGATACTCCATGGGATACATATACCACATTTTATTAATCCACTCATGTATTGATCTAGTTTTATACCATAATGGTTAGAAAAGATGTTTGGTATGGACTCTACCTTCTTAAATTTGTTAAGAACTTTTTGTGGCTTAACATCATCTATCTATCCTGAAAAATATTCCACGTGCAGTTGAAAAAAATGCGTATTCTTTAGCTGTTAGATGGAATATTGTGTAAATGTCTTTTAGATCCATTTGATATATGGCTTGGAATCCTTTCTGGACTACACACCTGGTTGAGGGGAGGGCTAGAGATTGGAATAGTTATATACCATTGAGTCATATATTACCATCAAATTTGATAAAGTAGAGTTGAGTCCATGAGGAATTGGTGAAGTTATACTAGAAACCCTTTACTGTGATACAATGGAGGCTATCTTCTTGATGTTTGTTTTAACTGAGTGAACATTAACAATGTCACTGAAATTACCTATACTCACCTGAAACTCAGTAAAATTTTAAGTTATATTTTCTGATAGTTACATGGCTTTAATTAAACCAATAAATCTATTTATTTTTTTCATTCTGTACAAATATAATTTTATTTTGATTACATAAATTTTTATTCCATGAGCTTGTCTGACCAAAGAAGTTATCTTAGAATATGAGAAAAAGAAAGGGGATATCATCCTGGGACTTAAGATCTACTGCTGTTAATTTATATAGTATTAATATTGTTGATACTTTTTTAAATTATATTTTTTCCTTTTTTTAAAAGACTTTAAAAAATCTCACACTACTCATTAAATTGCCCCATCCCTTTATAAGCTGTTCTTTATTTATGAGATGTCTATTAGTGTTTTTAAAATTATTATGTATGGTCTCCATCAGAGCCTGTTTGTAATGAGATTAAAACAATTAAGTCATTGAAATAGCATGTCTAAACACACTGAATAAACTCTACTAAAATAAGTAATAATTTGTTTATTTTTACATGAATACATTAAATATGAATATATAGCAACTTTTTCTCAAGCTCACTTTTATCACTCATTTGGCAACATAAACTTATCTGAGTGCTAATATCTAAGATAAGGTTTGATTTGCCATCCTCAGAAATTTACCTTACTTCAAATATTCCTTTTTTTTAGCTACTGAGGAAGCAATATATAAACAGAAATAAGCTGTTGGTACAAATGCCCAGTGGTAGTATTTCAAGTCCTTTCTTCTAGGTTAATTACTACCCGTGCAATAACCAATCTATGACTGTGTTTGTCAGATGGAAATAAAGGAGTGCACTTTTTAACCATCTGCCTCTGACGAAAGGAAAAGGGGATGGGGAGGAACTGGAGAATTACCATCAAATTGAAGACAAGAATATTGTTTATGGGGAGAAGTATGGTGAGAATATAAAAGTACAAAAGTGGTTTATTGTTCTCTTTTGTCTTTCTGATCCTGAAACCACCCTTGAACCCACATCAAAGATGTTACCAAATCCTACAAGCAATAGTCTATTTCTTTAATGTTCTCATCTGAACACACTAAAGGATGTGATAAATTAAAAAACAATACAAGCAAATTGGTATTAACTGATCAACACCTAAGTGGAAATATAGGAATAACATTTATCAGGTGTCAGGCAGGTGGGAGAGGGGAGGAGGGATGAGAATATACACACATAATGAGTGCTATGCGCACCGTCTGGGGGATGGACACGCTTGAAGCTCTGACTCCGGGGTGGGGGGAAGGGGAGGAAAGGCAACACACATAACCTAAACATTTGTACCCCAATAATATGCTGAAAAAAAAAAGGATAGGGACAAGAAAAATGAAAAGCAAAAAAAAAAAAAAAGAAAAGAAAAGAAAAAAACAATTCATGTCTAAAGTGTAAAATTTTTATTTCTAGGAATGACTGAAAGGCATGCTGAGAAGGGATATGCTATGGTAATGAAATGTGAAGTAAGAACATTTTTATGTAAGATGCACCAATAAAAAAATACTTTCCTGGAATTTCTACAAATAGAAACATAAATAGAAATATTCGTATGTTTCTACTTAAAGGGATATATATATATAGTGCAAAAAGATCATTTTTATAGATCATTGGAATTCTGTATATAACCTAATGAAGAAATATCTGAGCTAGTTGAGTTCTGCAGGATAATCATGAATCTTCGGAGATAAATATGAAACATGATTTATTCAGCCTCTAGTAGCTGCTTTTCCTGATGTCCCTGTACAACCCACAACCCTCGAGACTAGTCGCATAATGAATCCAGGGCCAGTCCTGACAGAGGCAGGGACCATTAATGTCATAGCCCGAGCTCATGATAGGGCTTCACATTATCTTATCCACTGAAATATGGTGCCTGCCGACTGATCTTAAGCTTTGTTTCTTTGCTTCAGGAAAGGATAATTACCTTAGAAAATACTAAGAAATTCCTGAAAGACAAACTGTGACCGTATTATGACCAGAATAGTCTATGCTGGTCAGACCCCATCCCAAATATTGTGCTCAGGATATTATGCATTGAGGGATATTCTAAAACTGTATTTTGTTCCCAGTTAAAGTAGAAAGGTCTCATAAGTCTAGGATATTCTGCCTGCTTCTTATTGCTATTTGAAATTTCTTCCTTTTACTAGAGGTTCAGATCCAACTGTATCTTCTGTGAAGCCTTTCTATCAAATCCCACCTAGAGTAATTGTTCTTTTTCTCAACTGCTAAAGCGCATCTGTCTCAACCTCTAATTGAACATTTATTACATAAAAAGTTTTCATTAAATTGTATATGTGTATATCATCTCACAAGTGAGACTTAAAGGCAGCGTTAGTCTCTATTATTTCTTTGTATGTCTCTTAAGACTTTCACGTAGCAGTTATTTAATATAGATGTAATAAATGAGTAAACATCTTCCTATCATACATTTAAGTCCATGATATTTCATCCCTAGTTCTACTCAACAATCTTATAATTAGTATAACCACTATGGAAAATAGTATGGAGATACCTCAAAGAATTAAGAGTAGAACTACCATTTGTTCCAGCAATCTCACTACTGGATATTTACCAAAAGGAAAAAAAGACATTCTATAAAAATGGCATCTGCACTAGAATGTTTACAGCAGCACAATTTGCAATTGCAAAGATGTGGAAACAGCCCAAGTGCCCACTCATGAGTGGATTAATAAAATATGGTATATGTATACCATGGAATACTACTCAGCAATGAAAAAATGCTGAACTAATACCTCTTGTATTATCCTGGATGGAGCTGGAGCCCATTTTTCTAAGTGAAGTATCACAAGACTAAAATAACAAACACCACATATACTCACCATTAAATTGGTACTAATTGATCAAAACTTATGTGTACATATGGAAGTAACATTCATAGGGCATTGGGCAGGTGGGAGGGTGGAGGAGGGGATGAATAAATGCACACCTAACGTGTGCAGGTGCACACTGTCTGGGGGATGGGCACGCTTGTAGCTCTGACGCAGGCAGTACAAAGGCAATTTATGTAACCGAAGTGTTTATCCCCCTGTAATATTCTGAAATAAAAAAAAAGTGTATGTGCAAGTTATCTAAGGGAAGTCTATTCAATTTTCTGAATTAACTTATCTTGTTATTAATACCGAGGTAGAAAATGAAGATAAGACTGGCCATGGAAGTGGGAATAAAATCGTTTGAAAGTGTTGACAACATAGCTTATGGTGGCAGATTTAAAAAGAGTCATGAGTCCAAGATTAAAATCAACTTCACATTAATAGACAATGACTCTTCAGTTTGTATATCCTGTTTCTTGTTGCTTCCAGGCTTTTGGCTATTTCACCAATTCCAGCAGGAAGAATAAGAAAGATAAAGAATATTTGTAATTTCACTGTGACTTTCAGAGAACCATTCTCTTTATAGCTACTTTTTACCATAAATAACAGTGATTCTCAAAATTTGAAGTACACAAAAATTCCCTGAAGAGTTGTTAAAAATCAAATTCTAAGGTCTTACCCACAGAGATTCTGACTGGACCAACTGCAGACAGGTCTGGAAATCTACACTTAGCAAGAACCTGAAGATTCTGATTCAGGTGGTCCACACTAGACCATTGTTTTTGCCCCTAAAAGACTTCCATAAATAATATTATCTTGTGTGTGATTGAACTGGCTGTACCACTGCCCGGATATGCCAGAAAGTAAATAGATATAGATATGGATAACTATAGATATTGATGCAGATATAAATATAAATCTGAATATAAATATAGAAGTTGATAGATATAAAGATCAGGGATTAATTTTTCTTTGGTTACCTGTAATCCGTGGTGTCGCCCACGTGCTCTGACTTCAACAAAGCAACAATATTATGTTGCTCTGTTAACATTTACATGCTGGGGAGGTTCCTAGAGTCAAATCATGGATCTTGCAGAGGTCTGAGAAAAGTGAGAAAATTTATGGGAGCCAAACAGAGTTGCAATTCTTTCTGAGGCTCCGATGGTTATCATGGTGTCAGTATGGAAAAAAAAAATTTACCTAGAGCACTGAGTATGCTTTCCAGTTATTACAGTGTCACTTTTGGACACGTAATTCATGTTGCTTTTCCTTATGTAAAATAGATAATAACTTTCCTGCCTGGGTTGTTGAGACTAAAATGATAAAATGTATGTGAATCATTTCATACATAGTAAATTTATGAAAGATAGCAAAGGTAAAAATTATTTTTATCTATGGCACTATTCCTTTAGGGAAAAGATAGCTCCTTTGATTAACAACTGTAAATGTAAATTCTAAAACATGTTTAAAAATTAAACAAGGCAGTGGGTGTTGAAAATATTCCAGTCTATATTATCTGATCAATCACTTAATATTTTATATCTAGGAAGAGTTTTATATTACATGCTTTTAATATGAATGGCTCTCACCTCAGGAAAAATCTCTATGAATTTTGTTCCCCTTGGGGATTTGGAATAATCTACAGTTTATCCATCATTACATTTTTCTATTTGAAAAAAAAAAAAGAGGACATAAGTTTTATCATCCTGGAAGAAATATCACAATATGTTATTTTGTGAAAATATATTTTGTAAAATAGGGATAAACACAGAATTCACAGGCATTGTCTTAGCCTGATTCTTTAAACCAAATCATTGCTCCTAAAGTGTTTTTGTTATAATTTTTAAGCAACTTTAAACAGTTTTTGCAACCACGTAACCAGACCATTCAATGTATAGCTCAGGGGACTGAGAATGTCCTTGAAGAAAGTTTAGACACATGTCATTCTTCTTGAATGTGGCATGTATAATGTGGCTGCTCCCTCATGGTAAGTAGACTCATATTTCAGTACAATTAAATATGAGAACTCATTTGAATTATGACATCTAAATATAAAATAGAGGCCATAAACAATGTGAACATTTATGGCCACATATAATTCTATTGCCAAACAAAGAATTGTTTTTCATTTAGCACTTCTAGATTATCTTCTAAGCTTATGGCTTTATAATTTATTTCAAAGTGTGCTCATTTCTAAATTATATTAATGATACCATCACCTCTTAATTCTGACAATATGCATTTCTAGAGACTATGGCATCAGACATTGATGGGAATTCAAGCTTTTGGTCCCATTCTCTCAGCCTGTCACTGAGTGCTATCCCAGTTGCAAAGGTATTAGTATTAAAAAAAAAAAGAGATAGTAACCATGGAAAATTCATAGGTGTTAATGACACTGGATATGCTGAAGTAGAATTTTAAGAACCATATCTTAATGGTAAAGTACTTATTCATTCTGTAGAGGTTTAAGCTTCTGTCTCAGTAAATGCAGACCATTCTGTGACACCCATTGAAGAGCCTGTAGAATCTTCTTTAATTATAGTGGCATATTTTTAAGGAGAGGACAAGTCTCAAAGTGATGTGATAGGGCAAATGCCAACTGCCTGGCCTCAACAAAGCAGGACCATTGCACATTTTAAAGTATCCTAGAAATGGAGTTTTTAGAACAGCCTTCATGGATAAACCTCCAGCAGCTTCAATTTTATTCCCCAAACATCTACTATATAACCCAAGGTAAGGTAATTGGTGCACAGCATTAAAAATAGATATATACACAGATGTAAACACACACACACACACACACAAATGAATATTCTGAATAAAAGCTATTTTCAGATTAAGGTTGTCTGTGACTTCAGCTTTAAAAAAAAAAAAAGAGGCTTAGCAAGATTTTAGAATACAATAAGTTGATTGCAGAACACCCCCTCTGCTTACAAAGGAGGAACCAAATATCCAGTATCATTAAACAAAGAACTAAAATTACAACCACAGTGAGATACCATCTTATAGCAGTCAGAATGGCCATTATTAAAAAATCTTAAAACAATAGGTGTTGGAGAGGATGCATAGAAAAGGGAACTCTTAAACACTGTTGATAGAAACACAAATTAGTACAACCTTTATGGAAAACAGTATGGAGATTTTGGGGATCGGTATATACACACCTAATGGGTGCAGTATATGTAACCTTAACATTTGTACCCCTGTAATATTCTGAAATAAAAAAAAATAAAAATAAACTTTAAAAAAAGAAAAGTAAACACAGAACTATCATTCAATCCAGCAATCCCACTACTGAATATCTATCCAAAGAAGAAGAAACTATTAAATCAAAAAGATAGCTGCCCTTGTATGTTTATTGCAGCACTATTCACAGTAGCAAAGATGTGGAATCAACCTAAGTGTCCATCATCTTATGATTGGATAAAGAAAATGTGAAACATATACACACGCATACACACACCATGGCCTACTACTCAGCCATAAAAAAAGGATGATACATGTTTTTGCAGCAACATGGATGGAACTGGAAGCCATTATTTTAGGTGAAATGACTTAGAAACAGAAAGTCAAATACCACAGTAATACTACATGTTATCACTTAGGAGAGGGAGCTAAATAATGAGTACATATGGACACAGAGAGTAGAATAATAAACACTGGAGACTCGGAAGGGTGGGGGAGTGGAGGCGGGGGAGACAGTAGGATGAGAAATTATCTATTGGGTACTATATAAACTAATTCGATGATGGCTACACAAATGCCCAGACTTTACCACTACATAATACAGCCATGTAACAAATCTGCATACATACCCCACAAATGTATAAAGATAATTAAAAAAATTTGTTAGCATGGAATATATGATACAGGTCCTACACATTATCATTTTGTAAAACAAATATTTTCCAATCACCATATCAAAGTAGATAATCCATTTCTTATTAAGAAATAAACTCATCTTCCACTGATAAAAAATTATGTCATCTACAACTTTTAGGTGTTCACTCTTATGGTCTGTTCTGGATTTATATGTTGTTACTCACATTTCCTATCTCTGTGAAAAAGATGCATTCATGTATGATTTACTTCCAAGTTCCCTCCTGAGAGACTAAAAGATGATGTGTTGGTTTGGACTACATTTTTAAATAAATTCTTCTAGTGAAGAAAGTAAAATATAAATAAAAGTAAAATTTTATCTCAAAATCAAATCTGATTATTTATTGGCATTTATTGAAGATTTCTGGTTTTTTATATATATATAAAAATATCTAGAAACTGACTAGGAATTGTCCAGTTTAATTTTAACATTCTGAATTGATCAGATAAAAAATTATTTTGACTTGTAGGACTTATACACTATTTAGACTCACTGAACATGCTATACTAGAAAGATCAAGCCTGGGCTGTTGAGTCAGAAACTCTTGAATTCAAACCCAAAATTGCTAAAACAGAGCTTCAGTTTCCTCATGTGTAAAATGGTCACACTAATATCTATTTTCTGGCATAAGATTGATCCCTAAGTGAGATAATATATGTTAAAACATCTTGAGCAGTACCTGGCTCATTACAGATAATACATAAGTGATACTTGCCCATTCTTAGGCCAGTGATTATATTATCAAATAGAGATTTCTGTCAACATGTTCTATCACAAAGTGTAAAACTACTGAAGTGTAAAACTACTGAAGTGTACCAGAAAAACATAAATGGTTAATGACTATCTAGAAAACTGTGGAGAAAAATTAAGTAAATGAGATTCAACAGAGAAAATGTCTTTTCAGAAATTGAGATATGAGTAGTAAGGAAACAGCTGAGCTACATATAACTGTCTCCACCATGTAAAACCACACATCTCTGACTCTCAGCTTCCTTGTCCATAAAGTAGTGATAATACTATTTACCAATGAGGCTGTCATCAATCCTAAAGAAGAAATTCTTTGTTACTTAAAGAGTACTAAAAATGAATACATTAATATTGTCCATAATTTTTAAAATTTCATAGCAATTTGAATTTAGGTACAGTGGAGTAAACTTTTGTATTTTATATATTTGGGCCCCATAAAATTTTTCTTTGCATTTCCTTTTTTTTTTTGTGGAGAGTTTCTTAGAAGCATAAGAGGAGTGACATATTAGCATATTTTAGGAGACCATATTTTATTGTCTATTACTGTAGCACTTTACACTACATTTAAAATAAAGAAATACTTAAGTTTGAACATCTGTGTGTCTCATTGAATCTATTTCACACTCTTAAGATATGTGGCCACAGCAACAATTTTCATCCCATATATTCCTGTACAATGTGACTTTGTCATGGTCCTATCTAAAAGTTTAAACCCATCCCCCTTAAATCTGGGCAGGTTTGTAACTACTTTGAATATGATACCACCTGGTTTCTGAGACTAGGTCATTAAAGGAAATACAGCTTCCTCTTTGTCAGCCAGAACACTCATCATGGAACCCTGACCCACATGGACCATCCTGAGGTCACCATGCTATGAATAAGCCAAGCCACCCAGAGACCACATGTAGGTGCACTGGTCAGCATTACTAACCTTTGAGTCATCCTCACCCAGGTGCCTGACATGTGAGGAAACAAGCCTTGAGATAATCCTATTCTTCAGCTTCTAATTAACTCTCGCTTTCAAATCTGTCAAAGGGAAGTCTCAGATATTGTGGAACAGAAACAAGCAATCCTGAGTTTGCTCTGTTTGATTCTTGTTGACTCTGAATCTATGATCCTAATAAAAATGGCTTCCTTAAGTTCCTAATTTTTGGTTACTTTGTTCTGAGTCAAGAGTAACTGAAACAAGACATTAAAGTACCCTGATGTTCTCCTAATGAATGGGATACCAATGTACTAAGAAAGCTGTTAATGGAACAGGACTGGATTTTGTATCAGCAAGGACTAGGTTAGAAATAAATAATATCTTACTGCTTGGTTATGAGTTATTACAACAAATTTGGAAAAATTATTCTGAAATAATCAAACAAGGCTAATTTGAAGAACCAGTCTTAAGTGCCATCTCTGCATAGACTGAAGGAATATTTTATTAGTAAGAGGATAAATTAGGTTAACCCTAAAAATGCCTTCCAAGCTGGTGTATCTCTGATTGTTACAGAAGAATGTCAATGAGGCTATGGTATTCACCAATAATGATATTTAACACTGAGCTTTATTTGTTGAATTAAGACCAGAAGAAATCTAAGGAGATGTTCAAAAAGCATCATTTATGCTGTGTCCTGAGGTATCTCAGCATTGAGGTTTTGAATAATGTATAGAACGGATTTCCTTAAGTAAATATTTTTCTCCTGTAGAGAGGATTTGGGCCTCGATTTAGACATTGCAATCAGTCAGAACCATAGATAAACATCTCACAGACTTTACATGGGGATTGCTAGCTCAATTTGATTTGAGGAACTAATAAAATTGGTATTTTTGATGCATAATATAGAAGAAAATTGCTTTTGGTGGTATTTATGCCTTCTTTTATTCAATATTTATCTTTATTGCTACTTTCCTCTGAGATATATGTATATATGTAATTGTTGCTTGTATTGAACCTTCACATTGTTACTATTTTTATATTATATAGCATGTTATAAAAAATAATATTATCTGAATTATTTACTTAATATAATCACTGGGAGGGGAATATTGAGTCAAAGCTTAAAGTCTATTGTTTTAGTCTACCAATTTAAATGCTAGTTCCAAGATGCTAACAAATAAATTCTGATTTCTTTTTAAAATCAAAAGGCTAAAAACGAGTTGGAAGTAGGCAGATTTCTTTCCACTCTATAGAAGTTAATGACTATCTCTTATGTTAGGTTCTAAAAGATTTGGGCTTTGCAAGTATCTGTGAGATTAAAGCCCAAAGTTCCTACAGTCCAGCCCCAAATACTGTGATTCTTCTCTCTCTCCTCTGATGAATGATTATATAGTTCAAACCAACTTGTAATACTCACTTCTACATATTGAATCACAGGCAACAGTAAAATATGTAAGACTTTTGCAATGGTTGATTTGGGGTGTCAACTTGACCAGCTTAAGAGATACTCAGATAGCTGATAAAGTATAATTTACTGTTAATGCTTCAGTAGGCATTGAGCCCATCCTTCTGCTAAAAAAAGAAACCCAGGTGGTATTGCTTTTGATTGGAATGATTGGGTTTCCCCAGATGTGTCTTCAAGGGGTTTCCAGAGGATTTGGCATGTTGGTCAGTGGACTGAGTAGGGAAGATCTGTCCTCAGTGCACCAGCAGCCGCATAAACTATCTGGCCTTCAACCTCACATTGAGAGTTCACCATCAGCTTCCTTGGTTCTGAGGCCTTTGGACTTGGACTGAAACATGCTATCAGCTTCCCTGGTCCTCCCACTTGCTAGTTTGCTTTCTTTTGTTCTTCTGCCATGTGGGGACACAGAATACCTCCCCTCCAGACGATACAGTGATACAGTCTTCACCAGACAACTGAACCTGCCAGTGCCTTGATCTTGGACTTCTCAGCCTCTAGAACTATGAGAAAATCAATTTCTGGTTTTGATAAATTATTCAGTCTCAAGTATATGTTATAGCACTACAAATAGACCAAGACATCTTCTCCATTCTAACAGGATGCTTGAAGCCTTAACTGCCTGGGACCACAATGATTTTATATTACTTTAAAGAGAATAATTTTTATACATTATACATTAAATAACTGATATGGTTTGGATGTTTGGCTCCTCCATATCTCATGTTGAAATTTGATCCCCAGTGTTAAATGTGGAACTTGGTGGGAGGTATTTGAGTCGTGATGGCAGATCCTTTATAAATGTCTTGGGGCCCTTCCCATGATAATGAGTGGATTCTTGTTTTATTAGTTCACACTAGAGCTGGTTGTTTAAGAGCCTGGCACCAGTTCCTCCCTCTCTTATTCCTCCTCTCATCATGTGACATGTTTGCCCCCCTTCACCTTCTGCCTTGATTGGAAGCTCCCTGAAGCCCTCCCCAGAAGCAGTTGCTGGTGCCCTGCTTTGTACCATCTGCAGAATCGTGAGCCAAATAAAACTCTTTTCTTTATAAGTTACTTAGCTTCAGGTATTTTCTTTATAGCAGCGCAAATGGACTAATACAGTGAGCAACTGAACTAAAAAAGATTGGGTTGTTTATTTAAATGCAGAATTTAGTGTAAAGATAAATGGTGTTTATTTACCAAAATCATATATGTTAAAAAATAAAATAAATTACATTTGATAATAATAGTAAATATGCTAAAACCATCAGTAACAGCAAATAGTTTTCTAATCTTGTACCAAGAAATCTCCTAATCACATATTTATTTCCTCCTCACAGGCCTATGGGATAAGTATTATTACAACCCATGTTTCTTACATGAGGAAACGGACAGAGAAGTTAATTTGTACAATGTCACCCAGATAGTAAGTGGTGTGGCATGGTTTAATCTCAAGTAGTTGGATTTGAGAGATTACATACTATGTGGCACTGCCTCATAGAGAAAACTGTAAACTAACAGATCTGGAGAGTTACTAGTTTAAAACAAAATGCTAAGGAAAATCATGCAGCATTTCCTAATGGGAATTGTTATTCCTTGAGCGAATAAAACACTAAAACCCCAAAGCATTCACTGATGTAATGAATTAACTTCTCTCCTATACATTTAGAAGGATACTAATTATGTATCATCTTTGGAATAAATTGAGAATATAGTCACTCAAATCACTTCCTGTGTTCTGTGACTCAGACAAAGAATCCTCACTGAGAAAGTTAACAGGATCTTTTCAATCAGTTTATAATTCCAATTTTTCTTCTTCTTGATTGATGTATGTCAGGAATCTTTTAGTTACGAGTGACAAAAATTCAAAGGAAAAGAGGAAAAACTGGTAATTATTTGGCTCATTAGCAGGAATGAATACAGTAATTGATCCAAGAATTAAATGCGGAAATACAGCATCCTGGATTTCAGAGTCCCCCACCATTTTCCATTCTCCCTGTCACTGATGTCCTTCACATATGCTTGGTAATTTATTGCATTGTTTCCACCATAATCTGAGACCAAGGCAAACATTTATAACTTACCATAGAGTTTCAGTCTGCTCACATTTCTGTAGACATTATCAGCAGTCAGCTTAATCCTTATTTCTACAAAAAGAAATATTTTGTTCTTGTAGGAAAAACATCTGGGCCTCAAAAGCAGATGGAAGAAGTTGTTTGGGTATATTCTATTTGCCATAAAATCAAACCATCTTAATGAGGCCCCAAACTGTTTCAAGTAATGATAATACTTCAGCATAACTTCAGTACTTCCTTGCTGGTAGGTTCCATAGAATAATACTACTTCCACTGATTAAGTTTCTTCATAAAATTCACTGCAAAAGTGGATATTTTCCTATAGACTTATAAATGTTCTTTACTTTAACAAATTTAATATGCTAAAGTTTATATCTGGGACTATGGGAAATAGTAGTTGGCTTAACATTTTAGAAACTGACAATTGTTTCACACTAAATGATTCCAAAGGGCTTAGTTTGATTAGTGTCTAAATGTGTATAAATTGAATGAATTTAAGGGTCAGTAGAAAGAAAAAATCCAATGTTGTCAAGTCATCTATTTATGACTCCAGGGAGAATATGAGTAACAATTAAAAAATCATAATAAAGCAGAACAGATACAAGGGTAGGCTGCTAGAATAGCATAGTAGCATTACAGGTCAGGGGCAGATGGAATCTTGGACCTCAAAAAGAAGTTGTTTTGTTCCACCCAGCTTTAAAAAATTACTATAATTGGCTTGCATTAGCTCTCTATGTGTGCTCAATTCATATTAATGGCATCTAGGAGAAGTAATTTAGCATCTTAAATCTTTGTACATACAAAAGTAGTGACTAGAACATAAAATAGACCCTAATATTAGAAATAATAGCATTCTTACAAAATGACTCTGGTATAACTAAAAAAAGAAATACAAAAGAAACTAATGACAAGGAAATTTTATTGTAAATTTATTTTAACAATGGCAGTGTGGCACCATCTATCTAGAACATCATAATTTTTAGAGCACCTGAACCATATTATTTGGAAGCTTATTGCAAGCTTGTCAAAAGAAATTATGTGTTTGCTACTGGAATGGATTTTGAAAGAAGGCTGTTCTGAAATTGGCATTAGCTATAAGTAAGTGCTACTTATTCAGTTTAAAATACAAGGATCTGAAGACAACCTGCTTTTTCATGAACTTCCTTCCTCCTACTTTTTCCCATTACACGTTATATTTAAATTCCTCCAATATCCTACCACCCTCCACATCAAACCTATGCAGAACATGCTAATCAATCACAGTACTCATTCCATAAAGAGCCTTAAAATAACTTTGGCCAAAATTATTAGTCATGGCTCAGCAAGGTATTTGTAGAGGCACCAGAACAGAAAAAGCGACTAGAATAACAAAAGGAAAGACACACAATCATCTTCAACAAAATTAATAACGAAGTATCACCATGAAATGCAGAATAGAAAAAAGAGGTGCTAAACCACCCTCATATGGAACAGTTTTATGCAGGAACAAGCAAAAGTAAGACAATGGGATATATGATGGTCCTTACAGCTGAATAACCAGACATTTCTTCTACTTGGTCTCTATTCTTGGACCTTTTTTTATTTCAGGACATTATGTCAATTCAAACATTTTGGTTACATGTTATGACTTTGCAGAAATTTTTAAATGTATTTTGTATTTGCTTTAAAGAGTTTTTCAGTTCCAGGATTTCTAGTTTGTTTTTTCTTTAAAGATATCTATCTCCTTGGTAAATTTCTCATTCATATCTTGAAGGAATTGATTTTCAGATTTTTCTTGCATCTCATTGAACATCCTTAATATCAGTATTTTCAATTCTTTTTTTTCTTTTTTTTTTATTTCAGCATATTGGGAGGGTACAAATGTTTAGGTTACATGTGTCGCCTTCCCCCTTCCCCCCCTCGAGTCATAGCTTCAAGCATGTCCATCCCCCAGATGGTGCGCATCACACTCATTATGTATGTATATACCCATCACCTTCTCCCCCCTCCCATCTGCCCGATGCCCGACAAATGTTATTCCTATATGTCCACTTAGGTGTTGATCAGTTAATACCAATTTGCTGGTGAGTACATGTGGTGCTTATTTTTCCATTCTTGGGATACTTCACTTAATAGAATGGGTTCCAGCTCTATCCAGGATTTTGATTCTTTCTTTGGCATTTCAAATTATTTTTGATTGGGATCTGTTGACGGACAATTGTTGTGGTCCTTTGGTGGTGTCATATTTCCTTATGTTTTCATGTTTTCTGGTCCTTACTGTGCATCTGTTGTAGCAGTCACTTCTTCCAATTTTTTGAAAGCGATTTCATGGGGAGAATTTTTTCCTAAAGATAGATAGATAGATGCTGTTCATTGAGTAGAACACTTTGTAGCTGTACCGTATCTCCTTCCAGAGTTGAGATCAAGCATGGATATGTTGTGAAGGCAATTTTAAAAGGGAATGAAGTTTTGTATGATTTTAAGACATTATCAGTGTAACTTCTGTTCAGAAGGAAAAATAATAAATTGGCCAAGTTACAAGCACTTGCTTTGTCTTTTCTTTTTGCCACTTAGTATATCAGGCCCAGATAAATACAAAAGTGCCTTTTGATTAAGACATTTTAATATAAACCTAATGAAGAAAATGATACTTTTAAAGACATTAGAGGATACTGTTTAATAACCTCATAAGAAGGTCATCTATACAGATGTTTTAGTCCCATCTCCATGATTAATAAATGCTGACTTTACTAGAGCAAGATAGTATTATACTGATGGAAAATAAATTTCTTATTAATTTAGGTCTCAATAATATATTTTTCCTAAAATTCCTAATAACATGAACATAAAGTCAAATAAATATATGCTTGTATTTTTGTAGCTTGCTTTTGCACTCTCGCTCCAGACCAAAAAAAGGGGGGGTAGTCAAATGTCATGGTTGAATGAATGGATTTAAGTTGAAAATGGACTTTGGCTGAGCAATGACAGCACATTTCCAGACGGAACAGGAATAATGCTGCAGATGATTTTTATGCATGTTCCAGCTTCAGTACTACAGTATTAGTCTAAATACTGAGGGGTTTTTCGGAGGGAGGAGGCATCAATGTCAGTACTAAGACTAAAATGTTCTAACTATCATGAGAAAACTTTCCCTAAGAATAATCAATATTTTTATTCACAACTTGATTTTGCATTGGAAAGATTTTTTTTTAAATGTTTTGATTAGGAAAAGATAGACGATTCTCAGTAGGCACATTCATAGAGTAGTAGTTCAGTAATAGACGTAGGAATTACTTTTACTCATAAAACCAAAAATAATGAGTTTTCCCAGATAACTATAATCAAGAACTTTTAAAAAATTACAGCATTTTTCCAAGATTTTGTGATCTTTAGGACATTGCAATTGATTTTAAAACAATAATTTCTGTTCTTTTTGCACCCTAATGATATCATTGTCAATGCATACCTGTAACAGGAAAAACCTTTTCAACAAACCCAAGCTAATTATCAATATATAAATTGATTTTATTTTCCAGATGTCTATAAATTGCCTGTCAACATTTGCAGTCAGATTTAGCATTGCTTGTAGGAGATGTTGGTTGGAGGGATGGGGGATTAGTACAATTTTCCTATAATAATCTCTGAAATGGGGAAATTTATGAATTTATTATAGTTGCTGTATTTTTAAAAATACAGAAGAGTTAATACATAAGAAAATCTTAGAATGACCAAAGAATGAGCTTTCTCTGAATATTTGGCAAAAGGCTACTTTTTCTATCCTGATTTGGAAAAGTGGAAAGATAAATTTTCCCTAAAATATAAGTGAACCTGCTTAGAATTGGAACAAATGACTCATGGTTGAGGCAAATATCCACATGAATTTTAATCACAAAAATTATGAGGATATCCATTTTTCAAATAACTTAAGAGTAAGCATATTCAGCTAGAGTAACTTCTGGTGTGCTTATGTGTATATGTTATACTCAGGAGTAAAACATGCATTCATGAAAATATAATGTTAATACTGCCATTTCTACCTGAAGATTTTGGTATACTTGAGTTTACCCCAGGGAAATTCCATTAAAATTCTCACCTACCGTGACCTTGATTAGTTTAAAATCTGTTCTAAGATGGGGCATCTGATTAGAAAATCAAGAAGAAAGACATTTAGCAAATTGTCACGAACTGATTTTCTTTTTACACTACCAATCTCTTTACTGCTATGAATGCTAGAGGCAAGCACAGCAGCTATAAAATGAGGTGTGCCCTCCCCCTAAATCTTGCCTAGTCTCTGAAAATTAGACTTTGAAATAATTCACAATAAGCTTTGAAGTTCACAAACTCAAGTATTTATCTAAGGTTATGAGGTGAGTTGTGTCCTCCAAAAAGATATTAAAGTCCTAACTCCCATTATCTGTGAATACTGAAATAGGACCTTTGCAAATGATCGAGTCAAGATGGGGTCATTAGGGTGGGCAATATGACTATGTCCTTAAAATAGAGGAAATTTAGACTCTTTCACACAGGGAGGCAGAGATGAGGGTGATGCATCAATAAGCCAAGGAATGCTGGAAATTACCAGCAAACCATCAGAAGCTAAGAGAGAGACAAGGAATAGATTGTTCTTCAAGGCCTTCAGAAGGAACCAACTCTGCTGAAACTTTATTCTTGAACATCTAGCCTCCAGAACTGTGAGACAATAAATTTCTGTTGTTTCAGCCACCCAGTTTGTGATACTTTGCTATGACAGCCCTGGGAAACTAATACATCTATTCTTTCAAGATATTTGCTAATAGAAACTTCTGGCATTCTCTAGAAATGCTGCCTTCTTAAGACTTTTAGCAGCTTATTTATACAAGTGCAAGAAAGATTCGTAAAATGATAAAAGATGGAGATTATTTAATCACTTAAGCATATATACAATTTATGGTTCTTCTTGATCAAGGATAAGCAAACTCTCTATAAAGGGACAGAAAGTAAATATGTTAAGCTTTTCTTTTTTTTTAAAGAAGAACTTGGATTTAAATTTTATGACATTTTTAGATGGGCTCCCTAATGAAATAGAGTTATCGCTGTTGCTGCTGCTGTTGTTGTTTGACATACACATTCTCTTTTTATAATTCTTTTTTTTTTCTTTTATTTCCTCTTATTATGGGGGTACAAATATTGTTGGGGATACATATATTGCCCCTGGCACCCCTACCCCACCCTGCCGTGCCAGAGCTTCAAGCGTGTCCAACCCCCAGGTGGTGCGCACCTCACCCATTATGTAAATATAGACCTTTCCCCTCCCCACCCACCTGTCCACCACCCAATAAAAGTTTGGGTTTTTTTGACATTTTGGTTACATTGTATATCTTTGCCTCACCCTAAGCCTAAGATCTTTGTGGCAACTGCTCAACTCTATCAATATAGCAAACTAGAAGCATGTAGGCGTGTGATTTAGGAAACTTTACAAAATATACTTGACTAAATTCAAAAGTTTCCATCCCACGCTTGTTGTGTGACCTTCAGAAAATCATTCGATAAGTCTGAGTTTCAGCTTCCTTCACTACAAAATGGGCTTAAGATGATTTCTCACATGCTTTGGGGACTATCATATGAGACCTTGTAATGGATGTTATTTCATACATTTTATTTATTTGTTTTTGTTTGTTTGTTTGTTTTCAGCATATTATGGGGTTACAAATGTTAAGGTTATGTATATTGCCCATGCCCCCCCTCTCGCCTCGAGTCAGAGCTTCAATCCCCCAGTTGGTGCACATCACACTCATTATGTATGTATATTCCCATTCCCTCCCCCACCACTTGCCCAACACCCAATAGATGTTATTCCTATATGTCCACTTAGGTGTTGATCAGT